>CM035435.1:91666652-91946937 GCA_020310875.1 Ceratopteris richardii | reverse complement strand
CATCTCTATGAGAGTAATCTTTGAGATTCACTTTGGTCGTGACACCTAAGTGTTGTAGGTACAAGGAGTAGTTCCCCAGTCCTGTACCACTTGCAACTATCGCATAAAAGGTCTTCCCAAAATCATCTCATAGGCATGATTCTTGCTAAAATCGCATATGGCAGAGGTATGCTCGAACTCGACACCCACAGGTGGTGAGAGTTATTCCTTCTAGCAATCCTAAGGTCTCTCAATATGACCATCGGCCATCTGCAATTTCATTCTCGTTGGCCTGAGTGCTGGCTTGCCCCAACGCTTCCATAGGGAATTGGTGGCAATTGCAACTCCTGCACTGAGTCCAAAATTGCCTGGTGGTGTACTCCTGGTAGTTATGGGAAGATAGGTGTTCCCTTCTTCACCTTCACACATATCTCCTATCTTATCCAAGGGTATCTCTGGCACTATCCTTTGGGATCCTACCTGGGAACGAGGTTTTGCTATCGCAGGCATTTGATTGGCTACATGTTTCCACACTTCTGGTCTGACCTTAAGCAGCTCTTCCAAAGTGAGATTGCACTGCACTTTGGTGTTCTTCACTACCTCTGTGTTCCTAGGTATGACTGAATCTTTGTTTCTTACCATGACTTAGTTGCTCTCATACAGGTAGACTTTTGCTTCCCATGGGCCTGTGAAATGGGGTAGTTCTTGTAAAGAATTAGACTCGAAGTCTAATCTTTCTTGAGATTGGGTACTCTCCTGCTCTCCATAATGGATGGGATGTCTTGTGGGAATTGGTCATGTGCATCATCCACAAGTTCAATGGGAGGAGGGACTTCACTTTCTTTAGCCCATTTGTCTCTTGAATCTCGCGTAGGAATTCTGGTGTGAACCGATTCAGAGAAGATGATGTGTCTGGCTCCGTAGAGTTATGCACATAGGCTTCAGGCACATAGGCTTTCTGGTAGGAAACCTGCTCTTTCACTAGCCCTGTCATGGTGTTGATGGGCGAGTTCCTTTTGTGATTGTGCCCTCAGATTTTCTATTCTTCCTAGGGAAGGGGGGGTTGTCTGGTTCAGTGGAATTGGGCACATAAGCTTCCGATGGGGTATGGGTCATGTTTTTGCTTGCTTTATCTCTTTCTTGATTTTTTTCTTCCTTGGCAGATCTTGCAATTATGCCCTCTAACTTCTCTAGAAGTCCATCCAAGTGTAATTGCGTCTTGGCTGAGCCCGAGTAATTGAAAAGGCGACTGGCTTCAAACATAGTCTGAGCCAATGCGACCATTTTCGCGCAAAGCTTGGTTCTTTCTATCTCTAGGTCAGCTCTAGGGTAGCACTTGTCATGATCCGTGACATTTGGCCCTTCTTGGATTCTGGCCTGATATGCTTTAAGCATCATGTCTATGTCTTCAGGAGTGGGATCAGCTAATACTGATCCTACTCTAGGGGGTGGTGGAATCGTATGAGGTGGGTTGGAAGGTGGCGGGTCGGATGGCGATGGGAATGGTGGTGGTGGGTAGTGTGAGAGGGAGTTTGAGATGTGAGTTCAGTTATCCTGGCTTTGGTTTCTCTTATGCTTTCCTCAAGTTCACTCATCTTTTTAGCCCATTGTCTTTTCATTCTTTCCCGACTATCTTTCCACGCTCTAGTCCTTTTCTTTGTCACGCTCTCGGTTTCACTAGCCTCTGGGTTCTTATCCTGGTTTACCCCTTGGTTCTGCTGCAATGCCTGAGCTCTAATTACTACCTGTACTGGTGCGGTGGATGTCACACTTCCTGTGGAATCTACCACCAACCCAATAACGTTAATAGGAGTGATTTTTGGCATATTATTAGGATTCTTGGAACAATCTCGTAAGAGATGCTCCTTTCCACATTCTTGGAAAAAGCCCTGAATTGTCACTAACTGGGGTTGTGTAGGTGGAGGTAAGGGACAATCACGAATGAGGTGATCTCCCTGACATCTGTAGCATGGTCCTCTAGGGAATGGGGTCTTACCTGCCTAGGTTGAGGCTTAGGATTGGGGTTCGTATACATGACGTTTGTGTAATCTGACTCCCAACTAGGTTCACTCGGTTCCTCACTGTAGTAGGACTCACCATGTTCAGGAGATTGCATGTAGTAAGCATGGGGACTATCGACATGTGTAGAATCAAAGCTATGGTCACTAGGGTCACTTTCGGAAAGTAGTGGGGTTACAGGGACTATAGCTCTATTCAGGTTTTCTTCTGCTGCTGCATATTTTACTGGGATCGCATTAGCTGGGGCAAGGGGTTGTTGAGCTAACACAGGCTGAGGCCTTTGTTGGTTTTGGTATGGTTGCTGATAAGGTTGTTGTGGCCTGCCATATGGCTGGGGAGGGTACGGGTTCTGGTATCTTCCCTGCTGAGGGTATGGCTGAGGGTAGGGTTGCCTAACCGCCTGCTTGTTGTATGGGCAATCTTGCGCGGTGTGATTGGTGTACCTCCATTCTATGGTGCAGTACTGGCTACTAGGATTAACTTGGGGTTGAGCCATAATGGGACAGACATTCGCCATGTGGTCGCCACCACAAGTATAGCATCTTTTCACAGGGGCAAACCTTGGGATTTGTTTGTTAGTGACACCTAACTTCTGAGCTACTTTCTCTGCCAGTTCCTCAATTGATGTGGATTGCGTGGAAGAGAGGTTAGAGGCACTATCCACATCTTTGTATATCTTGGAAAGCTCTAACTCCTCCCCTAGGTTATCCTCGATGTCAATGCACATGCGCACACACTCTTCTATGCTCCTAGGGTCCTTCAAGTACACATAAGATCTCAATTTAGTACTTAGCAATCCATCCAGGAATAAAGCCACTTGCTTAGCTAGTGTGGGTAGCTCCGAGACAGGGCATCTTTCTAAGTATTACCTAAATCTTCTTCCTGCAAGTCTCATGGTTTCTTGAGGGGTTTGCTTGAAGCTGTGAATCAGCGAGGAGGTATTATGCCTTATGCCACTCTTAGAGAATTCAATAATGAAAGCCTCTAGGAGTTGGTCTATGCTCCTGAATTGCCTCTCATTTAGTGGCTGAAACCATGTCAGGGCAGTGTTCCTAAGGGTCAGACCAAAGGCATTGTACTGCGTGAATAGATCCTCCACTTGTTCAGCTCTCAGGACTTGCCTAAACTCAGCCACATGATCGTATGGATCTCCAGTGCCATCGAAGTAGTTCTTCATGGACTTAACTAGCTGAGTCGGTCTCAAAGTCCTTGTGTGCTCTCTAGGTCGTGGTAGAGGGAACTCATCCGCATTTCTTTGATTCCTGTGAGCTCTAAGTATCTCAGGTTCTACTCTATTTGTTTCCGTCCTCGTTCTTTCTCTGCCCACTGGATTGGCAAAGCTTACTTCTGGTCTATCTCTACTTCTGTCTCTTTGCATTCCATGAGCTTGGGATGTTCCAGCTCCAGGGTGACCATAGGATACATTCGATCTTGGTTGGGGGAAAACGAATTCACCCTTCCAAGTGTAAGCATGCCTATCATTTTCTTTCACCACAAAGATCCTCTCCAAAGTGTGATCTAAGTAGGTCACTCTGCCTGGGCTATCAGGATCCTTAAACTCATAGATCATGATTGTTCCTATATCAGTTGGCTGATCAGATTTATACCTCCAAAAGGCTTCGTCAATTTCTCGATTGAGGAGCAAATCTATGCTCTTATTATCCAGGGGAATCCACTCTAGTGTGATAATCCTAGTGAGAACCGATTTGCCTCGAGGGGTTCTAGGTTCTGTACCCATGTTTCCTTGCTCTAGGTCGCCTAAGTCCGCTTCTGAGATCACATTTCCAAATTCGTCCGTCCTAACTAGGTGACTGGTGACTACGTATATGGTTCCCTCTTTGTCCAAGTATGCTCCGTTTTCAAGCTTGACAGCTGGGCGCTCTAGTCCAATGGATTGATCAGGATTCTTAATCTGTACCACAGATCTTCCTAGGCCGTCCTCATAGATGCTGGCACCTAATCGGTTGGTCCTAAGGTATTCCAACTCTGTTTTGTAAGGGCCTTCTACCCTGTGCAAGTATGGCACTCCTGAACTTCCTGTAGGTCTCTCCATACCTTGAGACATCTCTGATTCATTGGTATCAGAACTAGGGTAATGCGAGTGGTGACTCAACTGCTGGGCCCAAGACCTCGCAGTATGATTGACACTAGCCTCTAAAGACCTAAGGCTTTGTCTCTCTCTTACTAGGTGTCGTCCTGATCTAAGGTTCATATGCCTAACTGATTAACCCAATTTGTCCGAGGTACAACCACGTTTCTGAGTTCTTTGTGTCAAGTACTTAATCCCCTTTTTATGTTGATTATCGTGTTTATACTCTTGTCTGATATCACGTCGTTAGGAATACTTGAGTTTAATTTTGCACTCTAGTTTGGTCGTTTCGCGTTAGGTTCTTTTCCTTTAAGGTTGTCGTCCACACACACAGGTTATCCCATGACTTGAACTTGATTTCTTAGATAGTCTTTGATTTATCTCGTGCCTATCGTTGCCTGGAATTACTTCTAACACTACCCGCACTTAGCCTAAACTAAGAATTGACAGAGGGTGTTGCGGGTTTTCCAACCTTGAGTTCTTTTCCTTGTGTTGTTGCCTTGGTGTGCTCAGGACACGCGTTCCCAAGCCTGCACTTACTCTTGCTTTGCGTACCCTTCGATGCTCTCAACGGACCTGTAAACGGCCCACCGTTAGCTCAAGACTTCAATTCAAAAGACAGAACCAATCACTTTTATTCATGTAACACTTCACCAATTTGCACTATGACTTTTTGGACACAACTCTAGAGATCCCTGAATTTTGTTCCCCTTGAGTATGGTCAACTTCAAAATACCCTATCTAATATTCCTGATCTTAATTTAACCGTAACTAGTCGATGTTTTTGTTGTACTCCCCGCGAGCTTTCCAACAAAGAAAAAATCACGGCAAACGGATTTCGTATGAGAAAGTTATGCCAGTTCAGGGTTTTGGGGCTAAAACAGGATTAAACTAGGTTAACAGGCAAACAGGAATTCTCGGGTTACTTGGGTCATGCCCTCGTAATGCAATACTACACCCTAGTGTTTGTCCCACACTTGGCCAAAATTTAGACTATTATTTTGCCCCTAAAAATTTGACCTAATTTGCCCTTCTAACGTGTTCGCAAAGTCTGTCGGTCGCGATTGACAGGTCAGTCGCGATCGACGTGTCAATCGCGATTGACAAGTCCGTCGTGGCTGTCAGTCGCGATTGACGTGTCGATCGCGATTGACAAGTGGTTTGAAAAGTCAATCAGTCGTGGTCAAAGGGTCGTTGACTCTGTCAGTCACGATTGATGGGTCGATCGCGATTGACAGGTCGGTCGCGAGGGTTTGTCCGTCGTGGTCAAACAATCGTTGACTGTGTCGGTCGGGATTGACAGAGCCGTCATGGGCTGTCAGTCGCAATTGATGAGTCGATCGCGATTGACACGTGTCACGTGTATGGTCCGTCGGTCGTGGTCAATCGGTCGTTGACTCTGTCGGTCGCGATTGACAGAGCCGTCGTGGGCTGTCGATCGCGATTGACTGGTCGATCGCGATTGACAGGTCTGTTCGTCGTGGTTTGTCGATCGCGATTGACAGAGCGATCGCGATTGACAGAAATCTGAGGAGTTTCAAAATTCTAAGCACATTTTTGGGAAGGAATTGAACTCACAACCTCTTGGTTAGGAATGTGATGGGCTAACCACTTGCCCCAAAAGCCATGGTTGAGGATTACTTCCTAATCCTCTCTCTTAGGGTGTAGTTCAACCATCTCCTACTGGGATTATGTTACATTCTTCCCCCCTTGGTCGATCATTGTCCTCAATGATCTACTCTTGTATCCCACTAGCCTTGGTGATCAGTCCCTTGAACTCCCTAGGTGTCCTTGAATTGATGTTCCTCAACCTCGCACAGTTTCTTGAACCTTGTTCGCAACCTTGGTCTCTTGAACCCTTGCTCTCAACCTTGGTGTCTTGAACCTTCTTGTTCGCAACCTTGGTGTCTCGAGCCCTTGTTCTCAACCTCAGTCTTGAACCTTGTTCTCACCCATGCTTGGTATCTTGAAAACTCAATCAAGTGCCACCCAAGGATTCCCAAGAAATTCATACTTCCAACTTAGCTCATTGGAAAGTTCGTTCCGAGAGCTTTCCAAGGGTATATTACACGCCTCAATCCGACCTACGGATTGAGAGATACACCCCAATCATTGTAAGGTCCATCCTTGAAACCGACGCGCGCGCCTTCCACAATTCCTACCCTTTCACATAGAGGATGCCCAAGCGCCTTTTTTAGAGGCCATTGGATCATTCCACCTTGCCCAAGCCTACTTCCTAGGCTCTGATACCAATGTAAGAGAACAAGGATTACGACCACCACATACTTGAGAGATGACTCTCCTCCCAACCAAATGCCTCTATATATAGCTCTCTCCAGGCCCGGACTGCCTTCTTGGGCAGGTGGATACTAACCATCCATGTGTCAGCCATGTAACTACATGTGCGCCAAGTGTCCCAGTTAACTCGAGTTAACTCAAGTGGATGCTTCTAGAAGGCTCTAGATCTCTTTGGGCAAAATACTCTCCCCATGTCTCCCATGGGGATTGAACCCAAGACCTCCTCCTTCACATCCTTGAGACTTAACCACTAAGCTAAGTGGATCACTTGTTCACAAGAGCACAAGACCTCCTAGTAAGTCTAAACTCGAGATCTTTGGTCATACACACGGATGACCAAACGGTGTCCGATTTCAGATCTGTCTGAACCGGCCAGACCCTTGGATCATAGACTTACTTTATTACATTCTTCCCCCCTTGGAAAATATTTTCGTCCGTGAAAATAGAGCTATATACATACTGTAGGCAACCCCCGAGCCTCATGTTCTAAAACTGGAAGAACATGGTCATGTTCTAAAACTGGAAGAACATGTCTCATCTCTGTGGTGGCATCCCTGCCCAAATGATTCAAAACACTATCTGGGTTTGTACTTTGATGAACGGGACAAAGTACAAACTAGTAAAGAATAATGAGGGTGGATCTAAAAACATCCCTGGCCAATTCATAGTTTCTAGATGTGCGATCTAGGCACAAACATGTGAATTGGGTGGATTCAAATTACTAGTCCATTTCTAGGCATAACTGATGCATGGACTTAGTAACGAAGGTGGAATTCTTATCCCTTGCAAGACTATGAGAACTCTTGATTCACTTAAATTTGTTTTGGAGAACTTGAAGTTTGGTTGTCTCAAACATCTAACTTAGATGTTTATACAATGGTTTACTTTGATCCAACAGTTACTTGATTTTTTCACCCAACTAGAGGACTACTTTGTCCTAATGAGTTGAAAAAATCCTATGTAAACTGTAAGAGAAAGTTACCATTTTCTTTGAGTCAACCATACTATAACTTGCCCAATACAAATCCATAATGAAATTTGTCCAACGTAGGACACTTTTCTCAAAGACTTTAACTAAAAGTTCTTGGGAATTGTCAATCTAATGAGCAATTCCTAACTTCTTTATTCTAGAGTATACTGGACTCTAGAAAATCATTTATGCTATAACTTGAAGAAAACTCAAATGAATAAGTCCACTTAAATTTATCATCTTTGGAAGATTGAAAAGGTTCTTGTACATAACATCTATCTAGGATGTTTAAGTTAGTTATCTAATTCTAACCAGCTAACCCTGGTCTTTTGCAAAAGGAATCAGATACCATATCTGAGCCAATTCCAAAAGATTTTTGGAAAGCGGGAAGAAATAACTCTGTATAACCAATTCAAACTTTGAATATACGTAAACTTGTTATGAGTCAAAGGCTAGATGACTCAAGACTTCAAATTTTCAAAGATCTATTTCAACAGGATATTGAAGCATTGTCTTTATCTTTAAGAGAAATAAGCTGGATTTCTAAAAAAGATTCAAAGCAAAACAAAAACATCATCCAACCACAAGATACTAGTGTGGTAACCAACATCAGTGTGTCGACCCACTGAGGTTCTGTCGATGAGTTTAGTATAAATAATGCTTCACTTGAGACTAAGTTCAGGTCACATTCAGTCTTTTTGACTCTTTATTGGGAATGCAATTCTTGTGCGTTTCTTTGAGCCAGAAGAGTGAATTTATCAAGTTACACTAGGAACTTGATGCTTGACTTAGTCAATTAAATCTTTAGTTGAAAAGATCAACTCAAAATCAAAGTCCAACTTCTTTCAGAAATTTATCAAATATTTCTGATCAATAACACTTAAGCTTGAAATGTTCGAAGAAGATCTTAGAAGTTACTTACTTCATATCTTCAATTTCCTTGATCTTTAAGTCGTCTTGAAGTATCTTGAGATTCTTCTTGAATTTAAACTCCTTCTTTGAAGTTTTAATTCCCTTGAAGATCAAACCTAACTTCAAGATCCAAACGAAGACTCAAAGATAATCATCATCTCACGGTCCGATGTCCCATACCATCTTTCCTACATCAATCTGAGTATAAAATTTGGTATCCCATACCACCCTATTTTATACTCACATTGACGTGTGAGTGAATTTTATCCTAAAGTCTACAACATCTCTAGATAGAAAACCTTCTAGCTTTAATTCTTGACAAGAATTTTGCAATTTCAGGCACTATCTTTATCTTGATATTCTAGGTTTTAATCCCTTGACATGATCGTTTCACGATCTTGTGCTAGGTATAAGTAAGCACTAAGAGAAAGTTAAGTAATAAATTTTCTTGATAACCAAGAAAATTTAATTACTTGCAAACTCTTTTATGATGTATGATAATAATTAGAAAGTCATGCGGATAAGCTTTACTTGATTAGTTATACTTTATGTAACTTCTCAAGCATCCCAAGGTTGGATGAGAACGTCAACTATATTTCCAAGTTTCATGAGCACTCTTCTATTTAGAAGATTTCGAAAGTTTAAAGAAGTTTCTTTGTGGTTTCAAGATTTGTATCTCATGATGAAACCTCGGTAAATAACTTTTTGGAATTGAGATATGAAATAGTCAAGCCTTCTATTTCACGTGAGATCATTCTCCTACCATGTTCAAGATGAATTTATTTTTAGGAGGGCAGATGTTCCAAGTAGAGGATCTTAATTGATTCATGAACTCTTCCCAAAATACACATAAATTCATATTATACGATAGGTCCAAGGAATGATGAAGGCAAAACCTCTTTAGGATATAAATGTTTTGCCAAGATATAAAGGTACCAAGCTTTTATAAATTTTCATTTGATTTCATCCCAAGGGGTGAAGGAAATCAAAGGTTAAACCTCAACATTAATTGATCCTTGACGTCAATAAAAGGATGTTAGGTTCTATAGTTGCATCTCTGGTAAATGATGCAACTAGCTAAGCAATCTTTAGGAAAATAATATAAGTCCCTAAGGACTTGAAGCAAGTGTGAACTTTTCATTTAGGAATAGAAAGTTCCAAGAAATGGATTTTCAATCCATGAACTTCTCCTAAACAAGTTATAAAGTTCAAAGTTGTGTTCACAGTAACAGTACTATTGGATCAATCATCAATAGATGCTTGGAATTTAAACATAATTTTGATTGGTGAAATATGTTTAAAGGACTCTAGTAACATCTGAAGATTGACCAATAATAATGAGTTTTGTATCAAACTCAAGAATAGAAGTCGATATCACATAAATGAAAGTTCAACTTAAACTTTCATAGTGGCATGGGAAATCATATCCAAAAGGTGATATTTAGTCTCTAGTTTGATACTCAGGAAATGAATACAATTAAATCAGTAAATTTTTTGGATATTATTTGAAAGAATTTCTTTCAAATGTTCTTTTAATATTGCAAAAGATTCCAAGATGAATCATTTGCTCCAGTTCTTCCTTAGAAGGAATCTCAAGTCTTTGAAGAAATGGCATTCTTTCAAGTATTGAGAATTAAATTCTTCATACTCTTTAAACAATAAGTAAGTAGTTCCCGGACATCCCAAACCACTAGAAGTGGTATTTCAAGTCCTATTTGTGATATAACCTAAAGTTATATCAAAGATTCTTAGCTTTGGAATCTGAGAGGCATAAGTGTATGCTTGGACTTGAGAAAGATCTCTAAAAATCGTGTAGGTAAGCAAAGAAGCTTTAGATAGTTTAAAAGATCTTAAAAGATAAAGACTAAGTCTTTATTTTTGTCGCAAGTATCAACCAGACTTGATCAAATTTGGCCATGATTGTCCAAATCTAGGCCTGTAGATCATGGTTTTGCACTTTGTTTGGCAATTTGAGCATTTTTTCTGTCGGTCGCGATTGATAGAGGTCGGTGACACACAGACAGTTACTTCGAATTCCGTACCTGCACAGAGTGCTGGGGACGATGATGCGGCCTGTACCTGCAAGACAGCTCAAAAAACATGCAAAAACAGCACACACAATTTCGCTCTCTCGCTCTCTCTCACAAGTGAAATGAGGGAAATGAGGTGGAGAAGGTGATATTATCAAAAAACTGAAATTTTCGCGATGATGGAGATGGAGGTGGGAGATGGTGATGATGATGATGGTGATGATGGTGGTAAGGTAAGAAAGAGAAAAATAGGAAAAGTGGAGAAATTACCTACAACGCCAACGTCTCCAATCTACGTCTTACCATCACATGCTCGTCCTCAAAGCTCGTTCCCCGGCAACGGCGCCAAAATTTGGTGTAGCTCAGTGATGAGTAGCACCTCCTTTAATGTCAATCCGGGAAGACGTGAGGATGGTATGAAGACCTCGAGCAAGTGGAGGCACAAGTGCGTGGGTGAGAAGCACACAAACATCCACACACATACACACACACGCGCACACACGGCAAGACAAAGAGTGAGAAGCAATGGAGTTCTTAGATTACTTTCAAAAAGCTCTTACAAGTTCGTTTCAATTACAATCTAACCTCAAAAATGAGCTCTCTAGCTCCTTTTATAGTTTTTGACTAGCTTTAGCCCTGTTCAGACCTAGTGTCCGGCCTAGTTGAAAATTAGGTTCCAGGGCTTATTAGAGGGCTCAAACGAGATCTAAAAAATATGAAAATTGGCAGGTAGATACTTCTAAAGCTCCTCAAGCTCAAGGACTCCTTGGCTTGCACAAAATGGAGCTACAAAAATACGAAATGATATTTACAATGGTTTTTAGTGATGAACATCACTATTTGTGTAGGGATTTTCTCTATTGATTTGTCATACACCTCTTTGAGCTCCCTACTTGCTCTTTCTTCTTGTGTGCTCAACTCCTTGATGTCTTGAAAAATTAGATGGCCTACTTGCCAGATCTTCTTTGACTGCCATGCCTGCTTGTGCTGTCCCTTCGCTCTGACTCTCTTCGTCTTGTGGCTCCTTCGGTTCCCTGACTGCTACAAAAATACAAAATGATATTTACAATGGTTTTTAGTGATGAAAATCACTATTTGTGTAGGGATTTTCTCTGTTGATTTGTCATACACCTCTTTGAGCTCCCTACTTGCTCTTTCTTCTTGTGTGCTCAACTCCTTGATGTCTTGAAAAATTAGATGGCCTACTTGCCAGGTCTTCTTTGACTGCCATGCCTGCTTATGCTGTCCCTTCGCTCTGACTCTCTTCGTCTTGTGGCTCCTTCGGTTCCCTGACTGCTGCCAACACCACCGTAAAAACTGGAGTTTTGAGGAACCGATCATGGGTACGGGCTTGCCACAATTGAACTTCTTGAAGAGTCAGAAAACTTTCCCAAGACTGTTCATCCAAATCTCTGAGTGCATCCAACCGAAAGGACAAAGAGTCTTCGGGCAGTAACTTCTTAGTTAGGGCCACACGTAAGCTTGGCACTACGAGCTCCATCGGGGTGATTGCTTCCAACCCATAAGCAAGCTTGAAAGGGGTCATTCCGGTTGCAACTTTGTATGTAGTCCGGTATGCCCATAAAACTGCAGGTGGTAACTGATCCCATCTTTCTGGAGATTCCACGATTAATTTGTGAAGCATACTCAACAACATCTTGTTGGTACTTTTAGCTAAACCATTAGCACGAGGATAGTGCGGTGAACTAAATTTATACAAAATTCAAAAAGTATGCGTTAGTACTCGCATTAAATTGTTAGCAAAATGGGTTCCTTGGTTTGAAACAAGTTCTAGAGGTAGTCCATAACATGGGAATACATCCTTTATCAGGCATTGTGCCACGGAAACAGCTGTGGCGGACCGTAAGGCCCAAGCTTCTACCCACCTGGTAGCGTAATCTATACAGGTCAGGATGTAGCGATTATTGCTAAGGGTCGCTGGTGGCGTGATTGGTCCAATAAAATCAAGACCCTACTTCTGAAAGGGTGACAAAGGTAAGACATGTTGCAGAGGAAAAAAGTGGTGCTGTAATGGCTGTCTAGATCGTTGACAAGTGTCACACTGCTGCACAAACTGAGTCACGTCTTTGTACATGGTTGGTCACCAAAGCCCACTTTGCAAAATCTTCCGATGAGTAAGATCTGCTGCAAAATGTCTACCAGAGAGTATTGAATGTGCCATAGCAATAACCGAATTTACTTCATGTGGTGGGATACAACGAAGTAAGACACCAGTATGATCCATGTAGTACAACTATCCTACAATCAACCAGAATCTGCGACTGTAAACTGTAATTTTCCGCCGCATAGAAGGAGGCGTATGAGGAGGAAGACATCCATCAGTCAGAAAGTTAACAACATATCATAGTAGGTAGGCGGCACAAGATATTCGGTAGATTCGTCACGAGCTGGGTCAGCAACATAAATTGCTGGTGTGGTATCATCAACGCCCACCGGAGCTTCATCGGAATCCAACTGAGAGAGAAAATCTGCTAAGGCATGTGTTGTACTAGATCGATGAATCACTTCATAGTCGAACTCTTGTAGCAATAAAACCCAACGAGCCAAGCGACCACCTAAATGTTGCTGCCGGACCAGATATACAAGTGCGGCATGATCCACGTGAAAGGTGAATTTCCGGCCGAGCAAATAATGCCAAAATTTCTTCACTGAATACACCAACCCGACACATTCTCTTTCAGTAACTGAATAATTCCTTTCTGCAAAAGCAAGTCGGCGACTTGCATAGTTGACAAGCTGAAACCATTTATCCGTTTGCCTGGGGTCCATTCGAACTATTGTGAAGTACTAGTCATTAGCCAATTAAGTGGTGTTGCCAAATGGGCTAACCACCGTAAGTGTCGACCATGCCACCGAATCTATCCCAGGAAGCGCATAACTTCTTTCGGCATTGTAGGGACGGGTGCTTCCAACACAGCTGCGACTTTGTTTGGATCGACTTGGATACCTTGTGCAGATATAATATGTCCAAGGAGTTTACCACAAGAAAGCGCAAAAACAGATTTTGTCGGATTCAGGCAGAGTCGGTATTCACGGCATTTCTCAAAGCAGCACCGTAAATGATACAAGTGTGCCGCAATCTTACCAAATAAGGAAAAGTCATCCAAGTACACTATCATAAAAGTAATCAGATAGGGTGAAAAAATTTCTTGCATACACCGTTGAAATGTGCTTGCAGCATTCCTTAAGCCAAACCACATGACTGTACAAGCATACACACCCCAATTCGTAATGAAGGCTGTTTTAGGTATGTCCTGCTCGGCCATGCACACCTGGTTATAACCACTATAACCATCGAGAAATGAATACATCTCATGCCCAGCCACCCTGTCTAGCATTGTGTTGAGAAAGGGGAGAGGAAATGGATCAGGTACCGTGGCCACATTCAGTTTCCGGTAATCCACACAAATTCGGAGCTGTTTATTTTTCTTTGGAATAATCACGATCGAAGAGATCCATTCCACGTGTTCGATTGGTATGATGAATCCTACCTTCAATAACCGATCGAGTTCTGCTTTGACCTGTGCTGCATAATTGGGGTTCATTCGGTAACTAGATTGTTTAATTGGCTTCGCTTCTGGCTTAAGCACGACCCGATGTTGATAGATCTATGGATCAAGACCTTTCATATCGCGATAGTCCCAAGCAAAAACATTAGAAAACTCACGCACGAGTCGGATCAAATCATCTTGAAATGCCTCAGACAATCTTGCCTTAATCTTAACAGGTCGCGGGTTAGCTTTATCACCCAAATTATAGGTTATTAACTGGTCTTCCGGGACATAAAATTGATGAGGTTTCCCCAAGTCGTCAGCTGACTGTAAAAGTTGATGTAGAGTGGCTCCATCCATAACTACCTATCTACCTAGATGGTCTAAACTGATCAGTGGCCAGACTAAAGAAAGCTTCAGATGCTTACATAGTGCTTAAGCCAGCAATTAAGTATGCAGGAGGGTTTTATATGGACAAAAGAGATATCCAGTATGCAGTCATGGAACACCCTGAAAACATCAATGAACATGGGGAAGAAGATAATGCTCATAACCTTAATACAGAGGGACATGAAGAGCAAGTGACCACTCCAAGGGGGAGATCTATGGTTGTTAGGGTTTGGAGAGGAGACCTAGTTCCCCAAGATGACTCCGTAATGGATGTGTATTTGATCAATGGAATGGAGCATCTCCTTAGAGCCCACTCTTCATTATGGGAAGTAGCCCCTAACCCAGTTATTGTCTACGAATTACAAGATTCTGAATTTCCCACCATCATCACATATTTGGACAAAAACCATAGGAGGTATTGGCCTCTAACATAGTTACAAAGAGCAGGGTTGAAATATCAGAACATTCCAGTGTTCCCTCCTAGGGATCAAGCTACTACTTCTTAGAATCCTCAAGGAACCTTTCAAGATAATTCATATCAATAGTCTGGACAAACACAACAAACACAAATCTCGGTTAGACCCCATGTGCAATTTGCTATGCCTACAAATAATCCGAACTATCGGCCTCAGCCACCTGTTGACCCAAGGAATATAATCCCTGTCCCAGATAGACCACCTGTGGTAAGAGGACCTGGCATACCCATAGGAAGACCACTTTTCTTGGTGGTGCCTAGACCACCTGAAGCAGGAAGAAGATTAAGGCCTATTCAAGTTGCTAAATGCATGAGAAACCATTATGATGGCTCTAGTGAACCTTACAATCATATAGCTGAATTCAAGCAAGTAATCAGAGCCGAACAAGTAGAAGATTTTTCGATCCAATATGAATCCTTTGGTCTAAGTTTGACCGACACGGCTTTAGCTTGGTTCCAGCCATTAGACCCTAATAATTTTCAAAACATGGAACAAGTTTACCAAGAATTAATTGAAGAATTCACCAAATCTAGGATTAAAAATAACTCTTCCTCATTGATCCATAGTTTTCAGCAAGCTCCTATAGAATCAGTGAGATTGGTGGCAAGAAGATTTAAGCAGTATGTGGATAGATGTCGAGTGGAAGAGAGACCCACTCAAAACAAGATGGTGTCATTGTTTTTGGAAGGGTTAGTGAATGGATCTTTAAGATCTCTGGTATATGTGAAAAGGGTTCAAACTTTGCAAGAACGTATGAAAGAATGTATTGACCTAGAGGACAATCTAGCGGAAGACCTGAAATGTGTGAAAAGTGAAGATTCCGCTAGCAGCACATCACACCCTAAGAACAATGTAGAGGAAATAGCCGACTTAGTAGCAAAGAAACTGAACGTTCAAGGACAGAGGAACTACCCCCACAACCCAATGAGTGTGCCCATGCTTAGAAGATGTATGCATTGTGGAGGTGATCATCCCTCTCATTTGTGCACTAGGGGAATAGCCGCACCACTTGCTTATGCTTACAGTAGACCACCTCTTCCGAACCCTCTACAATATTGCAGCATAGAACAAAGTACACCAACCACAGTACTGAAAATTGTCCTTACAATCGGTAATCAAGACTAGTACAACCGCTCATGAGACCTTATGGATACCCTTAGAGAGATCAAGGAGGAGAAGCCTTTAGACATCCTACATATCAGCAGCAGGCACCATTACCATGACCCTATGCTTATCAAGGGTACACTCAACCATAATCAGTTTTAGGGCAACAACCACCCCATCCTCAAAATGTTGTCCCAGTGAAAATGGCTCAACCTGAAGAAAACTTAGAGAGAGCAATAGTTCCAGCCACACCTTTGACTAGTAATGAACCATATGACTCATCCTATGACCATAGTCAAGGAAACTATCCCAATTATGAGAGCTCTATGATAGAATATGGACAAATGTATGAACCATATGCATATGGCATAGAAGCACCAAATAATCCTTACAGATATGAGCAAGATTATGTGCCATTGATGTACCTAGAGGACCATGTTATAGATGCGGAGGTGATCATTATATCAGAGAATGTACACTACCAAACCCACCACCACCACAGCGAGTTTGGGAAGGATACTGTAGTGATTGTGGTAAAGAACACCTTTTCAGAGATTGCCCCAAAAACCCCAACAAAGTTAACTCGAACGTGCAAATCAATGTGATAGAATTGATAGAGTCGTTAGGGAGTGATAAGGAGTACACTGTGCCATTGAAAGCAATAACAAGAGCTAAAGCCAGAGAGACACTAGAGAAAACTAGGGAGAATGACCAAAGCGATAGAGAGGTGAATATACCCGCACCTCAAAGAGTTGAAGACTCGGAAGAACCTAGAAAGAGTATCTCAAGTAAATGAACACAGAGATGGAAGAATCGTAGAGATAGGATAAAGGAAAAGAAACTACAGCAATAGAGGGAAAAGGAAAAAAATGAACAAGGTAAAAAAGAAAAATAGAAACTTGAAGAAGAAAATAAAAAAGGAAAGTATAAAAAAGAAGAGGTAGGATCAGTTTTAGCAGATCCCATGCCAGAAGAGTTAGCCATGTGGATTCAGGCGTACCAGGCACGAATCAGAGCATGACCGACCATTGAACAACATGAAAACGAATATCCTAGAGGTGACTTAGAGAAAGAAAGGTTTGAGATTTGCAAGAAATTAATTGAAGTAGCTCAACATACCTTAGAAAAACCTGTCTATAGACTACCCAATTCACGAATTCCTGAAAAAGAATTCCAAGAGTGTGTCATCCCTAATGACCCCGAGAAAACCAAAGAAGGTGAGACACATAATGAAAAACACTGCGAGGATAAAAGGGAAGGATCCGTTGTCCCCGAAGTAGATGGAGAATGGCCTAAAGACTTGTGGGCAAGAGTCCAAGAAGACAGATGGAAGAAAGTGGAAGGAATAAAACCACCCTTTAAAGAGCTAGAAGTAGGAGGTGAATTAGAACATTCAATACTTGAACTAAATTCAGAAGGATTATTACCATTTGACCAAAGTGAAAAGGAGAATGACAGTGTAAAAGCTTTGCCAAATTACACAGGAGAATACAAACATAATTCAGAATTATACTGCATTCCCTCAATAAGAAAAAAAGAACAGAACCCATTAGTCCAAACATCGGACATGATACAACACCTTAGAAAGGTAAAAATCCCTTGCACTCTGACATTGGAAGAACTTTTGAAGGTCAAACCACACTTGAAGGAGAAACTAACCATTCAATTGGAGATCAAGACGGAAGAGAAGGAGATGCCTGATGAAGTAAACACAGTAAAAATCCCAGTCGATAAGGTTGGAGATTTTTGTGAGGGAGATGAAGGAAACACGTGCCTTCCAATTACCTATAGGGGTTACACCACTAAAGCCATTTTGGATTCTGGAGCTGGAGTAGGAATTGCAACTAAAGAAATCTAGGAAAAATGGGGAAAACCAGCTCTAAGACCAACGCACATGAAGATACAAATGGCAGACGGACATACCGAACGACCCTTGGGATTATTGGAACAGGTAATTTTTACCACTTGCAGAGTTGAATTCGAGCATACCTTAGCAATCTGTCAATTTGAAAGGGCTAGCAATTATGAGATGATACTTGGAAGACCATTCATGAGACAGCTAAAGGTAGTGCAAGATTGGGGAAAAGACGCAGTATACTTACAACATGAAGGAACCACCACAAGAATAAATCTCCACACCTACACATACCAAGATGTTCCTCCTTTGCAATGGAATCAGATTCATAAAGAGGAAGACGAGCAGTCAATTCACAGTATAGGTTCAAGTGATCAATCATGGATGAACAAAGACACTCATCTATGGATATGCCAAACTGCGAAAAAGGAGGATAGAAAGAAAGGATGGCAGCAAAGGCAAGGAATCGCTAGAGCTGTACAAGATCCAGCCTACATGCCTCAAATATTCCTAGATGAAGAATTCGAACCTCATGGTTGGATGGAGATTTTAGCCACTCTTGATGTATGTGTGAATGAAGAAGTGATAACCATGAATGAATGCATTGACGAGGAAGGATATGATGTTAGTCTATACGTGGTAGTTCTTCAAGAGGCTGAAGAAGAAGAAGTAATTGAAAAGGAATGGAAAGAGGATTATGAGAGCACTGAAATGGAGGAAGAGCAAATGGAAATAGAAAGTGGAAATCAAGAAGTAAATGCCATAACTAATGAAATAATTCAAGAAATGACACAGGAAGAGGAGTTTGGATTAGATAAAGAAGAAGATGATGGAGAAAACAAGCCTCAAGATCAATTTGAAGTGCATACCCACTTCAAAAAATACGAAGTAGAAGAGAGGAAAATTGCTATTCAAATGCCAAAACAAATAGCACAGCCAGGAATAGCATATGACAACAAAGAACAAACCAAGAAAATTATAGTAACCTTGGAGGAAGGAGAAGAAAGATGTACTTTTATAGGACAAGATGTCTCGTTGGAAGAAGAGCAAGAGTTGATACGACTCATTTGAGAATACAGGGATGTCTTTGCGTGGAGATATAAGGATTTGAAAGGAGTAGATCCTTCTATTTGTGCCCATAGAATCCCTATGACGTCTGAAGCTAAACCTTCCAAACAAAGACCATACACATATAACAATTTCTATTCAGCAAAAATTAAGGAAGAGATAGACAAGTTGTTAGATGCTGGATTCATTTATGAGATCGAACACACGGAATGGGTGTCACCTTTGGTGGTCGTGCCGAAAAAGAATGGTAAGTTAAGAGTATGCATTAACCTGAAAAAAGTTAATGCTGCCACCATAAGGGATAGTTACCCATTACCCATCACAGATCATCTTTTGGAAAGAGTGGCAAGAAAGGAAGTTTATAGTTTTTTGGACGGCTTTTAGGGTATAATCAGGTAGCCATTGCCCCTGAGGACCAACATAAAACAGCCTTTGCAATTGAATGGGGAGTATACGCCTTTAGGGTTATGCCTTTTGGTCTAACCAATGCCCCAACCACTTTCCAAAGATTGATGTGCGATGTATTCAAGGAGTTCCTGAGAAAGAGTATGGAGGTATACATGGATGACTTATGCACTTATTCTGCTATACGATCAGAACATATCCCTGAACTAGGAAAGATCTTTGCCAAATGTCAAAAATATAGAGTATGCCTTAATCCGGAAAAGTGTGTCTTCATGGTTCGACAATGAAAGATATTAGGACATATTGTCTCTAAGAATGGAATCTCAACGGATGAAGACAAAATCAAAGTAATTATGGATTTACCGAGACCAAAGACTACTAAAGAAGTACAAGCATTTATGGGACATTGCGGATACTACTGAAGATTTATACATATGTATGCCATAATTGTTAGACCTCTTTATGCATTATTGTCTCAGTTTAATTGGACAGAAGAATGTGAAAAGGCCTTTAACGAATTAAAGAGTCGATTAAGTTCAACCCCAATCCTTCGAGTACCTAATTGGAACAAACCATTTCACATTCACGTAGATGCTTCCAAATTTGCCATTGGTTGCATCCTAGCTCAACCCACAAATACAGGAAAGTTAGATCACCCTATAGCCTATGCCAGTAGACAATTGAATCAAGCGGAGCGCAATTACACTACGACTCAGAGAGAAGGCCTAGGGATGGTGTATGCAGTAAAAAAGTTTCGACACTACTTATTGGCAAACAAATTCAAATTCTTCATTGATCATCAAGCCCTACTATACTTAGTCAATAAGCCTTGTAATACAGGACAACTAGTACGATGGTTTCTATTGCTGATGGAATTTGATTTCGAAGTAGTAGTCAAGAAAGGGAATACCCACATTAGAGCAGATCACCTATCAAGACTGACACATGGAGAACCACCCATAGGAGTACCTGATGATCTGCGTGACACGTACCTGTTTAACCTCGAAGTATGTCCCCAATGGGTAGAAAAGTTGATCCCTATACTCACGTATGGACCTAAACATGGGATCTCACCAAACAGAAACCAAGACGTATGGAAGGATAAAAACCTTATATAATTGCTGGAAGTTTATATCACCAAGACTCAAGTGGATTACTCATGAGATGCGTAGAAGAAGAGGAACAAGAAATGTGGCTTCAAAAGGCACATGTGAATCAATGGAAAACCCATTTAAATGCAAACGGAACATGGCAAACATTGAAGAGGTTAGGCATATATTGGCCAACCATGCAGAGGGATACACATAACTATGTATCAACCTGCCCAACTTGTCAAGAACGGAATCCAGAAGAGAACTCTAATCTATGCTACTCCACCGTAGAACCAAGATGGAGCATGCCTCTGGTGAAGTTCTTGAAGACCCAAGAATACCCAGAAGGAGCCACTCTAGCAAGGAAACACGCACTCACTGAACAAAGCAAGGACTATGCTCTTATAGGCAAACAACTCTTTAAGTGTGGAAGAGACAATCATTTACGAATGTGTATTCATGAAGACGAAGATCTTGCTGTTTTATAGATGGCACATACATGAGCTGCAGGAGGACATTTCTCTGCAGAGAAAACTGCAAAAATGATTCTCTTTGCAGGAATGTGGTGGCCAACTCTACATCAAGATGCAGCCATATATGGGCAACAATGTGATACTTGTCAACGAACGAAATATCCACTTAGAAGAGATGAAATGCCGCTGAAACCCAGGATGAGTGCCAGAGCCTTTACTAAATGGGGAATAGACTTCATAGGACCTATTAGCCCACCAGCTAAAGGATCTCATGCTGAGTACATAATTGTAGCCACAGACTATTTGACCAAGTGGGTTGAAGCCAAAGCCACCAAGAAAAATGATGCAAGAACTATAGCCAAGTTTCTCTTTGAGAACGTTTTCACTAGATTTGGACTGCCGATAGAAATTATGAGTGATAGAGGCACGCACTTTGTGAATGAAGTAATAGAAGCCTTAGTGAATGAATTCTTAGTAATTCATAAGAAATCAGCCCCATATCACCCACAAGCCAATGGACAGGCCGAAAGTTGAAATAAAATCTTGTGCACAGTTCTCACGAAAATTGTGAACAATGGTAGATCGGATTGGGATAAACAATTACATCATGCTTTATGGGCATTCTGAGTAGCTTACAAGACCGCCATAGGAACTACTCCTTTTAACTTAGTGTACGGACAGAATGCTATTTTGCCAATTGATTTCTTAATACCCACCCTCAGAGTAGCAACAACTTACGAGTGGACTGGACATGAATTGTCTGCACAATTGGATCAAATAGAAAAGTTACACGAAACTAGGTTACAAGCGGTAGCAAGGATTTATGCTGCAAAAAGACGACAGAAGGCATATTTTGACGCTCATATTAAAGATAAAAACTTGAAGGAAGGAGATCTAGTTTTGGTATATACTCTGAAACAACATGCTAAGAAACTACAAAAAAGGGGATATGGGCCGTTAATCATCAATCGCATATCTACCAGTGGAGCTATCAGTTTAGCAACCCTAGATGGAGAAGTATTACCAAACTATATAAGTGGATGTCGAGTGAAAAAGTATTTAGAGCCATTGACAGAAGAGATAATGTCACGACTAATATTGGGTTAAAATAGGCGCATAGAGAAAGAAAGAATATGAGAAGAAGCAAGGCAAGCACTAGAAGGAATCAGAAAACAAAAAGAGTGTATGAGAGAGAGAGAGATGAGAGATATCGACTAGGAGAGGAACTCATCCCAATGGCTAATTTTAGAGCCACTGAAAACCTAGGCCAGCAAATGATGCAACCTTATTTGAATTTGGGTGCGGGAACAAAAGAGTACCACTTAGTGGATGCTCTCATCGACACAAGAGCAACCATAAAATGTATCAAGTATTTGTTGACCCAGAAGCTCAAGGAAGAATTATGCCCTTCTAAGGCACAATTGATTGGAATAGGAGGAAATATTACCAGATGTATAGGAGAGATTACCTTACCTCTACATCTCGGAAACAACACAATGGAACAGAAACTCTTAGTATGCCATGACCAAGACTTATTAGAAGAGCTCGTGTTAGGTCAAGATTGGATATACGAATATGAAGTGACTATTCAGTTGGCCCTAGGATACGTCTCGGCCAAGATAGGCCATCGTGAGGTATTCAGCATGTTAGATGAACGACCGATCAAAGCCAAATCTATAGACCCGAGAGCTCATTCCAATGAACTTGATGATGAATGTATGTTAACTCGCACTATGCAATCCCTTTCATCGAGTATTTCATGTGAGGATACACCAAATCTCGATTGCACACAATCTTCTAATCCAGTAAATCACGTGATTAGTGTTCTATCCGATAACAGCCTCAGTGAGGAACCCTGCACAAGAGAGACAAGTCAGTAGGACTACTACATACCTACAATCATTAGAATATACCCAATTCCTTACACTAGGAAGGCTTGGATCAGAAAAGATCAAGTAACGTCATATCTTCAGCAACAGAACCACTATCGACATCAGAAAGAACCACAGAACAAGCATGCAAATCACTTTGGACACCTAGGTCCACAAAGAACTGCTAGAGTATGGATTCCGGAGAAGGTGATAGCCGCGGAGCCGGCCCGAACACAGATATGGATTCCCAAGTCATGTGCTCAAGTGACAAACATCAAAAAGGACAAGCCAAAGCACAAGGAGAATCAGTACGATCTAAAGGCAAGATGACAGAAGATAAACCACTACAGGATAGAGCAAGAACCTCTCCATGCAACAAAGATCATTCAAAGATTCGAACGACAGACAAAACAAAAGCACCACATGAAAAGCACTACATTCTCCAGGAATGCTAGGAATACAGACTACTCTAATGGAGGAAAACAGATTTGGATGCCGACAGGCAAGATAATCTGTACACATCAACCAAGTAATTTGAGTTGCACACATTTGGAGTTACGAGGACCCAAAGTATGCATGATAGGGCCACATTACAAGGCCAAGCATTCGGCACATTTTTCTTCTATTTCAGGATAGTGAAGCACATTTCCCTCTCGGGAAATAGGAGAGCACTTGTACATAATCCAAGAAAATCACTCAAAAATTAATAACCGCGTGGGCCATGAACTTACTTTTCTGTTTTTCTTTCAGGCAAAAACATAAAAAATATAAATAAGAATGAAAAATCCCATGTATTACCTTTCTCACACCCACGAGGAAGGGACAACACAATCCACTCGGAGAGTTGCCAAATTCAATGAGGATAAGTGAAAGATGATTCTTGATACCAGCTTGCCACTGATTTTTGGTATATATTGAGTGTAGATGGCATCTTCCAATTTTGAGGCTACACAAGAGGAAGAGGTCCTGCTTCTTCCCTTGGAATCAATCATGAAGGCAAGAGGTCATTGGTTCCTTGATGATCAACCAGTGTCTGAGCTTCTTTTTATGGCAACCATCAAGATCATGGATAGGGATCACTACTTCCCTATCATGTCACAAGAGTTCAAGACTATCATACAAGGATTACCGCACATGAGAGATGTCTGGACACAAGCAGGAATTGATGCATTCCTAAGACTGCATATCTATATGCCAGATTTCCAGAGATGTACACAAGTGATGAATACACTTCAGTCTGCGTCAAATAAGGCATCAGTCCCGAAAGCAAGGGTACTTGACAAAGTCGGTACCTGGAAAACAATTCAATTCACTCATGAGCTAATTAACAGAGCTTTTGGATGGAATCAAGAGGGACTCACGAATGTCAAAGATGAATGTCATGATCCGAAAAAGAGAACATTTTTGGAAATCAACAGAACAGATATTGAAGACTCTGTTCGCTTAGTTCACCAGCATTTTTGCTTTCCAAGTATGCATAGATACACAACACCTCAAAAGATTGTTGTGCAACTACTCTCACACGCTATGAGACAAGTGGGAAATAAAGTAAACATGACTCCATATGTTCAAGACCGCCTATTTGAAGCAAAGAAAAAGTGGGGTCAGAAAAAGTTTCTGAATGGTAGTTCAGAAACTTTTTCTGAGGCACTTGACATGAAGAATTTCTTACACTTGATGCCGACATCAACAGAGCTAGCGAAATATGCCAAGTTAGCGACTGTTCCAAAGAAAAAGAAAACAACCATATCTATTGAAGAAGTAGGAACCAGTTCAAAGAAACCCATGAGGGGGACTAAACGCCGAAGAGAGGAAGAATCTCAAGAGACACTACAATCAAAGAGAACACATATTTTACCAAAGATTCCGATGACACAACAACCAATTACAAAAAGAGACCTCTCTGTAGCCCTGGAAGAAACGCATCAGTATATGCGGGGGCAAGTAAATTTAAACATTCAAGGTCACCATTACTGTTGACGTTGTAGCATCACAATTCATACTTGTCAAACCAGGAAGCATCTCATGAGACCCAAATGTTTGCGTAGAAGCACTCAGCAGACGTAATGGCGCTTCGTCAACGTATGATTAACAACGTTATCAACAAGAAGATACAACATAAGCATCGCAAATGATGCACCTAATCGTAATCACAAGCATAATAACGACATAATCATACATCAACGTGTCACAAGCATTAGACAAGAAGAGAACAAGCATGCATGCACATCATGACGAAGAGAGAGCAAGAATCTATCTACAAACTAGCATAATCTCATTACTTCTCAAAGAGCTCCCCCTAAAGAAGAGGTGGAGACCTCTTTATATACAAAATGGCAAAAAAGCATGCTATGTGGGATTTCTCAACTGAAAGGAGAATGAATCCCACTTATTCTCTAGTGTGGCACTCACACACACCTATACAAGAGTGCTTTATTAACTGAATGAAAGGTAGAAAAAGGTACAAATGATGATGAAAAAAGAGTGGATCCAAGAAATATATATTTTATCTTCAACACTCCCCCCCTCCTTGACTTTGTCGTCCTCGACAAAGCTTTTGCAAGTATGGAGCTTTTGTGGAAGAGTGTGTAGGAGTTCCTTTTGCATGATCCGTACACTATTGGAGTGTTTTGCTTTGTTGCTTTTCTTCATCTTGCTTTTTGTTTGGAGCCGAGTGCTTTAACTTGGTTCTTTTGCCTCATGGAAATGAATATGCTAGAATGCTTTTCTCTTCTCTTTTTTTTTTTTTTTTTTTTTTTTTGATGGATGGATGATGTATGAGCATGAAATGATAAAAATATAGATGATAGATACAAATAGATGAACTTAATTCATCTCTTCCTAGTCCATATGCATGAGTGGGGACTAAGGGTGCATGGGCGGAAAACAAAAAAGTGTCTATGCATGGTCTTGTAATGTGACCCTATCTTATGCATACTCTAAAAATGCATACAACAACAACAAAAAAAAAAAAATGGTGCAAAAAATGGATGGGTCTTGAGCAAAGTGCTCAAGGGTGAGGCGATGATGAGGCTTTCTTCCAAATGTCCAACTCCAAGAGCCACTTCTTTTCCATCAACCATTTGAAATGGATGATGCCTTTGTCCACCAACCTGAAAAAAGAAAAATGAAAAGCAAAGTTTTGAAATCTATGTACATGTGCCCTCTTTGTGCTTGGGTTAAACTAAGTGTGCCTAATGCTTGGCCTTTGGATGAGGCCCTATTCATGTGCATACTTGGTGTGCATCTTAAACATATGTTGTGCATTGGGCAAGGTTGGGTCCGACACCCATGGATGCTGCACGAAGAGGTTTTTGGCCGCCAATATGTCTTCGCTTTGTTGGTCTTAGCCTTGAGGTTTCTCCTTGGATCTTTTCTGAGTGTTGTCTTTATCGCTTTGGATCCCTTGGTCAAAAGTGGTCGTTCTTGATGATAAGGAATGGTGAATCTAGACCGTAGATTATGAAGTCTAGTGTGAGAAGGTTGAGTTTGTATAAGAGCTTTCTTTGGTACCCATATCAATGTGCGATTTGGTTGGGCTGTAAGTAAGTTTTTGGCCACCCAAATTTGCTTTACATTACAAGGGAAATGTGACTTCTTCGTCATGTATGGGTCTTTTGGACCTTCTAGGTGAGACTTTAGAAAAAACTCATCTTTACATGGGGAGTTCAACAAAGGTTGAGTTTCATTACATATATCATGCTCATGTAATGGATCATAAGGTTGCGTGGTTTGAAATCGATCTAGAGATTCAGCGATGCATTTATCTGTATTACACATAGAATCTCTAGATATCACTTTGGCTTCCATAGAACTCATACAAAATTTGTGAGAAGATTCCAAACTTAGGGGAAGGGAGGGCCCTTCCATATCCTCCAAGCACTTGGAGTTCTCCACTTCATCATTCGTCAAGGTTTCCTGTGACTTGCTCAAAAAAAGGTTAGATGAAAAAGCGTGAGTGGAAAGACTATTTTGTGAATTAAGAGCACAATCTTTAAATAGATGATTATGTCCACAATCCATACAATGAGGATAATCATCAGGATTTCCAAAAGACTCACTAGTGGGGATGGTCATAATAGATGGACAAGGTGCTTCAAACCCTTGATGTTCAAGAAACCTTTGAGTGCCTATGACCAAGTCTTCATCTATACCTTCCATAACAAAAAATGTTTCTAAAAATTCCATAGCATTCACCACAATAGGCAACCTAACTTGACCCATGCAATCATAAGTTTCACCATTCATGAGGATAGAGGAATGAGTGGTTAATTGGATGTTATCCAAAATAATTGTCACTAAATCAATATGAATTAAATTCCACTCACAATGAGGGTTAATAAAAGCACTCATATTTCTATATTCATGACCAATTAGTACATTCACAAAAGTGTTACTATATTCCTTGTTTGCAACAATGGATCCCACCCCTTTAGACATTCCTCCAATTTCCTCTATCCCTTGCAAATTTTCTATATTTGTTTCACCTTGATCATGTGTGATTACTGCATGCATTTCATATTTTCCTTCCTTCTTTTGAGCAACCTTTTCCCCCTTCCTTCTTTCTTTTGCCTTTTTCTTTCCCATGTTTTGTTGAAACAATTTTTGGTTTTTTGAGTGTTTTTAATATTTGTTTGGTATTTTAGGAGTTTTTAGAATTTGTTTGAGGTTTTGTGTGTGTTTTTTGAATGTTTTTTTGGATATGTGTAAATAAGTTCTAATGGGGTTCTTCTAACAAGAATAAAAAAGGAGACTTTCCAAAATATACAATTGAAAAGCAAATTGTTGGAAAAAGAATTTTCATGTTACATTTGTAAACTTCATAAATCACATAAGAGGATAAACCATCCAAGTGGAAAAGACCCTTTTTCTTGCAATAACCAACACACTTATCGATGTGAACTAATGAATGGTCATAAAATGTTGTCTTTTGGAGCTATATAGGTTTCGAGTATGCGTGCCATATGTTTCCACTTTATGTTGGATTTTACCAAGGAGAAAAGGGTGGACATAATGATAAATTCAATTTCACAAGTCATTATGTTTCTAAAGAACATACTTCTTGTTATGAGACATATGACTATTCCCCCCATGTTCAATAGAATTTCAACCACCCAATGATAATGGAAAATTAGATGTTGAATGATGTCCAAAGTGTTGGTGAGATAAAGCCAACTTCATATCTAGCTAGATTATTCATAATACCCTTCAAAATTAGTCCAAAAAGTTTCATGACTATTTTCACTAAACACTTATGAAACTCTAAAGTTCATGGTACACATCCTCATGGTGAACCATAATGACTGTAAGTCGAATCATCCTCTGATCCGCGTGCTCCCAATATGACAAAGAATGTCCAGATCATTTTAATAATCGCTTATGTGTCAAAGCATTGCAATGTTATAATCATCTTTCCTTTAAAAAAATATAACGAATTCAACCATATCAACACGTTCCCTCTCTCTCTCTCTCTCTCTCTCTCTCTCTCTCTCTCTCTCTCTCTCTCTCTCTCTCTCTCTCTCTCTCTCTCTCTCTCTCTCTCTCTCTCTCTCTCTTTCTTCGGCTTTTCTTTGTTGCAGACCACAGTCCATAGGTGCTTTTGCGTGAGCCGTTTCAGGCGTGAGCCGCGTGACCTATCTTGAAGCACAACTTTTCATTCTCAGGGAGTCAGGGGCACACCCAACTTGTTCTCCGCAAAAAGCTGAAGCTTAATTTGGGGTTATTGTTTAGCAAGCGCTGGGTTAGTTGTACTGGAGCAGATTGTACTGCAGCAGACACAGCTAGGTCCACCTTCAGTGGCAGACTCACACCTCCGCAATTGCCGCTCATCTCGCGTGCTCTGGAAAGAATGGATGGATAAAGGACGCATTCGCTGCTGTAAATTCCTCTGTACACTGATGCTGAGAGAACTTCGGCCGAAATGAGGGCCAGAACTGAGAGGATTCTGCCGTTCTTGCAGAACTGTCGCTGACATTCATTTTTGCCTCTTCAGTCTTGCCACAACAATTCGATTACTTCCCTCGTGGGCCAGCTCATATCGGATCTACATCCCCCCAAAACTTACGGTTCAATAATGATCAGTAGACGCATGCGTCAGAGGATCCTGAAATTTTGGCCGCTATCATCCCAAGAAGAATCCCTATTGTAAACTCCCTCAACCTACAGTTGAAAATCTCATGTAGAAGCTTCGATTGCTACACTGACAGGCTGCTTTGAGATGGCTTTCATTAAAGCCTACCCGTTGTTACATCAGTGTAACCATGGAGGAAAACCGTCTCATATTTTTCTTGCAAGCAGCAGATGTTCACAGTAGCAAAACTGATGTGCTCCCATTTCATGCTGTCCTAGGAGTATTTTGCCCAATAATGCCCTTTGATGTCTTTGGAAGATTGACCTTGCTGGTAGTATTCCAATCCTTTATCTTTTGAGAATGCACCATAGACAGCCGAAGTGGCCTAGATAGCCATCTTTCTTTCAAGTTGCTCAATGTCATACCAAGCCAAAGTAGGCTCCTCTTCCAAGAGATCTAAGGCATTGAACTCTTTAAGTGAACCTGCACTCTCGACCTCCTTCCTGCATTCAGAGGGCAAGGTAAAAAAGTAAGCCTCAAATGCACCTAGCAATAGCTCCTGGCTGTGTTTATCTTCTATTAGATGGATACGATTTCTTCTTCTGTACTGCTTCACCTTATTCATTGGTCAAGAACTGATGATCAATTTTATCACTATCATAAGCCACTCTTTTTCCTTTTCCCTGCTCCGTGCTTGCTGTCTGGGCTTTTATCCTCATTATCTACATATGAAACAATCTAAATGTTAATCGTAGAATCTGAACCTCACTGAACTTGTTGTCCTTCACTAGCCTAATACATCCGGAAGAGAGGGCTCCCAGAATCTGTACAGCTTGTAGGCCTTCAGCTTGCCATTCATCATCTTGCGTTTTCACGTTTTCAACCTCAAATCCGGGATCAAAATAGTGCACCTATCTTCGGTTTCATGAGTGAATTGTGACACTTACCGACTTGGCTTTTCCAGCAGCACCTTCTTCCCCATCTCTTCCCAACATGAACTTCCTCACCCTTTTCAGTTGCTCCTGTCCTACCTGTAAAAATGACATACACAAAGTCGTTGTACCAATGTGAATCTGTTCGTACAGGCCCATGTCCAGCAGTAGCAGAATATTGAGTGAAATAGAATGGCACTGAAATTCCCATATGCACAGAGAATCCCAGGATGAACTTCGTTCTGGAGTTATTCATGTGTATAAATTGCAAGAAGGAGAGACCGCAGCCTACCACTTTGCTGAATAAGAGACAGAAAGTGGCTGCAGAAATGGGCCCTGGAACTGACGCCAGAACAACACCGAATTCGAATAGAGAGAAAAATATCATGAAGCCAGCAACTATCTCTGTAACTCGTCGGCTCCCTACTCTTGTGATACCAAGTAGTCCGACATTCTCCATGGATACCGTGGAGCCAGAAAGTGTTCCGAGTAGCTCATCAATTAGAATACTTATGCCCTGCCATCCAATGCATCTTCTGAAGGGTGGCCTGCCAGGAAGAAGGTGGCCATGAATCATCGCATGGACAATCTAGATCACCCAATACATTCGAGCATGGCCCTGGGACACTCATTGGCCACATGCCCCATACAGCTTGGACCAAAACCATAACTTCCACCATACATGCCATTTCCCTGCGTGTTGTCACCTACCCCATATCCTCTACTGTAGCCATTGTAAGTACTATTATATGATGAAATCATCAGGTATGGATTGCTGCCATAGTCATAGTACCCTGCGCTGTTGTATGACCAAACTAGCAAGGCTTATCTCCACCAGACCCGTTGCCCCTGATGGGTGGAGCATGTCCAAATCAATCGTTTCCTCAAAGTGTCGCCATGTCCATCTTTACCACTTCGACCATACCCAGTTCCACTGTATTTTGGAGGGAGTCGACCCATCCCCTCCACCGGCCATTATCTCCTTCTTGGTTCAGCAGCCCTAACGCGAATACATCCCCTTGGGTTTTTCAAGTGGCTCGGTAACGGAAGCATGACACCTTGGACTTGAAGGACATTCGGTGGCCTTGCTCAACACCTTGCGCAAAAATCTGATATACAAATTTCTTAGGTCTCCTTAGTTTCCTCCTCCAAGCCTTTCATTCCTTCTCTATCGCCATAGCTGCTGCCCGTGATCCTTGCCCTCACCCGCAGAACTCCATAATTGCTTCCCAGAAATGTTCTTTTGTCTCCTGGTTTCTTCGACATTCATCTTGAACCTCCTGTGCAGAGCGAAGCCATATCTTCTTTTCCATTGAATTGTTCCGACTCCTTGGGGAGGCTTATGATTCCAGCAACTTCTTTGCCATTTTGAACTTCCTGCAGGCACATGTTATTAGATAATGGTTGGTCTTCTAGCGCCTCCATCCCAACTCGCTCAAGCCCCTCCCGGTGAGGTATTCTCCCATTTCCAAGTTTGCTGCAGTTCCATCTTTTACTTCACCGAGTTTTATCTCTTGCTGATTCGGCAACCTTCAAACATTTCTGGAAAGAAACCAGTCACATTCACCATATTTACCGTGATATCATTATGTGCATTATTTCGAGCTTGTTCATGAAGATCAAGAGCCACACCATCTTTGAAATTTGTGGAAGAACCCCAATATAAACTTATTTACACATGATTAGAGAAAAATCAACAAAATTGTTGAAAGTAAATCGACAAAAATAGCTAAAAAGACTCCTATTCTACTCGTCACTTGAAGAATCACCACACATGATGGATCAATCACCCAAAAAGGGGATCCTTATCACACCAAAAATGGCTCATCTCAACAAGTTATTATGAATCTTGCAAGCCGCAAATGCTCACAAGAGCGTAAAAAAATGAAGAACTCAACAAATCGTCATGAAAAACTTGCATACACGTCTCTTTCACGCCAAAAACCATCACGTAAGTGACAAGAGAACGCTCCCCGGCAACGGCGCCAATAATTGTTGACGTTGTAGCATCACAATTCATACTTGTCAAACCAGGAAGCATCTCATGAGACCCAAATGTTTGCGTAGAAGCACTCAGCAGACGTAATGGCGCTTCGTCAACGTATGATTAACAACGTTATCAACAAGAAGATACAACATAAGCATCGCAAATGATGCACCTAATCGTAATCACAAGCATAATAACGACATAATCATACATCAACGTGTCACAAGCATTAGACAAGAAGAGAACAAGCATGCATGCACATCATGACGAAGAGAGAGCAAGAATCTATCTACAAACTAGCATAATCTCATTACTTCTCAAAGAGCTCCCCCTAAAGAAGAGGTGGAGACCTCTTTATATACAAAATGGCAAAAAAGCATGCTATGTGGGATTTCTCAACTGAAAGGAGAATGAATCCCACTTATTCTCTAGTGTGGCACTCACACACACCTATACAAGAGTGCTTTATTAACTGAATGAAAGGTAGAAAAAGGTACAAATGATGATTGAAAAAGAGTGGATCCAAGAAATATATATTTTATCTTCAACAATTACAGACAGGCAAGCCAAGAAAAGAAACACAAAGATAAAGAACATACTCCAGAACAATCTGCTAGATACAAAGAACTAGGGTTAGAAGATTCGAGCTCTGATGAAGAACCCAGCCCAGAGAAGGACACCTTAGACACTGATATACGAACTGAAATGAACAATGAAGAATGGACTGAAATAAATCAGGTTGAAGTCACACCTGACAATCAACAACAAAAAGCACAACACCAAGAAATACAAACTGAATAGGAACACTTGATTCAATTAAATGATTAGTCAAAAATAAGCATCAAGGAAGTTCCAATAACTACTAAAGATGTAGTGCCACCTATCAAAGAAGAAATACAAACTCCAGTGGACCAAGAAGGAGGCCTACAACAAAATAAGGGGCCAATTGTGATTGAGGTACCTGATGATACACCTCAAGGTAAAAGTGACCATAGGGAGGCTGAGCCAAGGATACAACTCCATATTCGGCAGCCGCATGATACTACTTTACATGTAACACATGGGAAAGATGTCACAACAAGTGCAGAACCTAATATTCCTACCACATGGTTAAATGTGGATGTAACTCAATTGAAACCTGTTGTCAAGCAAATGATACAAACGGCCATGGACACACAACAGCAAATGATGGAAACGGATGCGGATTATGACAAGGCCATGTGGGAAAAGAATCAATTTCAAATCATGAGTGAATAATTGTCCGCACAACTCATACAGGCCCAGCAAGAGATTTCAGCCAAAGGAAGGGAGATAACGTCAGTTAAAGAGCAATGTAACACATTGATGAAACAGCATCATCAACTCCAGGCACAATTGACAGATTTACAAAGACAACATGAAGCCAGCGACGCAGACAAGGAGAGAATGAAGGCTAGAAGCAACTTGCTAGAAACACAATTAAAAGTATACATGGAGGAAAATGATAATTTACAAGCAGAAATAAAGAATTGATGAAGGCATTATTATATGACCAGCCTATAGAAAAACAAGAGACTTCTGCGACTGACCAGAAAGAATTACGAGATCAGAATGAGAAGTATGCAGAATTGCTGAAGCAAGAGCAGGCCTTAAGAGAAGAATGGCAATGTAAGTACGTTCAAGAAACCGCTAAGCTAAAAAAGCAGCTGAATACAACCAATGGAAAACTCTCAGTATGTTATAGTGAAAATATGGATCAGGTAGCAGAGATTGGTAATAAGTTACTTGCTACCAAAGAAGCACTCCGAGCAGCAAAGCAAGAAGTTGAAGAGAAGAGTGCACGCCTTGCACACTTAGCAACTAAAGCAAACGAGCAAGTACCAATCGGGACACCAGTAGAGCCAATACAAGAAAATCCTACTAACGAGGTAGAGGTACGTCCTCTATCTCCCCCGATTTATAATTCTCCAATAAAAGAGAAGATGGCGGACCCATGTGATGATCATCCCATGCCATACACTACAGAAATAGGTCAGAAGGAATAGGCACTATTGGTGTCCCGGTTGACAGAGAATTTTGAAAATGAAGTGATCAAAGTAATGAAGGAGGCAAAAATAAAGGGCAAAGACTTGGATACGATAATGAAGCCTTTCAACATTCCGTATGGATTATTGAAAGAGAAGCCAAGGCAATACATAAAGAAGACCACACAGAAAAATCCAGACGACCAATTGCATTGTAAAGATAACACATTCAATTATACTCAAGAAGAATTTGAAGCGGCACAGCCTGTCTGGAGAAGAAAATTTTTGGAGAAAAATCCTACATTGCGGGTGCACTGGCAAGCAGCACCATACTTATTACAGGTAAACCCTTCATTTTGCCCAACACCACGTTGTCGAGAAGCCAGAGAATTTTTGGATATGCAAAAGAATGGTGTTATCAATAAACAATGGTTGAATTATCCGCTACTTCCAAGCCCACCCCATAACTATCTACCAACGGAAGATTACATGGTAAAAACAATCAAATTTTGGCTACACTGTTACGCAACAGTACCCGATTTAACAATCAAGATGACAAATAAAATCCTAAGCATGATACTTAAAATTTTGAAGGTGTTCAAGCATGCGGCATATACATTTTTGAATTTCATTAGCATTAATCAGGGAAGAGATATTCTCATTTTTTATTTGTCTGTTATGCCTAGCCGACCCACAATAATGGCATATTATTCTAGGCTTATGTTTCTACCGAGTACATATATACAAACATTCGAAGAAGCGTTTTTCACAGGGTTTTTGAAATTGACTCAGAATTTTTCTTAAAGATGTCATCCAATTTGAATGCCAGACTGGTGGCAAATGAGCTAAGCTTCTTCGCTGACCATAGACAGCCACCACATGATGGTGTGAAAGCAGAACAGTGGAAGCAACTCATGATACGTGAAGCTAATCTGCTTAATGAAATAGAGCAAAAAGTATACAGAACATACTCCCGTCAACTTCCAAAGCCTGTCGGGGATGACAGAGTTCAGGAGGGGGGCAGTGTTGAGGGAGAGTCAAGCAAAAAGAAGAAAAGAAGAAGACAAAGGAAGAAGCTTCATTCAAAGATTACATTTGAAGATATGTCTCTGCAGGAAGCCCTGCAGGGGCGCAACACCCATCTCTGCACAGAGCCCCGCAGGGGCACATATCAAGGAAAAGCATGTAGGAAGACAAAGGAAGAAGCTTCATTAAAAGATTACATTTGCAGATATGTCTCTGCAGGAAGCCCCGCAGGGGCGCAACACCCATCTCTGCACAGAGCCCCGCAGGGGCACATATCAAGGAAAAGCATGTAGGTGGAAGGAGGAACCAGGGCCAGGAAAGTATCCATGAAGAAGTGCAAGAAGATATCCAGCGGTTGCATAGCCACACGAGGATGCTTCAACCTCTTGATCTTTGGAAGGTCCAGATCGAAGCTGAAGGAGCACATCCTCATATCTTTCACTAGTGGTGTGCGTGGCAGCCCGACTTAAGAGGCAACACGAATGCATCAGGCCCAGAGGATGTAAAAGAAAAATCAAGAAGAGGCCATCAAAACTGAACACTTGTCTAACAAACAGGCAGAACTGACCAAGAGATGCATGCGGACAACAAGTGACAGACAAGAAGTAAAGCCTGTCAAGGGACGACAAAGATAAAGAGGGGGAGAGCGTTGCAGAGCTAAGAAGAGCATAAGGCAGAGAAAAAGATGGGCCCCAAAATTTTTCCGATTTGGACATCTTATTTTTGTACCATAATCATTTTGTAATATATATTTTCTGATGTAAATGCACTAGAGGAGTCCTCTAGATGCATCCCCATAGAAGATTAGTAGCTTACCCATGTAAATTAGTAAGAAATCAGCCTTTTAGTGAATAAAGTGCCGGTCTCTTGTGTGAAAGGACCATTTTTAGGGCACATGTATATAAGTCAATTTGTGACTCTTTGTAGAGACTTTTTGCCATTGTGAGAATCAAGAGCACAGAATTTCGAATTTGTGTCTTCTCCTCTCTGTATCTTCTTCTTTTTGAGCTTATATGCTTGTGTGTTGCTTGAAAAGAGTGTTAGGATGTGTTGTCTATCCATGAAAGTGTTTGTTTGTTGTGGTTAAGGTGTGTGTGAAGTGTAGGAAGTGCTGAAGTGTAGGAAGGTCATTCCCACGACTCAGTATTTTGCTCATAATTTGAAGTAGAAGCGTTAGAATTGAGTGAAAATACACCATTGGATGCATCTTCTTGAGAGCTTCAAAATGCATATGCTATTTCCTATATTTGGAGTTCGGAGCTAAGAGAAAAGCTCAATTTTATGTTGACTGTTGCTCCAAGTATCACGACACCATGACTGACAGTTGAAGCTTGTTTGGATTAATCTTTGGCTTTTTGCACTCTTTGGGAAGATCATTTGCATGATCGTCATTTGAGTGCATGTCTTCATACACTCGGCTAGGTTTAGATACTCATCGGATTGATAAATAAAGTGTGAATCCCCACTATATGCACTTGAGGGGGATCGAGGTATAGTCTCTTTCTCCACAAGTCCCTAAGTTGGTGCTTAGGTACATAGTGTGTGAACGATGTTGGAATATATATATATATATATATATATATCGTTTTTGCAATATAAAAATATGAATTACTTCTCAGTCATTAATGTTATCGTCCTCAGGGTAATATGTATATGTATAGATATATATAGTGTGTGTGTGAATCATGTTGGAATGTATGTGTTTGAAGTATGTATTTGTACAAGCATTTAAATATCTATGTGTGTGTAGCTCAGTGATGAGTAGCACCTCCTTTAATGTCAATCCGGGAAGACATGAGGATGGTATGAAGACCTCGAGCAAGTGAAGGCACAAATGTGTGAGTGAGAAGCACACAAACATGCACACACATACACACACACGTGCACACACGACAAGAACAAAGAGAGTAAGACAATGGAATCACTTCCATTACAAACAAGTTCTCACACAAGCTCAAAACTACAAGAAGCTCCCCCAAAAATGAGCTCTCTAGCTCTATTTATAGTTTTTGACTAGCTTTGGCCCTGTCCAGACCTAGTGTCCGGCCTAGTTAAAAATTAGGTTCCAAGGCTTATTTGAGGGCTCAAACGAGGTCTAAAAAATATGATAATTGGTAGGCACTTACTTCCAAGGCTCCTCAAGCTTGAGGACTCCTCGGCTTGTACAAAGTGGAGCTATAAAAAGGTGAAACGTATTTACAAGGGTTTTTAGTGATGAGAATCACTTTTAAAATGATGTAAGGGTTGGAAAAAATTGATGGGTTGCCTCAGTGCTAGATCTGCATGTACGCTCGTACTTGCTTCTTCCTATATGATGCCAACACTCTCCCGTCTGTCGTCTCTGATAGACCTTTGCTCCACGGTTTGATCAATGTACTGCTGCAGTAGGTCGGTTGCCAATTCTTGTTCTTTGATGTGTAGTCCCCTGACCAAATCTCTGCAGGGCATCCCAATTAACTGCGCCAGGTATGTCAGGTTGTGGCGTGGTGTAGAGTTCTGAATGCATTGTTTGTTCACAAGCGAATAATTGTAGCAGATGAGTTGGGCGCGGCGCGAACACTTCTGAGTGTGCTTCCCAGAACCCCATGGTGAACATGTCATCAAACATTTGCTTGTAGCAAGCAGGGAGATATCTTGTTCGTGCATGCCACGCATAAGCCACTCGGATACTCGGGGTTGTGCTCATATCATAAAGTAAGTCATAGTTACCGTTGATGAAGCCCGGAATTGGCCGCTGAATATTACGTACGTTTCGAAAAGTCTTTAACACCACTTGCATCATGTCCAAGATTTTGAGCATCATCTGCGCGGCGACATCAGGCATGGGGTGGAGGCGTGGCATCCAATGTCTGATGGTAGCCATCATGTAAGCTACCGTTGGTGTGCCTATTGGGGGTGCAATGGAGGGGTAATTTAGCCATTGTTTACAATTTGCATTGTTCTGAACCTTGATGGAAAATGCTTTCCATGATCTTCTTCTTTGCACTGGCCCAAAGCAAGGGTTATATTTCAAATGCATGGGAGCGTGATCCCATGTTCGTAGCATTTCTGGATAGGTCTCAAGTAATTTTTGCCTCCAAGTGGGTTGGAATATATCCCCTTTTCTAGCTTCCTCTGGAATATCCTCTAGTTCGAATTGTGTTGCGAAAGTAGGGTACCTGTTGGTGACTCTTTTGATTTCTGCGTTATAGTCGGCCAATAATACAAAATAGGGTTTATATTGTAATTCTAAACTAGTTATCAGTATTCTAGAGGCCACGTGTCTGAAATATTCTGATTGAAGTATGGTTTCTTCAATAGTCCTCATGGCCAACATCTGGGTGGAGATACGTTCCTCATGAGTTGTCCCTATTTCTTCTACTTGTTTCATCCATGCCGACGGGGGCTCCTCATATGTGTCTTGTCCTTCCTCTGTGATTCTGCCTCCTGGAATGGGTTGAGGCTCATAGTTGTCTTCAAATGTTTCCTCCACTGGAATGATTACCTCTTCTTCTTCTATAGGTTGATCAGGTGGAGAGGGGGGGTCGTTCATACTGTGACAACTTGATCTTTAATTCTGCCACTTGTTGTCGTAGCTCAAGTACCTCATTGGTCTTTGAAGATTCGGGCTCTGGTGAAGTTGCAGCATTGACCATCTCTTTAGGTTCTGGTGGGTGTGGTGTAGGCACTTGGGATCTTTGTAGTTCCTTTACTTGGTCGGCAAGCTGATCATGTGCTTCTAAGAGGTTGGCATAGGTTTCCAATATTTGTTGTATGCTTTCTGAGGGGATGGCCTGGAAGCTAGTAGGGTCGATGGGTGCCCCTGGAGTATTTTCTATGGCGGCTTCTAGATTGTCTTGATTTTGTTGCTGTAATCTCTTGTTTTCTTCTTAGGCAGCCGCTAGGTGGCGTCGGAGTAGAGCCATGTTTCGTTGTAGTCTAGCATTACGGGCTAGCTGATCTCTGAGTTGTTCTTCCGTTGCCCTACTCATCTCTCTATGTTTGGCTTCGAGCTCCACATGGGATTGTTGGAGGGCGGTGACTTCTTGTTGTAATCTGCATTACTCAATTCCAAGGCATTGACACGTGCCTGGAGGTGGGATGAGAGAGTACACAGCTCCTTATTGTTTTCTTCCAATAATCGGTATTCTTCCTTAAGCTGGGCAGCGGCTTCGAACATGGTGTCCAATGCATGACTAAATGAGGTGGATGCAGAGGTGGAGGTGAAAGATGCAAGGGTTCGGAAGACAAAAGTGGTGGTGAGTGGTCCTATGGAAGGTGAAATGTCCATAGGATCAGACGTGATGGTGTGTGAAGTGTGAATCGTGAATACAGGAATGGTAGGTGGTGTGTTAGCGGTGGCAGTGAATGTGGGGGAGGTGGGTTGGGGAAGGGACTTTTTATTATAATTCTCAATTTGTTGAAGCATATTTACAAGGTTTGTCAAGAATGGAGGTCGGGTGATGTGTGTTGGTTCTGAGTAGGTCAAGAGGGGCTCAATGGTGTGGGGTTGGGAAAGAGGAATAGTATTGGTGAATGGAAATGGGTGTGTTAAGGTTTGGGTAGTGGAAAGTGGCTGTCCGAGGGCGGGGAAATATGAAGGATGACCTATTATAGTTTGATCGGTGGTGGGGTGACCTATATAGGGTTCAGAAAATTGGTTGGAACTGGTGGATGGAGGTAAAGGGAAGGATGGAGAAATAGTGGTGTGTGGTATAGTTTCACTAATGGCTAATACTGGTGGTTCAGGAATACTGGTGGTGAGGGTTTCGGAGGGCTGGATGGGGGGTGATGGTGGAGATGGTATCTGTATATTTACATCTGGTTCTTCACTGTTAGTTGGGCTGGCCATGTGAACATCTTCTTGAGTGGTGGTAGGAAGTGAGGTAGAGACCTCCATTTGGATCATCTTTCCCCTTCGCAGTCGTGTATCGATCCTTCGTTGGTCATATTGAGGGGTATTACGATATACCATGGTCCTCATGGCTTCCACTATTCCACAAGTATCTGCCAAAAGATTCAATGATTCTACAAAATGAGGGTCGACATTCTCCGCTTGCAGCATCTGGTTCACCAGTGCTCTATTTGCCTCTTCTGATAGCTTATGTCTTTTTTGTACCTACTTGATCGTCTTGTAGAGCCATTTGAGTTGTGTCGTGTAGGCTGGGGCTTCCTCCTCACTCTCCTCCGGTTCATTCCTCTGCATCTCCTCTTGTTCATGTGTGCCTTCAACCTGAGTGTGTTGTGCCTCATCTTGCCAATGTACTCTTTGTGCTTCACCATGTGGTTGTGCTCTCTGGGATGAAGATTCAGGGCCGTCAGTCTCAGAGAAAAACTCACTCTCAGATAATTGGGCTGTTTGCAGGAAGCTTTCAAAGTCAAAAGATGGATCCTCTGCCAAAGTAGCCATGGAGGCAAACTCAGCGTTTGTGGGTAGTGGAGGGGCTGACGGAGTGGGTTGTACCATGCCCCCTGATTGTGGTCCTTGGAGATGAATCATAAAAGAGGCTACTTGTTCTTCTTCTCTACTGGAGGCTTCTGTGGTGACCTCGGGAGGAATTAGTACCTGTGAAAGTGATCCACGCATTCTTTTAGTGGGTTGAACCCCTCATTTCCGCCCTTGGAAGAATTCCAACTGTGAGTACTTGAGGGCCCGTGCGATTGGCACATCATAGGCGAGGCATCTATAGATGATTCTTGTAATGGCACAGCAGCCATTCAAAGTGGGCTTCCGCACTCCATGCTTGCCTGCTTCATATAACTGGTCAAGTATCCACACTGGCATTTTAATAGGTAAGCTCCCGGTGTCTGCTAGGTATAACCCATACCAGATCTTCTTATGAGGCTGGGTGAACCGGTCTTGCACCGGAAATGCAAAGTGTTGAAGGCACATCCGCAGTGGTATGGCGATGTTGGGGGTGAGAGCACACATTTCTTTCAACTTCTTGAGTTTATTGTTCTTCATAGACTCCGGTATCAAGGGATCTCGATCAGAGGGTACATGGGTGCCATACATCTGAAGGGCCTCCCTGATTAAAGTGATATTCAACTCAAACTTCTTCATTTCCTCCTGGTTTGATAGAGAGGGTACCAGGAATGTGCCTGAATGATCTTTATCTCCTGTAGCCTTCAGAGTTGCAATCAAGTAATAGCACCTAAAGAAATCAAGTTTAGGCAAAGCTACACTAAAATAATCTTGCAATCCTGCTTTTTGCCAGATATCTTGAAGAGGAGCTACATTCTGTAATGCTTCAAATTCTCATGAGAAGAACTGAAAGGTCCACCAAACTCCTCCAAATTCCAACTTGGATTCCCAAATATGATAAGCATCTCCCAAATCTCCTGGCATCTCATTGAACCAATGAGAATGTCCTTTCACTCTTTCTGTTAGGCAACTCGGCGGATCCGAGATGGGAATCCTTCGCACATTCAGGAACTCTTCAGGCCTCGCTGTCATTAGAGCCTCCATAGGCATGGTATCCCAATTGCTTTGAGTACTAGTGCCCGCCTGAGAGCTTGTTCCTACTGCTGCTGCCATGAGACTGCTGATGCTTATCTACTAGAAGAAGAAAGGCACATTAGTGTTGCATAGGAAACAAGATGTAATGGTGTTCCCTCCACAATACTAACATGACAATCCAGATGGTTAGTGGTTAGAGGTGAAGTGTTTGTGATAGATGTGAGTGGTGGTTAGTGGTTAGTGTCATCCTAGATGCATGCTTGGGATATGCAATGTACTCAGAATGCATCTACACCAGAGTGAATGGATTTACCAAATTGGGTCAGGGGGTTTGATACACGGTTTAAGTCTCCAAACTTTGATAGAGGATTTGTAACTCTTAGAGCTAATGACAAGTAAAGATTTATGAACTAGATCGTGCTAGATTTGGGACCTTTTGGGCACCCATTTCCATACATGTCTAGGTTTGACCGAAGGTGTAACACTGTGAGGTGGAGGTATCTTCCCTGAGCTGATTGTAGAGAGTACTTGTGAGTGTTGATTTACGCTAGTGACTGGAGGTGAAGTTGTTTGGGCTTGTGAGCAGGCCTTGGGCACCCATATCCGTCTAGCATACCGCTTAGGGACCTGTTGAAGCTCAAAGTCAAGGACAAAGCATGGAAGCACATCAAAAGGTGGACACACAAGGAAAGGGAGCAAGTAGGGAGCTCCAAGAAGTGTATGTCAAATTTTTAGAAGAATCCCCTACAAAAATAGTGATTTTCATCACTAAAAACCATTGTAAATACCATTATCTATTTTTAGTAACTCCATTTTGTTCAAGCCGAGGAGTCCTCGAGCTTGAGGAGTATTACAAGTACCATCGTACCAATTTTCATAATTTTTAGACTTCGTTTGAGCCCTCAAATAAGCCCTGGAACCTAATTTTTAACTAGGCCGGACACTAGGTCTGGACAGGGCCAAAACTAGTCAAAAAACTATAAAAAGAGCTAGAGAGCTCATTTTTGGGGGTTAGCTTGTTAGAGAATAGAACTTTGGTAAGAGAAATCTTTTGCAATCTAAGCTTTCCATTGTTCCTCTCTTTGATCTTACTTTGTGCGCGTGTGTGTGTATGTGTGTGCATGTTTGTGTGCTTTCACTCACGCACTTGTGCCTTCACTTGCTCGTGGTCTTCATACCGGTCCTCACGTCTCCGCGAATTTTAGAGGCATCGTCTGCACCCTACTCAAATAGGTGGTTTACTGTTCCCAAGAAAAATGGCAAGTTACGATTCATTCAAGATTTACAACCTGTCAATAAGGTTACTATTAGGAATGTAGGTACTCGACCCATTGTAGGAGAATTCGCTGAAGCCTTCGCTGGTCATCCCATTTACTCAATGGGAGACTTGTATTCTGGCTACGATCAATTTTAGCTTGCTATTGAAAGTAGAGACATTATGACCATGAAAACTCCTTTAGGCTTAGTTCCCATGTGCACTTTGCCACAAGGAGCTACTAATTCAGTAGCGCATATGATGAACGCCATGAATTCTGTATTACATGACTTCATTCCTAATATAGCCATGCCATTTATTGATGACATTCCTATTAAAGGATGTATTGAGAATGCGAAAGATGAAACTTTAGATTCCTCTGGCTGTAGGAAGTTTGTAGTAGATCATATCTCTGACTGTGAAAGGATTTTCCAGAGATTTGAAGAGGTTGGTCTCACATTCTCCATTGAGAAATCTGTTTTTGGTGTCAATGAGGTACTTATAGTTGGGCATTTATGTGGACATTACGGTCGGAGGCCATATCCACCTAAAGTCGACGCTATAAACAAGATTTCTGAAACCTGTAGCAATATTAGTGAGGTAAGACGATTCCTTGGTGCTTGTGTGTTTTATTCCATCTGGATCCCACACTATGCACATGTTGCAAACTGCCTTTATGCTTTGCTAAGGAAGAATCGAAAGTTTCTTTGGACTGAAGAACACTCAAAAGCTATGAAAAAGTTAAAGAAATTACTTCTTGAAGCTGCTATTTTAAAGCGAGTAGATTATACTGATCAAAAGCCTATTATTTTAACTGTTGATACAAGCCCTATAGGAATAGGATGGGTTATTGGTCAGGACGATAAAGAGGGCAATAGGTATGCTGTGAGATTTGGAGCTAAGATTTTACACGATACGCAAAGAAATTATCCACAAATTAAACGAGAACTCTGGGGTTTAGTCACGGCATTAAAATTTGATAAAGAATATTTTATAGGTGCAAATGTAATAGTTGAGACAGATTGTCTACCTTTGATTGGAATGATTACAAATTGTTCATCACCCGACATTGCCATGCTTAGATGGATTTCGTACATCAAGTTTATAAATCCTGTTTTGATACATATTGCAGGTAAATCTAATCATGTGGCTGATATGCTTTCTCGAGCTAGATTTGATAAGGAGAAAGAAATAGAATTAGATATAAATGCAATTAATTATGATTCTAAAGCATACGCATATGAACAGTTTAATATTGAAGAATACCAAGGAGAGTGGCACGATATTGGGAAGTATCTTAGTACTCTGGTTAGAGCACCTACATGGTCTTCAAATAGATTTCGGAATATTAGGAAAAGAGCTTACAACTTTTTCCTGAAAGATGGTCTAATTTGGAGACATGCTAGGGGAAAAATTAGATTGCCACAACGAGTACTAGGTACTAAGGATCTTCATATGCAAGTCATGAAGAGTATGCTTTATGGGCCGGACATAAAGGATTCGTAGCTACGTATGAAAAAATTAGAGAAGGATACTGGTGGACAGGCATTTATGTTACTGTTAAAAATTATGTGAATTCATGTGACGTATGTCAGATTCATTCATCAGTCAAGCATAGGGATCCGTTGCATCCTACCTATCCACCATGCATCCATTATAAATGGGTAGTAGACTTAGTTACCATGCCCAAAGGTATCGATAAGATGAGATATATAGTCTTAGCACGTGAAGATCTTACTAACCATGTTGAAGGCCGAGCTTTAAGATCTAAGACAACTTTTAATGTATGTAAATTTCTTCTTGAGGATGTCATTTCACGATTTGGTTATGTAGAAAAGGTAGTGGCTGATAGGGGAGAATTAGATGCACAGGAGGCTAGAGAATTCTTTGTTAGGCATGGAATTCGCTTAGCCCTTACTACTACTTACAACCCTGAAGCTAACGGGAAGATAGAATGAGGGCATTCTCCTATTATTAAAGCGATTTCCAAAGCTTGTAATGGAGAACTTAAGAACTGGCCGAAATATCTGCCATTTGCATTGTGGGCTGATAGAATGACCTGCACTAGAACGACGGGGTATATGCCGGCAGAGTTGATGTATTGCCAGAAACCAATTTTCCCTGTGCATACGCAAATTCTTACTTGGACTACTTTACCCTGGGAAGATAAGTTGTCTACTGAAGATTTATTAGCTCTGAGAATTCAACAATTGGAGCAAGGGAATGAAAGACTAGAAGAGGCTATAGTTAAAGTTAAAAGATTCTCGACTGAAAAACAATTTATTAGCTCTGAGGATTCAACAATTGGAGCAAGGGAATGAAAGACTAGAAGAGGCTATAGTTAAAGTAAAAGATTCTCGACTGAAAAACAAGAAATATTTTGATAAATCACAAAGGTTAAGGCCAAAGCCGATACAAATGAATGATTGGGTTTTAATGTATGATAGCACGTTTGATTCTCAGTATGATGCCCGTAGGAAACTAAAAAGATGTTGGTTTGGACCTTATGTGGTGATTAAAATTTATGATAATGGAACGTATGCCTTACGCGAATTAGATGGAACTCCTCTTAAGAACTTAATTGCGGGTAAACGAATTAAATTATTTAAACAAAGAGATGATGAAACTTATGAAGTAATGCTAGATGAAGAGCATGAGTAATTATGTATGGATGAATTTCTTTAATGTGGGTTTCTTTTGCAGGAAAGAAGAAGGATATTTGATTAAGAAACTAAATAATTCTGTATATCTAGCTGTTGCTGTTTTATGTTTAACAGGTCTTTGAAAAGCAAATTAAGATGAATTTACAACAATGAAGATGAAGCAGATTGAAGATGAAATTGAGTTTAGGTCGTATTTTTCTTTGTCTTAAAATTTTGATTTACATATTTTATTTGCATTCATATAAAACTAATTTAGAAAATCTGGGATGAAAATATTAATTTATAAAGGACTCTATTTAACCATATTAGGAAAATAGACATAATTTATATTTCTACATTTATAGATTAAGTGAGATTTGTTAAAAATAGAAGGATTTGTAGTTCATTTAGATAACGAAAGTAGTTGTATATGTGTAGAAGCATATTGTTGCATGATGCGTGTCTATGAAAACCAAGATCTTTCTTGTCCATACAGCTAGATCCTTAGCTCGGATTAAGGGGTTAAGCCTTTCCCCTTTAAAACAAAAAAGTAGCGAAAAAAAAGAAAAAGAAAAAAAAGAATATTGATATGGAAGTTATACCTCTTTCACCCCAAAAAGGTATTTACACTTGTTGACATGAAGTTTATATCATATTTATATGAAGAAAACTAGTTGTGAAAAAGCACATCTAGTGACTAAAATTGGGCATACAAGGCGGCTGTCTGTACAAGTAGATTTAGTAGATTTCTTTGGCATGCTTGATTGCTCATATGTGAATATATATATATGACGAAACCTGCATTTGAATGAATGAAAATGAATTCTGTTTTATACTAATCTTTACATAATTTATAAATAGATGAAATGTAAATTAATGTTTGTTGACTTAATAGGTTAATAGTTTACCTTTATACTTTAATATGTTTTCATTGCGAGATGTAATTTAAATAAACTTCATGTGCATGTTGAAAAGATTTAAAATTTGATAAGATTAAATATATGTAAAAAAAGAATTGATGTTGTTCTATGATTTAATTTCAGGATAATCATTGAAAATGCTGCTTCCCTTAATCTGCAAGTTGGCCCATCGGGACGATGTGCAGGTTTGGTGGCAGTGGATGTTGGGAAGATTTGCATCTTCCAGTTGACGACCAGAGAAAATAAAAACAACATTATTGGTGAAACCTAAACCTCTTTTATATCACTATTGATCAGTTGTTTTGCTGAAATTAACTATGTTTGAAGTGTTTACAGGTACAAGTAATGATGAAGAACATATGTTCATATTAGGGTTTACCCTAATTTCACATTTAATGAGTTGGTTTTATTCATACATTCAAGAATCATGGGTATTCAACCCTAGGGTTTCATAAGTTCATATGATTTTATGACAATAGGGTTTATCCGAAGGGTCTCAAAAGATTCTAATGGGTTCATGCTAGAGTTTATTTAAGTGTTAATGGGCTAATGATAGGGTTCAGAAGGATTTTAAAGGGTTTCAATGGGTTTCTGGTGGGTTTTAAGTAGGTTTTCTAGGGTTTTACTATATTTAAAGGGTTAAAATAGATGTTATTTTATAAACATTAATATATAAATTACATATTTATATATTAAAAATTAAACTATGCTATCAATAATTACTTTAATTATATGTATGCATTTAAATACTAAGGTTCTAATTAATTAAATTCTTAACCTAAGCTTAATTTAAATGAATTATTTAATTAAGAAATTTAGGATAATTGAATTAAAATAATAAATCAAGTGGATAATTAGCTAGTGGTGTGTATGAATGTTAGATAAAAGGATGGTTTATTTAAGATGCATGACTAAAGTGATTTAAAGAGTGGTTTAAATAGAAGATGCAATTAAAGGAAGTTAAAGAGAACCTTTACATGAATGGTATATATGAAAATGGGAAAAAGAATGGAACAAGTGTGATGTGTGAATAAAGCTAATTTAAAGTGTGGTAAATATATGTGGGTAAAAGTGTGGTTGCAGGATAAAAGTAAAACCAAAAAAGAGTGATGAAGAAAAGTCTCTTTGTGAGTATTTAAATGTGTGTTGTGTTCCAGATTTCTCTAATGTTTTTTGTAGGTATTCTTTTCTCTCTTTGTATGCTTATGTCAGTAGATCTTTTTTGTAGAATTCATAGGATTTGACTTCTTTTATTACTCTTCCTCTTCTATCTTTGGCAGTAGGAGTTCGCATGAGAGAGATATATAGTCAGAGTTTAGAGAGAGAATAAGAGCATTCGATGGCTATTGCAGGTGTTGAAGGGGTTTGCGCGAGATGTAGATTCAGAAAACTACGTTGTTCAGGTTGCATGTAATGCTTGGGAAGAGAGAGAGGGTACTAGAAACTTTTCCTTTTTCCTCCAGCCACTCGTAGTGAGAGAAGGTGATGGACTGGGCATGCGCAGTGAGCAAGATAGTTGAGAATGGACGATGACGGCTATGCTTTGAGGAAGAGCTCTGGAAAAATTTAGAATTCATTCTCTGATCTTCAAAACATGGCGGCTCTTGTTCTATCAGCATCATCTGTCGAGAGTGAAAGGGCAGCTGGGAGTGATGGCGCATGACAGAGAGAGATTTGGTCAGGTGTGCCGCGTGCGCATCAGAGAGTTAGAGAGATTTAGTTATATTTACTAATCTCCCTCCACGGCTGCAGCGTGCAGTGCGCACCGCACAAAGAGAGAGAGAGAGAGAGAGAGAGAGAGAGAGAGAGAGAGAGAGAGAGAGAGAGAGAGAGAGAGAGAGAGAGAGAGAGAGAGAGAGAGAGGGGTGATTCAGTGCTCCCTTCCCCTTCCTCTACTTCTGCGAATTCCTTCAGGTTAGCGAGCTTCAGAGGTGTGCCGCGCTAGACATTGATGGAGATGGAGAACGCTAAAAGAGAAAAGAGAGATGCTTAGAAGTAGACGAAATGGATGTTCAGGAGATTGGTTGGAGGCAGAGAACGATGAATGATGTTGCAGATGCATGATGGCGGTGGCATAGAGTGAGAGAAATCTTTAGTGTTTTCCCCTCCATCGTGCTGCGCACACACGCCAGAAGTCATTCTCTTCTCCCCTTTCATCCTCGGCATGCGTGCAGACAAACAAACAGGAGAGATAGAGAGAGGAGAAACAAAGAGGGCTAAGGCAGTGTTTGCGTACAGAGAGGGTCATCCGAGAAAGAGAGAGAGATAGGGAGAAGAGAGTGACAAAAGAAAATGAGATTATAGATGATTATTAACATGAATATGAATTCGATAATTATTAGCAAGTGGTTTTAAGCTTTAGATGCATGTTGGACTGCAAATTGGTGTGATATTGTTTCATATGAATGAGTGCATTTATGTGTGTGTAGATGCATGTATATGTCAAGAGCATGAGAGTGTGTATGATCATAAGTAAAAGTTTATTAATGTAATTTAGGATGTGTGTTAGTATATGAAAATGCATAAGAATGTAGGTGTATAGAAATATTCACATACATAAGTGTTTAATGTGTATGGTAAGTGCATTAGCATGAATTTAAATGCATATGTGTGCAGGAACATTGTTGCTCTAAGGGTTGCCCATAATTTTTCTCATGCTATGGCATCCTTTTCCCTTCATAAAAAAACCCCTTTTTGTAATTAGGAGATGTCCATATGAACACTCTCCTAAAACCCCTTTTTTGATATTTCCTCTAGTCTAAGGTATGGAAGCCTTCTCCATAAAGTAGCCTTTTTGCATATGTACAAAAAAACCCACGCTCCACGCGCTCCCTCTCTCTCTAGGTAGTTATCTTTTTGAAATTCTCATATCACATGAGATTCTCTTTTTGATTTAGCACATGTGGTCTTTTGACCACATGTTTTATTCACATATGCCTCTCTTCTTCTCTATATAAAGAAGAGCCTCATTTGTAAAAAGGGAGGTCCCTTGGCCATGGCCTTGGCCTCCATTTTGGTAATGGAAGAAGGTTTCATTTGCTACTCTCTTGCCTCCTTGTGTACAATGGCGTTGGTCTTGGTGTATGGATTTGCATGTGTGTGTGCATGGTTGGGAGGATGTTCCCCTTTGCTCTTTGTGACGTTGGCCAGTGTTGCCATTGGTCCATGAGCGTGGGTGAACCTCTCCTCTCATTCTTTGCCCCAACTTGGAGAAACTTCTCACTTCCATGTGAGGCGGTTAGGGTTTGTTGTTCCCCTTTTCTCAACAATTTGGCGCCGTTGCCGGGGACGTCGGCCTTTAGCCGTTGGTTTTTCCAAGTTTGCGTGTCCATACTTCATGAGATGCACCTTGACACTTGGAGAAGGATGAATACGTGTGGCCTTCGGTTGGTCAAGGGTACCTCTCTTCTTTTAATTTTTGAGTAATTTTAGTTCATTTCTGTTTGATGCATAAAAACACCCCTAACCCCCCTTCTCTGTCTTTCTCTTTCGCATACACTGAAATTCTCACACACTCACTTAATGGCATCACTTTCCATCTCATTCACCTCTATTTTTGTGTATGTCTTGGAAAGAGGGATGGGTGGTACTCTCTCTGCTCCCTTCTCTCTCTTCAATTTCTTGAAAATCACCACAACAAAAAAAAAAGATGAAGTTCTCTATAGACCGTCGAAACGTATGTCATGTTTCTCATATTTTTGATATACTCCACGAATGAAAAAAAAAAAAGGAAGGGGGCATCTAAATTCTGCTCTTAAATGCTCTTGCACTTTGTACTATTCTTTCACACTCAAAGTTGTTGCGCATGAATACTGTTTGGAGTTGAAGGGGTAATTCTCCCACTCTCTTCTCTAGAATAGTGCGTACACCTCTGCATGTGAGGAAGGTATTAATCTCTGTCATATCTTGAGTCTGGGCTTCTCGGGGGGAGGAGTTTCCTCTCCCTCCCTCTTCATTTTTCTACGGATCTGGGATTGATCTCTCTACGTGCTTCCACGCCTCATCAGAGTCGTCAGGGCGGGAAGAACTCCATTGTCGGGAGGGGGGGGAGCTAATCCGTTGCCTTCAGCCATTAAGGTAATAGACTGGCCATGCGTGTTCATTGATGGAAGTAACTCTTCTTCCTCCTCCCACTCTCTTCGGGTGAGAAGGGCAAGGCAAGCTTCCTGAGATCCGACTTCCTCCATGCTTAGCCCTGTACTTGGACTTCCTCCACCACCAAGGGAGATCTCGATCACTGTTCTTTCCACGGCGAGCCGTGGTCATATGCTCCATCATGTCTGTACGAGGCGGTTTATCTGCGTTAGAAGGAGGAGGGTTTTCCCTCTCCTCCCTTCGGTACATTGGAGTTGTGGTAGAGTCGCATCAAGCTTCTGCTTTCGTTACTCTTCGAAAAAGAAGGGAATTCTCGACCTCTCCCTTTCTTTATCTCTTCTCCGATCTGGGATCTTGCTCATTCAAGCTTCCTCCTTGTGGTTTTACACTGTTTTTGTGGTGTCAAAATTCTCCGCATAGGTGAAACTCTGTATGAGATGCTCTCTTTATCTCTCCAGTCAAGAATCTTGGTGTTCCCTAGCCTCTCGGTTCCACAAACTTCCGTCAAGGAATGCTATCTGCAGATCCAGACAGTTCTTGGTCAAGTACTCTCGGGCCGAGGAGTTTTTGGACTAATGCTCCTTCTTCTATGTCACAACTTTCACCTCTGGTTCTCAAACCCACCTTTGCTGGTGCATTTCTTTGGCAGAGCATATTGGCGAAGAGAGTTCCTTCGTGTGTCTGTTTTTTATCTACTGCAGTTTATGTGTAATCTTGGAACTATGGGGTTTACACTCACATGTGTGTCCATCATTAATGAACTTCAGTGCGAAGGGGCCATGGCCTTTTTAGTTGGTGTGTTATTTTTTTTCTGCTACACATTCGAAGTTGTTATTTTCAGATGCCTTTCAAAAACCTTGTCTCCTCTTTGGGTTGGGCCTCTGCTCCTTGGTCTAGCCTCTGCGAGGGCAATGTCTGTCGGGGCGTGGTTACTCCTCGGGGTTGTGTTTCTTCGTTACTCATGTTCTCATACTTTATCGGACCGTGGCTGGAGAACAATCTCAAGGGTCGGGCTTGGTTTCTTTTTGTCATCTATTGGTTATGGTTACCAAATACAGAAACCATGCTCCTTGTATTGCATCTATTTACCATCAGACTTGCACAATCAGAATATTATCATTGATTATTTAAATGAGTTTTGCTTCAGCTACTACAATTGCAAGGCAGGTGTCAGTCTTGTTCCACCTTTAGGATAGAGGATTCAGATGATCAATGATCTTACACATTGGGTTTTCCAATTTTTGCTCCTAGTAGTTAAACTCCCAAGCTCACGGTCTGTTAAAAGACTTCAATTCCCATCTGCCCCTTTTTGGCTTCCTTACCTCCCTTGTTGTACTATCCTCTTGAAGGCGTTTATGGTGTGCTAGAGCAAACTTTCTTTTTGGACCTTCCCTACACATTGGTCATGTTAACTTGGTGTTTTATTCATATTAAATGACTCTCTCCAAAACGCCTTCGTCGCTGTCAGACTGCCAGATCGAGACATCCATGTTGCGAACATTTGTTTTATGTAGGGTACAAGTTTCAAATTATGTAAATACATTTGGGAAGTCTTCAAATACTTCAAGAAGGCTCATATTATTCATAAAATGTAGCAAAAATACCACGTGAGTTCTAGAACATGGTGAGTCAAATAAGTGAGTCACAAGGGAGCTTCAGTGGTGTCCTAGTGAAAGGTCGATGTGGCTAGTTCTCAAAGTCCATCAATACTTTGCTTATTTGAGCACTTGAGTCATGTAATACCTCCATCCAAGTGTCTACCACGAATTTAGATGTATTAGGAAGGTTTTAGATTAGTTTCCCATGCTATAAAAAGAGGAGAAAAGTCGTGATCTTGTGGGATGTCCAAGAGAGTCATATGTGTATCTCTACACTGCTGTAGTTTTGTATGCAGAGATTGCAGAGCTTGTATCTCCCTCATTATATATCCAAATTACATGTTTGATAGCTCATTGGAAAGCTCTTACTGTCTACTGTCTTTATTTAAATTTTCATAATCATTGGATTTGGGAGCTGAGAGCAATACTCTCTGCAAGTAGTGTGTGTTCTCTGTTTTTTATCCCTACTGAAGGTCTCCATTAAACCTCAAACTTGCAGAGGTCATATCTCCTTGTGTATGTATCCAAATCATGTGTTCTTTGGCTTTTTAGAAATCTCTTTAAGTCTAATTGTATTCTGGAAAGTTTCAAAGTCATTGGAGTTGTGAGTTAAGAGCAGTAGTCTCTGCAAGTGATGTGTGTCCTCAGGTTCATCTCTGTTTCAAGGTCTCCATTAAAGCTGCATATTGCAGAGGTCATAGCTCATTGTGTATTTATCCATTTGAGGTGTCTATATCTTGTTGGAAAGCTCTTAGAGTCTAGTTTATGTGTGTGAAACAGTTTTGGAAAATTCCAAGTGAGTAAAGAGAAATTTGCTCTGCAAGAAAATTGGTTTGTGCATACAAGTTTGTGAAAAAGTCAACTAGGTCCTGTTGGGTTTCACCTACTTCTAGCTGTACTTTGGAGATCAATAAACTCCAACATTGGTATCAGAGCAAGTACTTGGAGGCTTGGAGAAGGTTATCATACGTTGACGAAGAATTTGAAGCTATCAAAGAAGCAGTTCATCATCAACACTACACAAAGGTAGAAGAAGATTGCAAGGAGGCATCTGAAGCAACATCCAAGCAAAGAAAGGTGCACATACCTCATTTACAAGGTAAATATTATATTTCTTCTCATCACACACATTGGAAAGGAGGCTTAAAGGAGGAAGCTTAGCATTTGTATTATGGGAGACCAACATGCACAAATAGAGAAGCTTGATAAGACCAATTATCAAGCATGGAAGTTTAGAATCACAGCATACTTGCAAGGTAGAGGCTTGTATGGTTTGATTGACGGCACATATATCAAACCCACATTACAAGAGGACCCAAATCAGCAACAATTGAGGGAGTTTAGACTTTGGAATGAGAGAGACAAAAGGGTTATATTCATTTTATCACAAAATATTCAAGATTCAATGGTAGGACACATACAAGATCTAGACACAAGTAGAGATGTTTGGCTTGCATTGGAAAGGTTGTATGCTACAGGGACAAGAGCAAGGAAGATTCAACTCAAAAATGAGTTGAATAACATAAAGAAAGATACAAGGACATCGGTCAATGATTACATATTGAAAGTTAAAGAGATTGCAGATCAACTAGGATCAATTCAAGCTCATGTGGAGGACGACGACTTGGTTGCACATACTCGCAACGGACTCAAAGATGATGAGAGATGGAAACCCTTCATTACTTCAGTTTATGTCAGAGGAGAATTACCAGATTTTGATCAACTTATTGCCCTCATGGTCACGGAGGAGATGAATCTAAATGGTTCTACTTCAAATAAAAAAGGATCTCAAGGACAAGCTCTTTATGTAGGATCATCAAGAGGTGGAAACAGAGGTGGAAGAGGTTCAAATAGAGGTCGAGGAAGAAGGAGCGATGATCAAAGGACTTCAAGTGGCTTCTTCAACACAAGAGGAAGAGGAAGATCAAGCGCTAGAGGTACGAGAGGCTACTACAACTACAACCAAAGACAAAGGAGTGAAGATAATAAGAACAATTGCTATATATGTGGAAGGTATGGACACTATGCCAAAGATTGTTATCAAAATGAAAATAATCAAGGTGGTAATCGAAGAGGAGGCTATTCAAGAAGAGGTAAACGACAAGGAAATTATGCAGTTGAAGGTAAAAGTGATGATTATGATTCTCTTCTTATGATGAATGTAGAAACTAAGATGAATTGCAATAGCGATGTATGGTATGTAGATAGTGGTTGTTCTAATCACATGTCTCATGATGCTTCATGGTTTTCTAATATGCATAATCCGTCATGTAAAGGTCATGTTGAAACAGGAGATGATACAACACATAAGATTATGCAGGTTGGAGATGTTGTTATGCAGGATAAGAGCAAGAAAAATTGCTTGAAGGATGTACTTTATGTGCCAACGATCACTAAGAATTTGATGTCGGTTGGTCAAATGGTAGAAAAAGGTCTACAAGTGAGATTTAATCATGCAGGTTGCTTCATTGAGGATCCAAAGCAAAGGAGGTTAATTGCTAGAGGTCAAAAACAAGGTAGATTGTTTACATTCAAGGTAAACCCAAATCATACAAACTATTTCTCTTATGGTATGCATCGAATAGCAGAGCTTGATCTATGGCACAAAAGGATTGGACACATGAATGTACACAGGTTAAAGGAGCTATCAAAGAAGAGGATTGTTGAAGGATTACCTGATCTTACTAAGCAACATATGGTGCATCTTTGTGAAGCATGTCAAATGGGTAAGCAGAGTAGACAACCTTTCAAGCATTCAAGCTATGTAAGTGATGGTTTGCTAGATCTCATACACACAAATGTGTGGGGACCTACTAAAGAGGCATCCTTGGTTGGTAATAAGTACTATGTATCATTCATTGACGATCATAGTAGAATGACATTTGTGTATTTTATTAAACATAAGAGTGAGGTCTTTGATTGTTTCAAGAAGTTCAAATCATATGTCGAAAAGCAAACAAGAAGGTATATTAAGAAGCTAAGATCCGATGGAGGAGGAGAGTATTTCTCTCAAGCTTTTATTGATTTTTTGTATGATGAAGGTATCAAAAGAGAAGTTACATGCAGGTATACTCCACAACAAAATGGAGTCGCAGAAAGAAGAAACAAAATCATAGTAGAAGCATCTAGAAGCATGCTTAATGATATGTGTTTGCCTAATTATTTTTGGGCTGAAGCTGTTAGCACAAGTGTTTACATTATGAATAGAGTTCCGACTGCTGGAGTTCATCATTTGACACCATATGAGGTATGGCATAGAAGGAAACCAAGTGTAAGTCATTTGAAAGTATTTGGCTGTGTATGTTATGTACATGTACCTAGTGAGGTGAGATCTAAACTTGATGCAAAATCAGAAAAATGTATATTTATTGGTTATGCAGATACTCAAAGAGGATATAGATGCTATAATCCTCATACCAATAAGGTTGTTGTGTCAAGAGATGTAAACTTTGATGAATTACTTTCATGGTATGCAGATAAGAATTGTTTGCAGGTCATGGATGAAAATGAAGAAGGTGTGGTTGAAGGAGATGAATGCATAGTTCAGCCATCAGGAAGTTTAAATGATGAAAGGAGTGGTTTAGATGAAGAAAGAGGATCACCTTTCAATGGAAGATTAAGGCAAGAGTCACCTCCAAGTGTTAAAAGTAAAGGTAAACTCAAACTTGTTGAAGTTAATGATGAAGGAGAGGAAATTAGTGATGTATGTGAGTATGGAGAATCATCAAAGGTTCCTAATAAGAAAGGAAGAGCATCTACATTGGAGGTAAGAAGAACTTCAAGAGTAAGTAAGCAACCTCAAAGGTATACTTATGAATCTTTCATGAATACTCATTGTGCTTTTATGACAAAAGTTGAGCAGGAAAATGAACCCACATGTTATGATGAGGCCAAAGGAGATGAAAAGTGGGAGAAAGCAATGAGAGAAGAAATGGAAGCACTACAGGATAACAAGACTTGGAATTTAGTTCCAAGTACACCAAAGCAAAAGGTAATTGGTTGCAAGTGGGTTTTTAAGATTAAAAGAAATAGTGATGGTAGTGTGTCTAGATATAAGGCTAGACTTGTAGCAAAAGGATATAATCAAACTCAAGGTGTGGACTATGAGGAAACATTTAGTCCAGTAGCAAATATGGCAACGGTGAGAACTTTGTTGGCTTTAGCTGCAAGTAAAAGGTGGAATATATATCAACTCGATATAAAGAATGCCTTTCTTAATGGTGAGTTAAATGAAGAAGTGTATATGTCACAACCAGATGGTTATGTGGATGCAAAATGTCCTAATCATGTATGCAGGTTAAAGAAGGCATTGTATGGTCTTAAGCAGGCACCAAGGGCATGGAATGCAAGGTTGGTAAAGTATCTTATGCTGCAAGGATACACAGCGAGTCATGCTGATCCTTCACTTTATGTAAAACATGTAGATGGCATGTGTGTCTATGTATGCATTTATGTGGATGACTTGTTGATTACAGGGAATGAGCGGCAAAAGCAATTGATGAGAGAAAAGGTAATTTGGGAAAGGAATTTAAAATTTCAGATCTTGGTTTGCTCAGATACTTTCTTGGGATTGAAATTGTGTATAGCGATGAAGGTATGTGGTTGATACAAAGAAAGTATATATGTGATATGCTGAAAAGGTTTGGTATGCAGGAATGTAAATTTGTTTCTACTCCAATTGAATGTAATGTAAAGCTAAGCGCAAAGGAAGGTGATGAGTTGCATGATATGAATGTATATAGATCCATGGTAGGATCTTTGATTTATGCAACAAAAACTAGACCTGATATATGTTATGCAGTGGGAGTATTGTCACAGTTTATGCATGAACCTAGAGTACCTCATATGCATGCAACGAAAAGAGTGCTTAGGTATTTGAAAGGTACCATGAACGAAGGATTATTTTATAGTCATGATGCTGATCTAACTCTTAAAGTCTTTAGTGATGCAGATTGGGCTGGAAGCAAAGATGACAGAAGATCCACAAGTGGATATGTGGTAATAGGAGGAAACAAGACATTAACATGGAGTTCAAAGAAACAGCCTACAGTTGCTTTATCTTCTACAGAGGCTGAGTATAGAGGTTTAGCATTGGCTACTACTGAGGTTATGTGGTTTAAAAAGTTGTTTCATGACTTGAATGTGCAGGTTGATGTACCACTGATATATGGGGATAACTTGAGCAGCATTCATATGACCTCAAATCCTATTTTTCATGCTAGAACAAAGCATATAGAGGTTCACTATCATTATGTTCGAGAGAAGGCCATGAACAATGAAGTGCAGGTTTCTTTTGTTGGAACAAAGGATGAAGTTGCAGATATCTTCACCACATCCTTGGATGGACCAAAGCTTCAAAGATTCAACTATATTCTTGGCATGAAGGAAATACCCTTTGAAACTTGAGGGGGAGAATGTTGCGAACATTTGTTTTATGTAGGGTACAAGTTTCAAATTATGTAAATACCTTTGGGAAGTCTTCAAATACTTCAAGAAGGCTCATATTATTCATAAAATGTAGCAAAAATACCACGTGAGTTCTAGAACATGGTGAGTCAAATAAGTGAGTCACAAGGGAGCTTCAGTGGTGTCCTAGTGAAAGGTCGATGTGGCTAGTTCTCAAAGTCCATCAATACTTTGCTTATTTGAGCACTTGAGTCATGTAATACCTCCATCCAAGTGTCTACCACGAATTTAGATGTATTAGGAAGGTTTTATATTAGTTTCCCATGCTATAAAAAGAGGAGAAAAGTCGTGATCTTGTGGGATGTCCAAGAGAGTCATATGTGTATCTCTACATTGCTGTAGTTTTGTATGCAGAGATTGCAGAGCTTGTATCTCCCTGATTATATATCCAAATTACATGTTTGATAGCTCATTGGAAAGCTCTTACTGTCTACTGTCTTCCTTTAAATTTTCCTAATCATTGGATTTGTGAGCTGAGAGCAATACTCTCTGCAAGTAGTGTGTGTTCTCTGTTTTTTATCCCTGCTGAAGGTCTCCATTAAACCTCAAACTTGCAGAGGTCATATCTCCTTGTGTATGTATCCAAATCATGTGTTCTTTGGCTTGTTAGAAAGCTCTTTAAGTCTAATTGTTTTTTGGAATTTTTCAAAGTCATTGGAGTTGTGAGTTAAGAGCAGTAGTCTCTGCAAGTGATGTGTGTCCTCAGGTTCATCTCTGTTTCAAGGTCTCCATTAAAGCTGCATATTGCAGAGGTCATAGCTCATTGTGTATTTATCCATTTGAGGTGTTCTATATCTTGTTGGAAAGCTCTTAGAGTCTAGTTTATGTGTGTGAAACAGTTTTGGAAAATTCCAAGTGAGTAAAGAGAAATTTGCTCTGCAAGAAAATTGGTTTGTGCATACAAGTTTGTGAAAAAGTCAACTAGGTCCTGTTGGGTTTCACCTACTTCTAGCTGTACTTTGGAGATCAATAAACTCCAACAATCCATAACGTTCATAAGGGACCTTGTCAACGCTCCATCTTCTTTTCTTTTCAATAAATCATATGACCTTACTAAAATGTGGGTTTCGTTGTGCTCCATGTGGTGCTTGTATTCACTATGTCTGCGCTAATAATCATGATAGTGATCACTGGACCTCTGAAGTCATGACTTGCAGGTATGATGTATCATCTTCTTGGAAGACTTTTTTCATGTATGTTGCAGGTCTTGGAGTCCTTGGATGCTACTGATTCTGTTACGTTTCAGATGGTGTCTAAAATTTTTGGGTGCATCACAATGATTAATTGATTCTTTTTTGCACTCTTTAAATTCTTGCAACGTTTCAGGCAAGCTGGTACGACTTTGATATGAAGATCAATGAATTTTCATGCTCTCATGCTAAGTCTGTAATAGATCTTTTGAAAAGAACTTGGGCATGCTTTGTGGGAAATTAAGGATTGTTTCTTTGCATGTCTGATGAAGGAGAATTGAGTCTTACAGACCTCGTGCTCCCAGTGTTTAGATTTCTTTATTCTTTCACTCAGGGATAATCTATTTCATTACTCGCACTAGTGAAGCACTATTTTTTCATGGAAACATGATGATCTGGGTGAGGTGGTTATCTGGGTGTCTACCTCTTGTAGTATTGTCTAAGTTCCTCATGATAGTGTCAACTCTAAGTATTACAGAAGGATGATGGGAGCTTAGAGTTATTATGAAAATAATGTGTTTCCATTGGCTCTTGCATGGAAATATTGCCAGAAATAGCATCATGTTGATGCTCTCTCTATGAAGGCATCAAATGCATCCTTGCATTTGTGGTGCAACCTCCAACAGTCTGAATAAATTGTGATCGGCATGCAGGAGGGCCGATGGAGGCTCCCAAGTGTCAGGTTATATTGTTGCTACACTGCAAGATGAATTACTAATATGGATATTACAGGACCGATGAGATACATAAACCCACTTTGAGTTGAGGAGTGGTGAAAAACTCTAGCAGGTTCTAAATCTATTTTCTCAAGGGACCATTAAAAGTTAAAGTCTACGAGCATATGTTTGACAAACACAAATTAGTCGTTGCCCTATATATTTCTTACTTGCAGGACTGAACATTGTTAGATTCAGGGCACTTGGTTCAGGCCAAGGTTGCTCTTTTGGAAATAAGGAATGAACGGATGAAGTACATTAACATGAGTGGGAGCTTTCATGATTGCCATCAACAAAACTCTATCTCTTAATGAGTAATCATAGTGCATGATTGCCGAGGAATTACAAGGGGTCTATTTGTCACTTCTACTGTCTCTATGCTTTCATCTTCATCAATGACAGATTGCCATTTACTCATTCACACGCCCAAGCACACTCACTAGAGACACTTGTAGGGCAACAAACTCACCTGCACCTGTTTGATAACACAAGAAGTTTCATTGTGGCATATTTAAGATTTGCAGGTTTGTTCTTTGTTGTTTATGTGCTAACACAATTAAGATTTTTGCATGGCAATGAATGTGAAGAATGTTTAGAGTACATCTTGTTCCAAGGATGGAGTGACTATTTTTTGCTAGGGAAGTAACTCTCTAGTTTCACATTGCTCATCTAAGGATTATTTTGCATTGCAGGCTAACACACACAGAACTTAACATTGATTCCTTTGGGCTCCCATAGATGCTCTCTTGTGAATGATGTGTTTATTGCATACTCATAGGTTTTATAAAACTTGTGTCTGACCCCTATGGGATTGGTGTGTAATTACCCTCTATACTGATTTTGGGAGAAACTTAGCATGATTAGGGGCTCAGACTAGCATTGCTTCTTTTATGGATAAATTGCCTACATATTCTATCACTCTCGAAATGATTCCTGAGTAAGGCGCTCACCTGATCTTACAGTCTAATCTTGATTAATCGCTACATCTTTTTCATATGAAATGGCTCGCATGAAACTAAAATTCCAGGCACTAAAAATATTGGTGTGTTATAATACAGTCATCATCTTAGCTTTGTGACTAGTCATGGCTGGATTAATCAAATAAGTTTTTCATTACGGGCTTACACTTATTAAGTTGCTGCATTAATCATTCGTACCTCTGCTAGATAACGTGACACTATGATTTGCAGAAATTGTTGTTGATGATTGTAAAAGCGAGTGTGCTTTAAGTATTGGTGACTTGGCAAAATTTTAAGTCATATGGACTGCCACTTGTGTTCTTCACCTTTGGTGCTTTGATTTACAGAATGCAAGAATAACTAGCTCTCCATGTGGATGTAAGCCAGTCCTTTGGGACTTGATGTCCCCTGAAGTGGAAACTAAATTTGAAGTGAATGTTTAGCTCATTTTTAGATGCAGCCTACTTGCTCTTTTGTATGTCATTTCAGGTTTGGGAGCTTTTGAAGAGACATTTCCAGCCTAACCAAAGACTGCATAATGGGAGGAATACTAGGCTGACTGCCCCCCAAGGGGATTGTGTCGCTCAGCTCTAAAGATTGAAGACTTGCTGCCTGAAGCCTTGCAGACTGAAGACTTGCAGATTTTCAGACTTGAAAGACTCTACCTTGGGTCGGTTCAGCTATGTATGCTCTTCTCTTAGCTTTGTCGAGGACGACAAAGTCTAGGAGGGGGAAGAGTGTTGCTCTAAGGGTTGCCCATAATTTTTCTCATGCTATGGCATCCTTTTCCCTTCATAAAAAAACCCCTTTTTGTAATTAGGAGATGTCCATATGAACACTCTCCTAAAACCCCTTTTTTGATATTTCCTCTAGTCTAAGGTATGGAAGCCTTCTCCATAAAGTAGCCTTTTTGCATATGTACAAAAAAACCCACGTAGGAATTCTCCACGTGCTCCCTCTCTCTCTAGGTAGTTATCTTTTTGAAATTCCCATATCACATGAGATTCTCTTTTTGATTTAGCACATGTGGTCTTTTGACCACATGTTTTATTCACATATGCCTCTCTTCTTCTCTATATAAAGAAGAGCCTCATTTGTAAAAAGGGAGGTCCCTTGGCCATGGCCTTGGCCTCCATTTTGGTAATGGAAGAAGGTGTCATTTGCTACTCTCTTGCCTCCTTGTGTACAATGGCGTTGGTCTTGGTGTATGGATTTGCATGTGTGTGTGCATGGTTGGGAGGATGTTCCCCTTTGCTCTTTGTGACGTTGGCCAGTGTTGCCATTGGTCCATGAGCGTGGGTGAACCTCTCCTCTCATTCTTTGCCCCAACTTGGAGAAACTTCTCACTTCCATGTGAGGCGGTTAGGGTTTGTTGTTCCCCTTTTCTCAACAAACATGAACAAGAAATTATAAATGCATGTGAGCAAGTTATATGCATAGTCATTTAAGTGATTGGATTAGCATGAGTTTGAGTGTTTGCTTTTATGTTAGAATGTATGCATTAGAGCATGTGAATGTTTTAATGTATACATAAACATATGCATGTGCATAAATGCATTTAAGTGTTAGTATGAATGTGCATTTACCTAATGCTAGCATGTGCATGAATGTATGTTAGCATGCATGAGCATGTGTATGCTTTAATGTATGTGAAGTATGTCTTTTATGTTTCTTATTAATTTTTGTAATATTACTAATACTCTAATGTTATTTGCAGAAACATTGAAGATTAAAGAGCAATTGAAGTGAAGTGAAGTGAAGTGAAGCGACAGATTGACAAAAAAACATTACCTTATATTTTCCTTAGTTTTCTTTGAGCTATTGTTAGTCATATTTTCTATATATCTTGTATTAACATTGAACCTTTAGCAAGAGCATTTTGTCAAACCCGATTTGATTAATTTATTATCTGTTTTTGTTGTCTTTAGAAGAGTCGAAAAGCAATGAAGTTAGAGTCTCATCTGAATCAACTAGTGCTAATGAAATCATTGTAGATGAGTTAGATAAAAATAGGATTACTGAAGAATCATTAATTTCTTCTTCACACAACCTTTGTTTAAATACTTTTTTAACTCACTTTTCTATAATTCAACCAGAATTTCCCGATTCTCCAACTATTGAAAATTTTCTGCCAACTCTAGATAGACCAGAAAACCTTAGCATAACTGACAATTTAGTAGAAGAAACCATTAAGGAACGTATAACAGAAGAGTCACTAGTTTTAATCTCATATCAGGAAGCTGTTGCTAGATATAGGGCTACCCATCCTTACGGTCCATAGCTACTTAAAGACCTTAGTTTTAGTCTTAGAAAATAGGTAATTTATATTATTTTGTCATCAGAACCCTTATTTCCATAAGCCTGAGTTTGCTACAGACACCCCGCGTGTGCCGATCGATTTTGGCGAATGAACTGATCCAACATCCGAGCATCTACACGACCCGACAATGGATACACAAGAACTCACTTACGTCCTGAGGGAGTCCATCACGAAAGGTAGCGAAATTGGCTAATGCTTCCATGATGCGCACGTGAGTTCATAAGAACACGAATGCACAGCAAACACAGAAAACACAGCGCACAGAACACACAGACACAATAGCGATTAACAGTGAAAAGAAGAAGATTAAGTAGACACTTGGCAACGGGAAGCGAACGAAAACCCTAATCATCGTGTGGTATGGAAATGATAATCTTCATAATTACGACGTGCATGCATGAGCAGAATCAGTAACACAGGGTGGCGATTAATCATAATTAGATATCAAAATGAGGAGTTTTTACGGTATTTATTCAACCAAAATCTGGAAATAAAAAAATAAATGACACGCGGAAAAACGAAGAATACGTTAGCGGCGATCAGGCGCTTGGTGATATGGATGCAACTTTGAACCATTGATTACTTTAGGAAGAGGAATTCCGGTCAAGGTAGTCAACCAAAAAGTAGCTGGTCCCACTTGCTCACTAATCCGGTAAGGACCGAACCACCGTAATTTAAATTTTCCAGCAGAACGATTTGATTTAGCATTATAAAATAGCACAAGTTGGCCCACCTGTAGCTCAGTGATGAGTAGCACCTCCTTTAATGTCAATTCGGGAAGACGTGAGGATGGTATGAAGACCTCGAGCAAGTGGAGGCACAAGTGCGTGGGTGAGAAGCACACAAACATGCACACACATACACACACACGTGCACACACGGCAAGACAAAGAGTGAGAAGCAATGGAGTTCTTAGATTACTTTCAAAAAGCTCTTACAAGTTCGTTTCAATTACAATCTAACCTAAAAAATGAGCTCTCTAGCTCCTTTTATAGTTTTTGACTAGCTTTGGTCCTGTTCAGACCTAGTGTCCGGCCTAGTTAAAAATTAGGTTCCAAGGCTTATTAGAGGGCTCAAACGAGATCTAAAAAATATGAAAATTGGCAGGTAGATACTTCTAAAGCTCCTCAAGCTCAAGGACTCCTTGGCTTGCACAAAATGGAGCTATAAAAATACGAAATGATATTTACAATGGTTTTTAGTGATGAAAATCACTATTTGTGTAGGGATTTTCTCTGTTGATTTGTCATACATCTCTTTGAGCTCCCTACTTGCTCTTTCTTCTTGTGTGCTCAACTCCTTGATGTCTTGAAAAATTAGATGGCCTACTTGCCAGATCTTCTTTGACTGCCATGCCTGCTTGTGCTGTCCCTTCGCTTTGACTCTCTTCATCTTGTGGCTCCTTCGGTTCCCTGACTGCTACAAAAATACGAAATGATATTTACAATGGTTTTTAGTGATGAAAATCACTATTTGTGTAGGGATTTTCTCTGTTGATTTGTCATACTGACCTCCCTACTTGCTCTTTCTTCTTGTGTGCTCAACTCCTTGATGTCTTGAAAAATTAGATGGCCTACTTGCCAGATCTTCTTTGACTGCCATGCCTGCTTGTGTTGTCCCTTCCTTTGACTCTCTTCGTCTTGTGGCTCCTTCGGTTCCCTAACTGCTGCCAACACCCCCCCACTCTCGCGTCTGTCGCCCCTGACAGACCCTTGTCTAGAGGATTTTTGAACATAATATTGGACGACATCGGAGGCTAGGTGGTGTTCTTCAAGTCGTAAGCCGCGTGCTAGATCTGTGAGCAAATCATCCCAATTCACAGGTCCGGGAACATCTAGATGAGGCACCCTCAATTGTTCTGAGTGAATAGTTCTCTCCACAGCAAATAATTGGAGGAGATGTGATGGTCTGGGTATAAAGATTTCAGAGTGATATTCCCAGAATCCTGTGATGAACATCTCCTCAAATGTCTGTTTAAAGCAGGCTGGGAGGTACTTGATTCTGGCGTGCCAAGCATATATTACTTCAATTGATGGGGTGGTACTCATATCGTACACCAGATCCTGGTTTCCTGTCACGAAGCCTGCTCCTGAGAAGTGGGGTCCTTAATGTTCTTAAACGTCCTGAAAGTGATCAGCATTAATTCAAATATTTTCATAGACATCTGGGCCATCACATCGGGATTATTGCGTAGCCGAATGCTCCAGTGGCAGATTGTAGAAATCATGTAGTTCACCGTGGGGGGTCCTCGTGGAGGTGCTAGATAAACGTAATTTAACCATTTTGCACAGGCTTTGATGTCTCTGACGGCAATAGTGAATTCAGGCCAGGTGCGTCTTCGAAGAACTGGAACGTAACAAGGATCATATTTAATAAACAACGGCATATTATTCCAGGTTCGGACCATTTCAGGATATGTTTCCAAAAGCCTGATCCTCCAGGTGGGTTGATGGATGGACCCACGCTTAGCACTTTCCGGTATATCATCTGGACCAAATTGTGTAGCAAATGTGGGAGGCTTGCCGCATCGTCGTTGAATCTCGGCGTTGTAATCGGCCAAAAGTATGCAGTATGGCACATATTGGTCATTATTGGTGCCGATCCATCTATGATGAGACATGCTTCTGAAATATTCTGACTTTATGACAGTTTCTTCTAGGTTCGCTAGTGATTGGATCTGAATGGCCACCCGTTCTTCGTGGGTGTTCGCTGTCCTTTCCAGTGTCTGAAGCCACTCGGGTGCTTCCACTTCCAAGGTGTCTAGTCCCTCTGAGGTTCATTGCCCTCCTGGCATCGGCATAGGAATATACGGTTCTTCGTACGAATCATCTACCTCAATAGGGACCAACTCTTCTGGCTCTGGTTCTACTACTGGAGAGGGCTATCTCTCGTATGTCAGTAACCTCTTTTGTAATTCTGCCACCTGCTCAGTTAATGCCTTTACCTCGTCTGAGGTAGAGGTTGATGGGACACTCTTCGGTTGTTCTTCCTGTTCCTTAAGTATGCTCAGTAGTGTGTCACGTTCTCTTTCCAAGTCATCATGGGCTTCCAGGAGATCTGCATAGCTTTCCAAAATGGTTTTCATCGTCTCCGAGGGAACTGCTTTGAACTGCTCTGGATCTATCTCGTGGGGAGAGCCTTCCATTGCCGCTTCCAGATTCTCTTCATTTTGTTTCTGCAGTCTCTTGTTCTCTTCAAGTGCCGTGGCCATATGTTTCCTGAGTAGTGCTAAGTTACGTCTGACTCGTAGGTTATCGGCCTGGTATACTTCGAGCAAGGCTTCTAATTGTTTGACGCCTGATTCTTTCGATGGTTGGGGTGCCTCTAGTAGTGTTTGGTGAGCCTGCTCAAGCATTGTATAACGTTGATTTACATCTGCATTTTCCTCTTCAAGAATTTTAAATTGCCTTTGTAAGTTCTGGTGATTTGTTGTCAGTTGTTGATACCGGCCGTCCAGAGCTCTGTACTCATTCTGAAGCTGATATACACATTGATTTAATGCTAGAAATATACTATTTACATTAAATAATGCAGGGAGGGGTGAAGATGCAGGGGGAATGGGGGCGGGAAGGGGAGTTGTGAATGATGTGGATGCAAGTGGAGATGTGGGTGGAGGGGATATGGGAGACGGAGGGTGCATGGGGGGAGGGAGCGGTGCAGTGGCAGGAGATGTTTCCATAGTGTCAAATGTTTGAGTGACCGTGTAAATGGGGATCGTGGGTGGGGTGGAAGTGACGTTAGTGAAGAGAGTGGTGAAAGTGGGCATGGTGGCTCCCCCGAATTGGATTCCCAGAGAGAGTGGAATTCCCATGACGATTGTGGTGGTAGTGGACGTGGTGGTGATAGTTTCATGTGGTGGAGTGAGTTGTGTAGTGAGAGGTGGGGAGGGTGGTGACAGTGGTGCTTCCTGATGTTCGCCTGCTTGCGTTGTCTCTCCTGAAGCTGATACGTTGATATGAATTTGTTTCCCAGACCTCATGGGACGGGCGGGAACTCTTTTCTCAAATCGGTGAATGTAGGCCATTGCCTCATGAATGGCCTCATCCAATCCTACTGCATCAGCGTGTAGGTTTATGGACTCGATGAACATATCATCCACACCTTCCTCTACCAGCAATTGGTTCATGAGTTTCTTGCCTGCTTCAAGTGACATTTTATGTTGTTCTTGAACTAGCTGCATGGTTCGATATAGTCTTTTTATTTGTGCCGAATACGCAGGGGCACTTGCTAACTCTGCAAGTTCATCATACTCTTGTTCTTCGTAGGCTTCTTCCTCTTATTCGGTCTCTTGTTCCTCGACGTCGACTTCTACAACTTGCGGTTGGGTGGGGGCTGACGTTGTTGTATGGGTTTGTGGTTCATGAGCTCGCTCTGTTTCCGTTTTGAGATTAGAGTCATAGATTAGTCTAGCCACTTCTTCATCAGTGAGATCATTGAGAGTAAAGCCCTGTGGAAATTCCAAATTTGATGGGACGGGTGGAAACACCAGATTGGGTCCCTCTGTACTTGGTCTTGGTAGCCGAATGGTGAATGGTCTAATGCGTCGTGTCTGGGGAGGGGTAATCTCTGGTGTAGTGGTGGATCCCCTTGGTTGAGCGCAGGGTAATTGGACTCCCCCTCTCATCTTCTTTGATGGAGGACCTGCCGCTGATAGCCTTCTCTGGAATTCTTGGGCCCGGGACCATACGAGTGCCCGCTGAATAGGCACGTCATAGGCTAGACATCGATAGATTATCTTGGTTAGAGCACAACATCCGTGAAGCACGTTTTTCTGCTTCTTGTTCCACCGTTGATGGGCTAGGTGAATCTGATCTATGATCCAATGTGGTACGTTGATAGGGAGGCTTTCTGTTTCCGCCAAATACAAGCTAAACCATATCTTCTTTGGGGGCATGGTGAATCTTTCCTGGGCGGGGAAAGCAAAATGCTGCATGACGGTCCGTAGGTGAAGAGCGATGGTCGGTGTCATTGCTACCATATCCTTTAGCTTATTGAGATCTTTGTGTTTCATTCTGCCTGGAACCATTGTTTCCTTTTCAGTAGGAATGTGCATACCATACATGCCCAATGCTTCTTGTACCAGATTGAGGGTCAGTTTGAATCTTTTAAGTTCGTGGCCCGGCAATAGTGAGGGTAACACAAAAGTGCTGTCGCCTCCCTTGGCCCTGCTAGGAGTGATGGTACTGATAAGATAAGAACAACGTAAGAAATCTGGCTTCGGTAAGTGGGCCCTGAAATAACTGTCCAGGCCAGCTTTGGTCCATATTGAACGCATGACTTCGGCATTCTGATAGCTCTCAAATTCACGCGTGAAAAAATGGTAGTGTCCCCATTTACCATTAAACTCCAATTCAGCTTCCCAAAAATAGGTTCCATCACCCAATGGTCCTGCAACATCACTGAACCAGTGAGCGTGTTTGCCCACTTGAGAGGTGTGTCCCTGGGGAGGATCCTGAACTGGGAGTACATGCACAGCTTGAAGTTCTTGCGGTCTTTCAGTGAGATGTGGTTCGAGGAGGAGTGTTTCTATATCCACAATCTGTGCGCTAGATCCAACGTGAGAACTGGCACCTCCGGCTTCTGGCATGGCCCTGCTTGCTTGTTGGTTCTGTGAGAATATAGAACCAGGTGTTAACATCGTAATGGACAGAATAAACCCGTTGTTGTCCCCGTTACAACATTAACATGAGGTAGATGATGAGTCAGTGGTTAGTAAGTGCACGATGACCGTGTGTGTAGTTAATGCCTGGATAGTCCTAGGGCTAGATGGAAAGATGCACTGTCTGACTAATGCAGTTAGTAAGTGGAGATGAATTCACAGATTGGGGTCGGGGGGTTTATTACAAGTCTTCGGTTGCCAAACACCATGGATGGCTTTTGGTCTTGGTTTTGTGGAGACTCGGGAGGGTTGCATGAGTAATTCTGCTGGGAGTTGTTGTGTCATTGGGACCCATCGACGAGTGAGTCTGTGCGTGCTTCTAGGTGGCAGTGTGTTCGAGTGTATCAGACAAGAGTGGGTGGCAGCTGCTTGAGCGCGTGAACCCTGTCGTGTATGATGTGAATTGTGTGGGGTTAGTTGAGCCCGCAAGCAAGCCTTAGGCACCCAAATTTGTCTTCATTGTGGGTCGGCCTTCATCGACTTCTTGGGTACCCAAATGGATTTCACTTTCTCAACAGAGGTTTTAGGAGTCCTCGTATTAGCATCAAGTCGTCGATTACTAATAGGAAGTTGAGACCGTTGTTGCGACTTAGTTACGGTCGGCAGCTCGTCTTTCCGCACCCACATTTGTTTCATCGGCTGAGTTGTTCTGCTTCGCGCGTTCTTTTGGTCTCTCGCCTGGAGAATCTTGAGTGATTGATCTGCCCTTAGTTGCTGCCTCCTTCTGGCCTTTGGAAAAGAAGGGAGTTCCATTGTGGTTCTGACTCCTTTTTTGAGATCTTCATTCTTCTGCATCACATAGCCTTGGACAAGAACAGCATGGTCAACTTCATGTGTACCCCTGGAGGGACCAGGAGTGTGTGCCTTCCCTAGTTCCTTGAGTGCTCCATTATTTAACTCCATTGTAGTTCTAGTCTGATTCACCCATACCTGAAGAAGTCCACTTCTTAGGTTTAAGTTGACTGCTTGGTCATAGATCCAGTCTTGACCCAAGACAAGGGGTTCAGTGAGGTCCGCATCTTGACACACTAGTACTTTATCTGTCATTGCCTCATCATGAATATAGAGGGGAAGTTCCACCTCACCCATGCAAGGGGTTTCCACGCCTCCCAATCCTATGAGATATGCTTCCAAAGGATTGACAGTTAATTGCAACTCTTGACAGTAAGACAATTTAACAGCACTAGTGGTTGCACCTGAGTCAATCAAGGCTCTTACAGTCCTTGCACTCTTTCCTTGTCCGATATCTAAGGTTATGAAAGGACGTCGATCAGTTATCCTATGTGAGCTAACGCCTGAAACTTCACACATAGCCACGTCATATCCTTGGTCTGCATATGCATCTTGCCTAGGGTGTTCTCTACCTTGTCTTCTTAATTTCATTCTCCGTATGCGCTCTAGGGCTTCTGCTTGAGCTTCTTCTCGAATTCGCTTTTCTTCCTCTTTGAGTTTCTTAGCAGTATTGAGTCGACTTAGCATTTCCTCTGTGAGAGGTTCCTGATACAACTTGACTCTGCACCCACTAATATAATTTGGAAGAACATCGCCTTCTAACGTGGCTAGTTTCACTGCTCCACTTGTTGAGATTCTGTTAATGATCATGGGTCCGTAGCCTCTCTTCTCCAATTTCCTCGCATGTTGCTTCAATGTGTAGACTAGAACTAAGTCGCCTGCCTTTAGACCTTTATCCTTAACGTGGGCATCAAAGTATGCCTTCTGTCGTTTCTTTGCTGCATATATCCCTGCAGCTGCCCTCAGTCTTGTTTCTCCTAATCGTTCTAGGTCAAAAAGTCTAGAGGAGAGTTCATGACCCGTCCATTCGTGCTCTTGTGCTACTTTCAATGTAGGTATTAAGAAGTCCAAGGGTAGCACGGCGTTTTGGCCAAATACCATCTGAAAGGGGGTGGCTTGGAGTACCGTTTTGTAGGCGACTCGGTATGCCCAAACAGCATGGTGTAGCTGTTTGTCCCAATCAGAGCGTTTATTGTTCACTAATTTCGTCAGTACATCGCATAAGATCTTGTTGGTGCTCTCAGCCTGGCCATTTGCTTGAGGGTGATAGTGTTGGTGTGTAAAACACCACAAGAACTAAACTAATGTGGTATTAGAAGACCTCCATAACCACCATTAGCTTAGCAATACTCACATTGTAAGTCTTTATCTCTAAACTTAGTGAAAATCAAAATTTCACTTCACAGAAATCTGCGCCTTTTCTTCAATCCTTCAATCTGACCTGTATTAGCTCAATCTTTGCAAAATCTTTTGATCACTTGCTAAAGAATGTTCTTGCTAATGTTAAGCAACACATAATAACCAAAACTTTCAAGTAATAACTTCAAAATCTTCTGATTTAGCTTCAACCTTTTCACTATGTCTGAAAACTGAAAATCTATTTCATCGATTTGACATACCTCCACTCTTAAACTGATTTCTCTGAGTATGCATCCCGTTTCTCAAAGATCTTTTGACCAAATGTAGTTGAGGATAGTAGCTTTAAAATGAGCTATCACTTACCAAAAACTTTACACTGTGCTTCGAGATCTGACCTTCAGAAGATCAGTCAAATATGCGCCAGAAAAGTCGTAACTGTCAACTAACTTTCACAGTCATATGAAATGACTTAGAACTCAATGTACAAGAGGAATTAGACTCAATCCTTCTACACACACATGTGTTGATTATCAGAGAGGATGTGTACAAAATGGCTTGGCCTAATTTTGCTCACAGCCATGGAAAACTCTCTCAGACTCAGAAGTTTTCTCTCACCATCTCTCTCAGAAATTACACGACTTTTCTCTACTCACTCAGATTACAAAATTTGAGTTTTCTCATACATGTTTCTGACTCAAATTAACTTATATACCTATGGTTTACATTCTTCTAGACTTAAACTCGTAAATTCTAAGGATCAAATACAAATCTAGACTCTAATTTTGCACTAATTTACAATAGTGAAATTGTCCCTTCACTTAGGCTTGATTTTCTGTAGGTCTTTCCTTCACTTCTTCTTTCCTCCATCATATGTCTCCATATGTCTTCATATATCCATGCCTAATTAGTGAGTGAAGCCCCAACAACTCCCCCTCAATCACTAATTAGCATGCTTTGACTTCTTCACATAATCTTCTTCTCTTTTATTCCTGCCATCTCCTTGAACTTACTTGTCTTTACTCCATCCAAGCTTTTTGTCATAATATCTGCAATTTGATCTTTTGTAGAAGTGTACACCACTTCAATCTCTTTCTCCATTACCTTTTCTCTGAGAAAATGATACTGTATCTCTATATGCTTTGTCCTTGCATGAAATACAGGATTTGCTACAAGATATAATGAACTCATGTTATCTCCATGAATTATGGGTATACCTTGATCAATTCCCAAGCTTTTGAATAATGTCTGCATCCATATGACTTCCTTTGCTGCTTCCACAAGTCCTTTGTATTCAGCTTCTGTTGATGATAAGGCCACTGTGTGTTGTTTCTTTGAACACCAACTCACAAGCTTATCTCCAATGTATATCATATAGCCATGTGTAGACCTTCTGTCATCTTGACTTCCTGCCCAATCTGAATCACTATAGGCTCTCAATCTTATATCTGATGTAAAAGGATAATACAATCCTTCTTTCAAAGTCCCTTTGATATATCTAAGGACTCTTTGACCTGCAATCCAATGTGGATCCTTTGGACAATGCATGAATTGAGAAAGAACACCAACTGCATAACTAAGATCAGGCCTTGTTAGAGTTGCATAAATCAAACTTCCCACTAAAGACTGATACTTCCTCATGTCTTTGAACTCTGCACCATCATATCTACTGAGTTTGTGATTGACTTCTAATGGTGTAGATGCCTCTCTGCAATTCTCCATGTTAAACTTCTTTAGAAGATTCAAGAGATACCTTTCTTGTGATACATATATGCCATGTTCTGCATAAGTGATTTCCATTCCAAGAAAATATGACAATTTTCCTAGATCACTTATCTTGAATTCCTTCTCAAGTAGCTTCTTCACCTCCTTGATTCCTTCATTTGAGGTACCTGTAATTATAATGTCATCTACATATATACAAATGTAGATCATACCTTCATCTGTTCTTTTGATAAGTAAACTTGCATCTGCCTTTGAACTTTGATAGCCAAGATCATTAAGATACTTTACAAGTCTATAATTCCAAGCTCTTGGAGCTTGCTTCAAACCATAAAGAGCTCTTCTCAACCTGCAAACATAATTTGGAAACTTATGATCTGCAAACCCTTGAGGTTGCTCCATGTAAACCTCATCTGATATATCCATTCAAAAATGCATTCTTAATGTCCAATTGACTCAATGTCCATCCTTTTGATGCTGCAATGGCAATGATTGTCCTTATAGTTGACATCTTTGCCACAGGACTGAATGTCTCATCATAATCTATGCCAAAAGTTTGAGCATAGCCTTTAACCACCAATCTGGCTTTGTACCTGGCTATAGTTCCATCTGCATGCTTCTTAACTTTGTAAACCCACTTATTTCCAATCACTTTCTTACCATTAGGCTTTGGGACAAGTTCCCAAGTTTTGTTCTCTTCAAGAGCATCAAACTCTTCCTTCATTGCTACTTCCCATTGTCTCTTACCCTTTGCTTCATCATAGCTTTGAGGTTCTTCATCTTCTTTAACCATGTAAGCATAATTTTTCTGAGTCAAATAAGAAGTATCATAGGAATACCTTGTAGGTTGCTTCCTCATTCTGGTTGACCTTCTTGGTTCACACTCTTCATGTATATCTGGATGTACTTCTTCATCAAATATTGGTCCATCTTCATTCCTTCTATATGATCCAACTCTTGATGTGCTTGCTTGCATATGTTCTTCATCTCCATCTATCTGCATATGTGACTTACCTCTTGCACTCCTTCTTATCTCTTCTTCAAATGTTTCAAGATCACAATCTTTATCTGCATACCAACTCTTCTGTTCATCAAAGGTCACATCTCTGGAAACAATAAAATGTTTAGTTAAAGGACTCCATAGCCTATAACCCATTTGCTTTTCATCATACCCAATAAACACATATTTTTCTGCCTTTGGTTCAAGCTTATGTCTGAGTTGTGATGGCACATAAGCATAGGCAATTGACCCAAACACTTTACAATGGTCAAGTGTTGGTTTCTTACCCCACCAAGCTTCATAAGGGGTCAGACCATTCAAAGCTCCACATGGTAACCTATTCACAAGGTATGTGGCTGTATTTACAGCCTCAGCCCAAAGATAATTAGGGCAATTCTTTTCCTTTAGCATTGCTCTTGCAAATTCAACCAATGTTCTATTTCTTCTTTCTGCCACCCCATTATGTTGAGGTGTATACCTGCAAGTTATCTCTCTCTTGATACCTGCATTCCAAAGATAGTCATTAAATTCTTGGGAGAAGTATTCTCCCCCTCCATTAGACCTTAGCCTCTTAAGTTTTTGACCTGTAACTCTTTCTGCATAAGCATGAAAATGTTTGAAGGCTCCAAAGACTTCTGACCTTTCCTTTATAACATAAAGGGTTATCCACCTTGTAGCATCATCAATAAACAACACATAATACCTAGATCCATTTATTGAACCTTCTTTTGTTGGCCCCCATACATATGTATGTATGAGTTCAAGCAAACCATCATGCTTGAAACCTTTCTTCTGAAATGGTTGTCTATGAGCTTTTCCCATCTGACAAGCTTCACACTTGTATATCATATGTTGATTCTTCACATTTGGTAGTCCCAATACAGATTGGTTCTCCACCATAGTTTTGATTCCTCTTTCATTAAAATGTCCCAATCTTTTATGCCAAAGATCTAGCTCTATAATTACTTCATCACCATGTGTGATTAGGGCTTGACCAACATTTCCTTGTACTTTGAGAGTAAAAAGTCTACCTTCCTTCTTACCACAAACAATGGGTTTGAATGCATCCTCTGGATCTTCAACAAATACCCCTTCATTTGTAAATCTGACTTGAAAACCTTTCTCCACTATTTGTCCAACACTAATCAGATTCTTTGGTATTGTTGGAACATACAAAACATTTGTTAATAAATCAGCTCCACTCCTGCACTTCACTTTTCCAATTGAATGCACATTATGTTTTGTATTATCACCTGTTTGTACTGTATGACTTGAATTGCCTTCTTCCAATTCTGACAACAATTCTATATTACCTGATAAATGATTTGAACAACCAGAATCAATATAAAATACCTTGAGATCCTCCTTCTCTGATGAACTTATTGAATTCATCATCAATGTTGTATGGTTGTCATTCTGTGTATCATTTGCATAATTGTAATATGTGGTGTTGTATGATTGGTTCTGATTCCAATTTCTTCCACCACCTCTACCAAAACTTCCTCTTGAATTATGTCTTCCTCTTTGAAATTGATTCTGAAACCTTCCACCTCTTCCTCTGCCATTGTTGTTCTGATTTTGACTTGCTCCTTGTTGATTGTGCCAACAATCATATGCTAGATGATTGCTCAATCCACAAATCCAACATGTCTTCTTGTTATTGTTCTGATTACCTCTACCTCTTCCATTACCTCGACCTTTACCTCTGCCAAAACCTCTTCCTCTTGCATAATTTGCTTGAGTTGTTGACTCTTCTTCATCCTTTGCTTTGCCTTTATCTCCTTTCTTTTTGTTCTTCACATACATTGCAGAACTTTGACCTTTGTCTCCATCTGACTTCAAGTCTTGTTCAAATGTAAGCATCAATCCAAGTAATTGATTTAATTCTGGCACATAATGGTTTAATGAGAGTTCTGTTGAAAGTACAAAAGGCTTCCATCTCTCATCACCTCTTAACCCTGCAAGTAATTGTGCTATCAACCTATGATCTTCAATATCCTCATCAATAGACCCAAGGCTATCTGCCAAGTCCTCATCTTAGTGACATAATCACTAATGCTCTGATTTTGCTTTTTCTTGAATGTGGTGAATTCTGACCATAAGCTAGCTTTCCTAGCTTTAGTAGTGTTTTGGAAGTGGTCTTCCAAAGCATTCCAAATATCTTCAGCTGTTTCTAAACCTCTGATGTGTGGCAACAAATGATCTGTAATAGTGTTGTATATATAAGCTCTTGCACTTGCATCTCTCTTCTGCCATAGCTTCAAAGCTTCTAGCTCTTCCTTTCTTGGATGACTTTCATCTTCAAATTTAGGCTTCTCTTCTTCACCTGTCACATATACCATTAGATCCTTACTCATAAGTAAGGCCTCCATCCTCATTACCCAAGCAGGATAGTTATCTCTGTCCAATTTGTCAATGGACACATGATCTGCCATGGTATCCTTGCTTCTGCTTCAACCTGTAAGTGTAAGGTTAAAGAATGATACCTTTTGTAGACCTTTACCCTTGGGAGAAACTTCGAAACAATCTCCTGATGACTTTTGGTTGTTGAACACCTCAGCTTCCTCCTTTTTTGATACAGAACTCTTCAATTCTTCTTGTATCTGCACTCCTTTTACTCTCGAGGACCTTATCTGCTCTGATACCACTTGTTGGTGTGTAAAACACCACAAGAACTAAACTAATGTGGTATTAGAAGACCTCCATAACCACCATTAGCTTAGCAATACTCACATTGTAAGTCTTTATCTCTAAACTTAGTGAAAATCAAAATTTCACTTCACAGAAATCTGCGCCTTTTCTTCAATCCTTCAATCTGACCTGTATTAGCTCAATCTTTGCAAAATCTTTTGATCACTTGCTAAAGAATGTTCTTGCTAATGTTAAGCAACACATAATAACCAAAACTTTCAAGTAATAACTTCAAAATCTTCTGATTTAGCTTCAACCTTTTCACTATGTCTGAAAACTGAAAATCTATTTCATCGATTTGACATACCTCCACTCTTAAACTGATTTCTCTGAGTATGCGTCCCGTTTCTCAAAGATCTTTTGACCAAATGTAGTTGAGGATAGTAGCTTTAAAATGAGCTATCACTTACCAAAAACTTTACACTGTGCTTCGAGATCTGACCTTCAGAAGATCAGTCAAATATGCGCCAGAAAAGTCGTAACTGTCAACTAACTTTCACAGTCATATGAAATGACTTAGAACTCAATGTACAAGAGGAATTAGACTCAATCCTTCTACACACACATGTGTTGATTATCAGAGAGGATGTGTACAAAATGGCTTGGCCTAATTTTGCTCACAGCCATGGAAAACTCTCTCAGACTCAGAAGTTTTCTCTCACCATCTCTCTCAGAAATTACACGACTTTTCTCTACTCACTCAGATTACAAAATTTGAGTTTTCTCATACATGTTTCTGACTCAAATTAACTTATATACCTATGGTTTACATTCTTCTAGACTTAAACTCGTAAATTCTAAGGATCAAATACAAATCTAGACTCTAATTTTGCACTAATTTACAATAGTGAAATTGTCCCTTCACTTAGGCTTGATTTTCTGTAGGTCTTTCCTTCACTTCTTCTTTCCTCCATCATATGTCTCCATATGTCTTCATATATCCATGCCTAATTAGTGAGTGAAGCCCCAACAGATAGGGGGCAGATTTCTTATGAACTACCAAGAATTCTTGGAGTAAATTTTCAATCACTTCGTTCAAGAAGTGAGTGCCTCTATCACTAACTAGCTCTATAGGTAGCCCGTATCTTGTGAATACATTTTCAAACAAGAACTTAGCAGTTGTTTGAGCATCGTTCTTCGTTGTGGCTTTTACATCTACCCACTTAGTTAGATAGTCTATTGCAACAATGATATATTCTGCATGGGAACCCTTAGCTGGGGGATTAATAGGACCTACGAAGTCTATTCCCCACTTGGAGAATGCACGTCCACCCATCATGGGTTTCAGTGGCATCTCATCTTTACGTATAGGATACTGAGTTCTCTGGCAAACGTCACACCGTTTCACATAGGTATGTGCATCCATGTGAAGGGTCGGCCACCAGAAGCCCGCAAATAGTATTGCCTTGATAACCCGATCTGGTCCAAAGTGTCCTCCTGCTACACCTTGGTGAGCAGTTTCCAAGATCTTAAGATATTCACTCTCATGGACACACAGTCTCAGGTAACCATCCTTACCACGCTTGTAGAGATTATCACCAATGAGTGAGTAATCCTGGGCTTCTTGTTCTAAACTCCTTTTCCTAGCCAGAGTCATGTCTGGAGGGAATGTTTTCGTCCTCAGGAAGGATACTAGTGGTTCACTCCAATCTGGCACTATGGACACTTGATAAAGAGTGGCGTGTTCCACAGGTGGTTTAGTGCAACAGATTGGGCACTCCTTGCACAACTTTTGGACATCAGCCTCCATAGTTGGCCAATGTACTCCGAGTCTCCTTAGTGTCTGTAAGGTTCGCTGCTTTGAGTAGTGTTGCTCTAATGCACCTACATGTGCTAAATGCAACCATTTATTGTACTCGTCCTCTTCCACACAACAAGCCAAGATTCCTTGATCTGTGTGCTTGTACATGCTTCCTCCCATGATGTGGTACTTTTGGGCTTTCACAACCTCTCTATTCTGTGTGTTTACTACTGGATGGTTAGGCCCGTATGCCAATACTGGCACCAATGGCTTAGCCCACTGCGGCACCACTTCCAAATTAAACAAGTAAGCATCAGGAAGGTCATCTGATACTCCTTGTGGGGCTTCTCCAGATGTGAGCCTAGAGAGATGATCTGCTCTCAAATGAGTCCTACCTTTCCTTACTACAACCTCAAAATCATATTCCATTAGCAAGAGAAACCATCTTACTAATCTTCCTGTATTGCATGGCTTGTTTACGAGATATAACAATGCTTGATGGTCAGTAAAAAATTTAAACTTGTTTGCAAGCAAATAGTGTCTAAATTTCTTAACTGCATATACCATGCCTAAGCCTTCTCTCTCTGTAGTGGTGTAACTTCGTTCAGCTGCATTCAATTGTCTACTAGCGTAGGCAATTGGAAGATCCATATTACCTTCACCCGTAGGTTGTGCAAGTACACATCCCATAGCATAATTGGATGCATCCACGTGAACATGGAATGGCTTGTTCCAATCTGGTGTGGTTAAGATTGGTGCTGAACATAATCGCCGTTTAAGCTCATTGAAGGAATTCTCACATTCCTCAGTCCACTCAAAGTTTGTCAGAAGTCCGTACATGGGCTTTGCAATGACAGCATACATGTGAATGAACCGGCGGTAGTAACCACAATGTCCCATGAAAGCTTGTACTTCCTTGACATTCCTTGGCCTAGGTAGCTCTGCTATGGCTCTCACTTTCTCTTCGTCAGTAGATATGCCATTCTTTGACACTATGTGTCCTAAAATCTTGCCTTGCCTGACCATAAAAACGCACTTTTCTAGGTTCAGGCAGACTTGATATTCTCTACATTTATCAAAGATTTGTCTGAGTTCACGAATATGGGTTTGTCTGATGTTGGAATGAGCACAAAGATCATCAACATAGACTTCTAAGTTCTTCCTCAGGAACTCTTTAAACATGTGACACATCAATCGTTGAAAGGTAGCAGGTGCATTAGTAAGCCCGAATGGCATTACCCGAAAGGCAAATATGCCCCACTCCGTGGCAAAAGCCGTCTTATGCTGATCTTCTGGAGCTATGGCTACTTGATTGTAGCCCGAAAATCCATCAAGGAAGCTGTACACTTCCTTGCCTACTACTCTTTCTAAGAGATGTTCTGTGATAGGAAGCGGATAGTTATCTCGAATTGTGGCTGCATTGACCTTCTTCAAGTTAATGCATACACGCAGCTTGCCATTCTTCTTGGGCACCACTACGATGGGGGATACCCACTCAGTGTGCTCAATTTCATAGATAAATCCAGCTTCAACCAGTCTATCTATCTCCTCCTTAATCTTGGTAGCGTAATTATCGTTATATGTATAGGGCTTTTGCTTAGAGGGTTTAGCATCTGAGGTCATGGGGATAGTGTGTGAGCATATGTCAGGGTCAACACCTTTCAAATCCTTGTAACTCCAAGCGAATACATCTCTGTATTCTCTTAGCAAGGCAATTAACGCATGCTCTTCTTCCTCTGTTAGGTCATGGCCTATGTACGTGCATCTCTCCTCTCCTTCTTCTAGGGCCACTACTATTTTCTTGGTGGTTTCTTTGTTATCATAGGCCTCTCCTAATTGTGCCTCTCGTTTAGGCATTCTTATCATGACCCTCCTGTCATCTATCTCATACTTCTTAAAATTTTCTGGGACCTCAAGATTCTTCCTCTTCTGGTGAGACTTCTTTCTTCTTTCGTTTCTTCCCTTCTTCCTTCGAGGTCACATATGTTGCTAATCTTACATCATTTCTAAGCTCTCCATGCCTCTAGGGTTGAAATTCTACTTCATGGAAGTATTCTTCATCTGATGCAAAAGGTGGGTCCATAATGATTGACTCTAGATCGGAGTCACTTGCATCCTCAAATGCATCAGGGCTAGGTTCGCATTCTTCTAGAACTGCCTCTCCCATGATTGGCTCTATGGAGAAGACTGAAATGTCGTAGCCATCCTCATCACAGTGGGGTGTCCATTGTTCTTCATTGATGGCTACATCCATTGTTGCTAGGATTTCTGCCCAGCCATGGGGTTCAAATTCCTCATCAGGAAAGACTACAGGTGCATAGGCTGGGTCTTGAATGGGTCTATGTGTTTTGTTTGCACCTATTTCTCTGGCCTTTTCTCTCTTCTCTTCCTCTACTGCTACTTTGCACATCCATAAGTGAGTGTCTTCATGCATCCATGAGGATCCTGATCCTATGGAATGCACAGACTCAGTCTCATCTTTGGCTCTATGGATGGGATTCCATTGGATGGGAGGGACATCTCTATGAGAGTAATCTTTGAGATTCACTTTGGTCGTGACACCTAAGTGTTGTAGGTACAAGGAGTAGGTTCCCCAGTCCTGTACCACTTGCAACTATCGCATAAAAGGTCTTCCCAAAATCATCTCATAGGCATGATTCTTGCTAAAATCGCATATGGCAGAGGTATGCTCGAACTCGACACCACAGGTGGTGAGAGTTATTCCTTCTAGCAATCCTAAGGGTCTCTCAATATGACCATCGGCCATCTGCAATTTCATTCTCGTTGGCCTGAGTGCTGGCTTGCCCCAACGCTTCCATAGGGAAGTGGTGGCAATTGCAACTCCTGCACCTGAGTCCAAAATTGCCTTGGTGGTGTACTCCTGGTAGGTTATGGGAAGATAGGTGTTCCCTTCTTCACCTTCACACATATCTCCTATCTTATCCAAGGGTATCTCTGGCACTGTCCTTTGGGATCCTACCTGGGAACGAGGTTTTGCTATCGCAGGCATTTGATTGGCTACATGTTTCCACACTTCTGGTCTGACCTTAAGCAGCTCTTCCAAAGTGAGATTGCACTGCACTTTGGTGTTCTTCACTACCTCTGTGTTCCTAGGTATGACTGAATCTTTGTTTCTTACCATGACTGTAGGTGCTCTCATACAGGTAGACTTTGCTTCCCATGGGCCTGTGAAATGGGGTAGTTCTTGTAAAGAATTAGACTCGAAGTCTAATCTTTCTTGAGATTGGGTACTCTCCTGCTCTCCATAAATGGATGGGATGTCTTGTGGGAATTGGTCATGTGCATCATCCACAAGTTCAATGGGAGGAGGGACTTCACTTTCTTTAGCCCATTTGTCTTCTTGAATCTCGCGTAGGAATTCTGGTGTGAACCGATTCAGAGAAGATGATGTGTCTGGCTCCGTAGAGTTAGGCACATAGGCTTCAGGCACATAGGCTTTCTGGGTAGGAAAACCTGCTCTTTCACTAGCCCTGTCATGGTGTTGATGGGCGAGTTCCTTTTGTGATTGTGCCCTCAGATTTTCTATTCTTCCTAGGGAAGGGGGGTTGTCTGGTTCAGTGGAATTGGGCACATAAGCTTCCGATGGGGTATGGGTCATGTTTTTGCTTGCTTTATCTCTTTCTTGATTTTTTTCTTCCTTGGCAGATCTTGCAATTATGCCCTCTAACTTCTCTAGAAGTCCATCCAAGTGTAATTGCGTCTTGGCTGAGCCCGAGTAATTGAAAAGGCGACTGGCTTCAAACATAGTCTGAGCCAATGCGACCATTTTCGCGCAAAGCTTGGTTCTTTCTATCTCTAGGTCAGCTCTAGGGTAGCACTTGTCATGATCCGTGACATTTGGCCCTTCTTGGATTCTGGCCTGATATGCTTTAAGCATCATGTCTATGTCTTCAGGAGTGGGATCAGCTAATACTGATCCTACTCTAGGGGGTGGTGGAATCGTATGAGGTGGGTTGGAAGGTGGCGGGTCGGATGGCGATGGGAATGGTGGTGGTGGGGTAGTGTGAGAGGGAGTTTGAGATGTGAGTTCAGTTATCCTGGCTTTGGTTTCTCTTATGCTTTCCTCAAGTTCACTCATCTTTTTAGCCCATTGTCTTTTCATTCTTTCCCGACTATCTTTCCACGCTCTAGTCCTTTTCTTTGTCACGCTCTCGGTTTCACTAGCCTCTGGGTTCTTATCCTGGTTTACCCCTTGGTTCTGCTGCAATGCCTGAGCTCTAATTACTACCTGTACTGGTGCGGTGGATGTCACACTTCCTGTGGAATCTACCACCAACCCAATAACGTTAATAGGAGTGATTTTTGGCATATTATTAGGATTCTTGGAACAATCTCGTAAGAGATGCTCCTTTCCACATTCTTGGAAAAAGCCCTGAATTGTCACTAACTGGGGTTGTGTAGGTGGAGGTAAGGGACAATCACGAATGAGGTGATCTCCCTGACATCTGTAGCATGGTCCTCTAGGGAATGGGGGTCTTACCTGCCTAGGTTGAGGCTTAGGATTGGGGTTCGTATACATGACGTTTGTGTAATCTGACTCCCAACTAGGTTCACTCGGTTCCTCACTGTAGTAGGACTCACCATGTTCAGGAGATTGCATGTAGTAAGCATGGGGACTATCGACATGTGTAGAATCAAAGCTATGGTCACTAGGGTCACTTTCGGAAAGTAGTGGGGTTACAGGGACTATAGCTCTATTCAGGTTTTCTTCTGCTGCTGCATATTTTACTGGGATCGCATTAGCTGGGGCAAGGGGTTGTTGAGCTAACACAGGCTGAGGCCTTTGTTGGTTTTGGTATAGTTGCTGATAAGGTTGTTGTGGCCTGCCATATGGCTGGGGAGGGTACGGGTTCTGGCATCTTCCCTGCTGAGGGTATGGCTGAGGGTAGGGTTGCCTAACCGCCTGCTTGTTGTATGGGCAATCTTGCGCGGTGTGATTGGTGTACCTCCATTCTATGGTGCAGTACTGGCTACTAGGATTAACTTGGGGTTGAGCCATAATGGGACAGACATTCGCCATGTGGTCGCCACCACAAGTATAGCATCTTTTCACAGGGGCAAACCTTGGGATTTGTTTGTTAGTGACACCTAACTTCTGAGCTACTTTCTCTGCCAGTTCCTCAATTGATGTGGATTGCGTGGAAGAGAGGTTAGAGGCACTATCCACATCTTTGTATATCTTGGAAAGCTCTAACTCCTCCCCTAGGTTATCCTCGATGTCAATGCACATGCGCACACACTCTTCTATGCTCCTAGGGTCCTTCAAGTACACATAAGATCTCAATTTAGTACTTAGCAATCCATCCAGGAATAAAGCCACTTGCTTAGCTAGTGTGGGTAGCTCCGAGACAGGGCATCTTTCTAAGTATTACCTAAATCTTCTTCCTGCAAGTCTCATGGTTTCTTGAGGGGTTTGCTTGAAGCTATGAATCAGCGAGGAGGTATTATGCCTTATGCCACTCTTAGAGAATTCAATAATGAAAGCCTCTAGGAGTTGGTCTATGCTCCTGAATTGCCTCTCATTTAGTGGCTGAAACCATGTCAGGGCAGTGTTCCTAAGGGTCAGACCAAAGGCATTGTACTGCGTGAATAGATCCTCCACTTGTTCAGCTCTCAGGACTTGCCTAAACTCAGCCACATGATCGTATGGATCTCCAGTGCCATCGAAGTAGTTCTTCATGGACTTAACTAGCTGAGTCGGTCTCAAAGTCCTTGTGTGCTCTCTAGGTCGTGGTAGAGGGAACTCATCCGCATTTCTTTGATTCCTGTGAGCTCTAAGTATCTCAGGTTCTACTCTATTTGTTTCCGTCCTCGTTCTTTCTCTGCCCACTGGATTGGCAAAGCTTACTTCTGGTCTATCTCTACTTCTGTCTCTTTGCATTCCATGAGCTTGGGATGTTCCAGCTCCAGGGTGACCATAGGATACATTCGATCTTGGTTGGGGGAAAACGAATTCACCCTTCCAAGTGTAAGCATGCCTATCATTTTCTTTCACCACAAAGATCCTCTCCGAAGTGTGATCTAAGTAGGTCACTCTGCCTGGGCTATCAGGATCCTTAAACTCATAGATCATGATTGTTCCTATATCAGTTGGCTGATCAGATTTATACCTCCAAAAGGCTTCGTCAATTTCTCGATTGAGGAGCAAATCTATGCTCTTATTATCCAGGGGAATCCACTCTGGTGTGATAATCCTAGTGAGAACCGATTTGCCTCGAGGGGTTCTAGGTTCTGTACCCATGTTTCCTTGCTCTAGGTCGCCTAAGTCCGCTTCTGAGATCACATTTCCAAATTCGTCCGTCCTAACTAGGTGACTGGTGACTACGTATATGGTTCCCTCTTTGTCCAAGTATGCTCCGTTTTCAAGCTTGACAGCTGGGCGCTCTAGTCCAATGGATTGATCAGGATTCTTAATCTGTACCACAGATCTTCCTAGGCCGTCCTCATAGATGCTGGCACCTAATCGGTTGGTCCTAAGGTATTCCAACTCTGTTTTGTAAGGGCCTTCTACCCTGTGCAAGTATGGCACTCCTGAACTTCCTGTAGGTCTCTCCATACCTTGAGACATCTCTGATTCATTGGTATCAGAACTAGGGTAATGCGAGTGGTGACTCAACTGCTGGGCCCAAGACCTCGCAGTATGATTGACACTAGCCTCTAAAGACCTAAGGCTTTGTCTCTCTCTTACTAGGTGTCGTCCTGATCTAAGGTTCATATGCCTAACTGATTAACCCAATTTGTCCGAGGTACAACCACGTTTCTGAGTTCTTTGTGTCAAGTACTTAATCCCCTTTTTATGTTGATTATCGTGTTTATACTCTTGTCTGATATCACGTCGTTAGGAATACTTGAGTTTAATTTTGCACTCTAGTTTGGTCGTTTCGCGTTAGGTTCTTTTCCTTTAAGGTTGTCGTCCACACACACAGGTTATCCCATGACTTGAACTTGATTTCTTAGATAGTCTTTGATTTATCTCGTGCCTATCGTTGCCTGGAATTACTTCTAACACTACCCGCACTTAGCCTAAACTAAGAATTGACAGAGGGTGTTGCGGGTTTTCCAACCTTGAGTTCTTTTCCTTGTGTTGTTGCCTTGGTGTGCTCAGGACACGCGTTCCCAAGCCTGCACTTACTCTTGCTTTGCGTACCCTTCGATGCTCTCAACGGACCTGTAAACGGCCCACCGTTAGCTCAAGACTTCAATTCAAAAGACAGAACCAATCACTTTTATTCATGTAACACTTCACCAATTTGCACTATGACTTTTTGGACACAACTCTAGAGATCCCTGAATTTTGTTCCCCTTGAGTATGGTCAACTTCAAAATACCCTATCTAATATTCCTGATCTTAATTTAACCGTAACCTAGTCGATGTTTTTGTTGTACTCCCCGCGAGCTTTCCAACAAAGAAAAAATCACGGCAAACGGATTTCGTATGAGAAAGTTATGCCAGTTCAGGGTTTTGGGGCTAAAACAGGATTAAACTAGGTTAACAGGCAAACAGGAATTCTCGGGTTACTTGGGTCATGCCCTCGTAATGCAATACTACACCCTAGTGTTTGTCCCACACTTGGCCAAAATTTAGACTATTATTTTGCCCCTAAAAATTTGACCTAATTTGCCCTTCTAACGTGTTCGCAAAGTCTGTCGGTCGCGATTGACAGGTCAGTCGCGATCGACGTGTCAATCGCGATTGACAAGTCCGTCGTGGCTGTCAGTCGCGATTGACGTGTCGATCGCGATTGACAAGTGGTTTGAAAAGTCAATCAGTCGTGGTCAAAGGGTCGTTGACTCTGTCAGTCACGATTGATGGGTCGATCGCGATTGACAGGTCGGTCGCGAGGGTTTGTCCGTCGTGGTCAAACAATCGTTGACTGTGTCGGTCGGGATTGACAGAGCCGTCATGGGCTGTCAGTCGCAATTGATGAGTCGATCGCGATTGACACGTGTCACGTGTATGGTCCGTCGGTCGTGGTCAATCGGTCGTTGACTCTGTCGGTCGCGATTGACAGAGCCGTCGTGGGCTGTCGATCGCGATTGACTGGTCGATCGCGATTGACAGGTCTGTTCGTCGTGGTTTGTCGATCGCGATTGACAGAGCGATCGCGATTGACAGAAATCTGAGGAGTTTCAAAATTCTAAGCACATTTTTGGGAAGGAATTGAACTCACAACCTCTTGGTTAGGAATGTGATGGGCTAACCACTTGCCCCAAAAGCCATGGTTGAGGATTACTTCCTAATCCTCTCTCTTAGGGTGTAGTTCAACCATCTCCTACTGGGATTATGTTACATTCTTCCCCCCTTGGTCGATCATTGTCCTCAATGATCTACTCTTGTATCCCACTAGCCTTGGTGATCAGTCCCTTGAACTCCCTAGGTGTCCTTGAATTGATGTTCCTCAACCTCGCACAGTTTCTTGAACCTTGTTCGCAACCTTGGTCTCTTGAACCCTTGCTCTCAACCTTGGTGTCTTGAACCTTCTTGTTCGCAACCTTGGTGTCTCGAGCCCTTGTTCTCAACCTCAGTCTTGAACCTTGTTCTCACCCATGCTTGGTATCTTGAAAACTCAATCAAGTGCCACCCAAGGATTCCCAAGAAATTCATACTTCCAACTTAGCTCATTGGAAAGTTCGTTCCGAGAGCTTTCCAAGGGTATATTACACGCCTCAATCCGACCTACGGATTGAGAGATACACCCCAATCATTGTAAGGTCCATCCTTGAAACCGACGCGCGCGCCTTCCACAATTCCTACCCTTTCACATAGAGGATGCCCAAGCGCCTTTTTTAGAGGCCATTGGATCATTCCACCTTGCCCAAGCCTACTTCCTAGGCTCTGATACCAATGTAAGAGAACAAGGATTACGACCACCACATACTTGAGAGATGACTCTCCTCCCAACCAAATGCCTCTATATATAGCTCTCTCCAGGCCCGGACTGCCTTCTTGGGCAGGTGGATACTAACCATCCATGTGTCAGCCATGTAACTACATGTGCGCCAAGTGTCCCAGTTAACTCGAGTTAACTCAAGTGGATGCTTCTAGAAGGCTCTAGATCTCTTTGGGCAAAATACTCTCCCCATGTCTCCCATGGGGATTGAACCCAAGACCTCCTCCTTCACATCCTTGAGACTTAACCACTAAGCTAAGTGGATCACTTGTTCACAAGAGCACAAGACCTCCTAGTAAGTCTAAACTCGAGATCTTTGGTCATACACACGGATGACCAAACGGTGTCCGATTTCAGATCTGTCTGAACCGGCCAGACCCTTGGATCATAGACTTACTTTATTACATTCTTCCCCCCTTGGAAAATATTTTCGTCCGTGAAAATAGAGCTATATACATACTGTAGGCAACCCCCGAGCCTCATGTTCTAAAACTGGAAGAACATGGTCATGTTCTAAAACTGGAAGAACATGTCTCATCTCTGTGGTGGCATCCCTGCCCAAATGATTCAAAACACTATCTGGGTTTGTACTTTGATGAACGGGACAAAGTACAAACTAGTAAAGAATAATGAGGGTGGATCTAAAAACATCCCTGGCCAATTCATAGTTTCTAGATGTGCGATCTAGGCACAAACATGTGAATTGGGTGGATTCAAATTACTAGTCCATTTCTAGGCATAACTGATGCATGGACTTAGTAACGAAGGTGGAATTCTTATCCCTTGCAAGACTATGAGAACTCTTGATTCACTTAAATTTGTTTTGGAGAACTTGAAGTTTGGTTGTCTCAAACATCTAACTTAGATGTTTATACAATGGTTTACTTTGATCCAACAGTTACTTGATTTTTTCACCCAACTAGAGGACTACTTTGTCCTAATGAGTTGAAAAAATCCTATGTAAACTGTAAGAGAAAGTTACCATTTTCTTTGAGTCAACCATACTATAACTTGCCCAATACAAATCCATAATGAAATTTGTCCAACGTAGGACACTTTTCTCAAAGACTTTAACTAAAAGTTCTTGGGAATTGTCAATCTAATGAGCAATTCCTAACTTCTTTATTCTAGAGTATACTGGACTCTAGAAAATCATTTATGCTATAACTTGAAGAAAACTCAAATGAATAAGTCCACTTAAATTTATCATCTTTGGAAGATTGAAAAGGTTCTTGTACATAACATCTATCTAGGATGTTTAAGTTAGTTATCTAATTCTAACCAGCTAACCCTGGTCTTTTGCAAAAGGAATCAGATACCATATCTGAGCCAATTCCAAAAGATTTTTGGAAAGCGGGAAGAAATAACTCTGTATAACCAATTCAAACTTTGAATATACGTAAACTTGTTATGAGTCAAAGGCTAGATGACTCAAGACTTCAAATTTTCAAAGATCTATTTCAACAGGATATTGAAGCATTGTCTTTATCTTTAAGAGAAATAAGCTGGATTTCTAAAAAAGATTCAAAGCAAAACAAAAACATCATCCAACCACAAGATACTAGTGTGGTAACCAACATCAGTGTGTCGACCCACTGAGGTTCTGTCGATGAGTTTAGTATAAATAATGCTTCACTTGAGACTAAGTTCAGGTCACATTCAGTCTTTTTGACTCTTTATTGGGAATGCAATTCTTGTGCGTTTCTTTGAGCCAGAAGAGTGAATTTATCAAGTTACACTAGGAACTTGATGCTTGACTTAGTCAATTAAATCTTTAGTTGAAAAGATCAACTCAAAATCAAAGTCCAACTTCTTTCAGAAATTTATCAAATATTTCTGATCAATAACACTTAAGCTTGAAATGTTCGAAGAAGATCTTAGAAGTTACTTACTTCATATCTTCAATTTCCTTGATCTTTAAGTCGTCTTGAAGTATCTTGAGATTCTTCTTGAATTTAAACTCCTTCTTTGAAGTTTTAATTCCCTTGAAGATCAAACCTAACTTCAAGATCCAAACGAAGACTCAAAGATAATCATCATCTCACGGTCCGATGTCCCATACCATCTTTCCTACATCAATCTGAGTATAAAATTTGGTATCCCATACCACCCTATTTTATACTCACATTGACGTGTGAGTGAATTTTATCCTAAAGTCTACAACATCTCTAGATAGAAAACCTTCTAGCTTTAATTCTTGACAAGAATTTTGCAATTTCAGGCACTATCTTTATCTTGATATTCTAGGTTTTAATCCCTTGACATGATCGTTTCACGATCTTGTGCTAGGTATAAGTAAGCACTAAGAGAAAGTTAAGTAATAAATTTTCTTGATAACCAAGAAAATTTAATTACTTGCAAACTCTTTTATGATGTATGATAATAATTAGAAAGTCATGCGGATAAGCTTTACTTGATTAGTTATACTTTATGTAACTTCTCAAGCATCCCAAGGTTGGATGAGAACGTCAACTATATTTCCAAGTTTCATGAGCACTCTTCTATTTAGAAGATTTCGAAAGTTTAAAGAAGTTTCTTTGTGGTTTCAAGATTTGTATCTCATGATGAAACCTCGGTAAATAACTTTTTGGAATTGAGATATGAAATAGTCAAGCCTTCTATTTCACGTGAGATCATTCTCCTACCATGTTCAAGATGAATTTATTTTTAGGAGGGCAGATGTTCCAAGTAGAGGATCTTAATTGATTCATGAACTCTTCCCAAAATACACATAAATTCATATTATACGATAGGTCCAAGGAATGATGAAGGCAAAACCTCTTTAGGATATAAATGTTTTGCCAAGATATAAAGGTACCAAGCTTTTATAAATTTTCATTTGATTTCATCCCAAGGGGTGAAGGAAATCAAAGGTTAAACCTCAACATTAATTGATCCTTGACGTCAATAAAAGGATGTTAGGTTCTATAGTTGCATCTCTGGTAAATGATGCAACTAGCTAAGCAATCTTTAGGAAAATAATATAAGTCCCTAAGGACTTGAAGCAAGTGTGAACTTTTCATTTAGGAATAGAAAGTTCCAAGAAATGGATTTTCAATCCATGAACTTCTCCTAAACAAGTTATAAAGTTCAAAGTTGTGTTCACAGTAACAGTACTATTGGATCAATCATCAATAGATGCTTGGAATTTAAACATAATTTTGATTGGTGAAATATGTTTAAAGGACTCTAGTAACATCTGAAGATTGACCAATAATAATGAGTTTTGTATCAAACTCAAGAATAGAAGTCGATATCACATAAATGAAAGTTCAACTTAAACTTTCATAGTGGCATGGGAAATCATATCCAAAAGGTGATATTTAGTCTCTAGTTTGATACTCAGGAAATGAATACAATTAAATCAGTAAATTTTTTGGATATTATTTGAAAGAATTTCTTTCAAATGTTCTTTTAATATTGCAAAAGATTCCAAGATGAATCATTTGCTCCAGTTCTTCCTTAGAAGGAATCTCAAGTCTTTGAAGAAATGGCATTCTTTCAAGTATTGAGAATTAAATTCTTCATACTCTTTAAACAATAAGTAAGTAGTTCCCGGACATCCCAAACCACTAGAAGTGGTATTTCAAGTCCTATTTGTGATATAACCTAAAGTTATATCAAAGATTCTTAGCTTTGGAATCTGAGAGGCATAAGTGTATGCTTGGACTTGAGAAAGATCTCTAAAAATCGTGTAGGTAAGCAAAGAAGCTTTAGATAGTTTAAAAGATCTTAAAAGATAAAGACTAAGTCTTTATTTTTGTCGCAAGTATCAACCAGACTTGATCAAATTTGGCCATGATTGTCCAAATCTAGGCCTGTAGATCATGGTTTTGCACTTTGTTTGGCAATTTGAGCATTTTTTCTGTCGGTCGCGATTGATAGAGGTCGGTGACACACAGACAGTTACTTCGAATTCCGTACCTGCACAGAGTGCTGGGGACGATGATGCGGCCTGTACCTGCAAGACAGCTCAAAAAACATGCAAAAACAGCACACACAATTTCGCTCTCTCGCTCTCTCTCACAAGTGAAATGAGGGAAATGAGGTGGAGAAGGTGATATTATCAAAAAACTGAAATTTTCGCGATGATGGAGATGGAGGTGGGAGATGGTGATGATGATGATGGTGATGATGGTGGTAAGGTAAGAAAGAGAAAAATAGGAAAAGTGGAGAAATTACCTACAACGCCAACGTCTCCAATCTACGTCTTACCATCACATGCTCGTCCTCAAAGCTCGTTCCCCGGCAACGGCGCCAAAATTTGGTGTAGCTCAGTGATGAGTAGCACCTCCTTTAATGTCAATCCGGGAAGACGTGAGGATGGTATGAAGACCTCGAGCAAGTGGAGGCACAAGTGCGTGGGTGAGAAGCACACAAACATCCACACACATACACACACACGCGCACACACGGCAAGACAAAGAGTGAGAAGCAATGGAGTTCTTAGATTACTTTCAAAAAGCTCTTACAAGTTCGTTTCAATTACAATCTAACCTCAAAAATGAGCTCTCTAGCTCCTTTTATAGTTTTTGACTAGCTTTAGCCCTGTTCAGACCTAGTGTCCGGCCTAGTTGAAAATTAGGTTCCAGGGCTTATTAGAGGGCTCAAACGAGATCTAAAAAATATGAAAATTGGCAGGTAGATACTTCTAAAGCTCCTCAAGCTCAAGGACTCCTTGGCTTGCACAAAATGGAGCTACAAAAATACGAAATGATATTTACAATGGTTTTTAGTGATGAACATCACTATTTGTGTAGGGATTTTCTCTATTGATTTGTCATACACCTCTTTGAGCTCCCTACTTGCTCTTTCTTCTTGTGTGCTCAACTCCTTGATGTCTTGAAAAATTAGATGGCCTACTTGCCAGATCTTCTTTGACTGCCATGCCTGCTTGTGCTGTCCCTTCGCTCTGACTCTCTTCGTCTTGTGGCTCCTTCGGTTCCCTGACTGCTACAAAAATACAAAATGATATTTACAATGGTTTTTAGTGATGAAAATCACTATTTGTGTAGGGATTTTCTCTGTTGATTTGTCATACACCTCTTTGAGCTCCCTACTTGCTCTTTCTTCTTGTGTGCTCAACTCCTTGATGTCTTGAAAAATTAGATGGCCTACTTGCCAGGTCTTCTTTGACTGCCATGCCTGCTTATGCTGTCCCTTCGCTCTGACTCTCTTCGTCTTGTGGCTCCTTCGGTTCCCTGACTGCTGCCAACACCACCGTAAAAACTGGAGTTTTGAGGAACCGATCATGGGTACGGGCTTGCCACAATTGAACTTCTTGAAGAGTCAGAAAACTTTCCCAAGGCTGTTCATCCAAATCTCTGAGTGCATCCAACCGAAAGGACAAAGAGTCTTCGGGCAGTAACTTCTTAGTTAGGGCCACACGTAAGCTTGGCACTACGAGCTCCATCGGGGTGATTGCTTCCAACCCATAAGCAAGCTTGAAAGGGGTCATTCCGGTTGCAACTTTGTATGTAGTCCGGTATGCCCATAAAACTGCAGGTGGTAACTGATCCCATCTTTCTGGAGATTCCACGATTAATTTGTGAAGCATACTCAACAACATCTTGTTGGTACTTTTAGCTAAACCATTAGCACGAGGATAGTGCGGTGAACTAAATTTATACAAAATTCAAAAAGTATGCGTTAGTACTCGCATTAAATTGTTAGCAAAATGGGTTCCTTGGTTTGAAACAAGTTCTAGAGGTAGTCCATAACATGGGAATACATCCTTTATCAGGCATTGTGCCACGGAAACAGCTGTGGCGGACCGTAAGGCCCAAGCTTCTACCCACCTGGTAGCGTAATCTATACAGGTCAGGATGTAGCGATTATTGCTAAGGGTCGCTGGTGGCGTGATTGGTCCAATAAAATCAAGACCCTACTTCTGAAAGGGTGACAAAGGTAAGACATGTTGCAGAGGAAAAAAGTGGTGCTGTAATGGCTGTCTAGATCGTTGACAAGTGTCACACTGCTGCACAAACTGAGTCACGTCTTTGTACATGGTTGGTCACCAAAGCCCACTTTGCAAAATCTTCCGATGAGTAAGATCTGCTGCAAAATGTCTACCAGAGAGTATTGAATGTGCCATAGCAATAACCGAATTTACTTCATGTGGTGGGATACAACGAAGTAAGACACCAGTATGATCCATGTAGTACAACTATCCTACAATCAACCAGAATCTGCGACTGTAAACTGTAATTTTCCGCCGCATAGAAGGAGGCGTATGAGGAGGAAGACATCCATCAGTCAGAAAGTTAACAACATATCATAGTAGGTAGGCGGCACAAGATATTCGGTAGATTCGTCACGAGCTGGGTCAGCAACATAAATTGCTGGTGTGGTATCATCAACGCCCACCGGAGCTTCATCGGAATCCAACTGAGAGAGAAAATCTGCTAAGGCATGTGTTGTACTAGATCGATGAATCACTTCATAGTCGAACTCTTGTAGCAATAAAACCCAACGAGCCAAGCGACCACCTAAATGTTGCTGCCGGACCAGATATACAAGTGCGGCATGATCCACGTGAAAGGTGAATTTCCGGCCGAGCAAATAATGCCAAAATTTCTTCACTGAATACACCAACCCGAGACATTCTCTTTCAGTAACTGAATAATTCCTTTCTGCAAAAGCAAGTCGGCGACTTGCATAGTTGACAAGCTGAAACCATTTATCCGTTTGCCTGGGGTCCATTCGAACTATTGTGAAGTACTAGTCATTAGCCAATTAAGTGGTGTTGCCAAATGGGCTAACCACCGTAAGTGTCGACCATGCCACCGAATCTATCCCAGGAAGCGCATAACTTCTTTCGGCATTGTAGGGACGGGTGCTTCCAACACAGCTGCGACTTTGTTTGGATCGACTTGGATACCTTGTGCAGATATAATATGTCCAAGGAGTTTACCACAAGAAAGCGCAAAAACAGATTTTGTCGGATTCAGGCAGAGTCGGTATTCACGGCATTTCTCAAAGCAGCACCGTAAATGATACAAGTGTGCCGCAATCTTACCAAATAAGGAAAAGTCATCCAAGTACACTATCATAAAAGTAATCAGATAGGGTGAAAAAATTTCTTGCATACACCGTTGAAATGTGCTTGCAGCATTCCTTAAGCCAAACCACATGACTGTACAAGCATACACACCCCAATTCGTAATGAAGGCTGTTTTAGGTATGTCCTGCTCGGCCATGCACACCTGGTTATAACCACTATAACCATCGAGAAATGAATACATCTCATGCCCAGCCACCCTGTCTAGCATTGTGTTGAGAAAGGGGAGAGGAAATGGATCAGGTACCGTGGCCACATTCAGTTTCCGGTAATCCACACAAATTCGGAGCTGTTTATTTTTCTTTGGAATAATCACGATCGAAGAGATCCATTCCACGTGTTCGATTGGTATGATGAATCCTACCTTCAATAACCGATCGAGTTCTGCTTTGACCTGTGCTGCATAATTGGGGTTCATTCGGTAACTAGATTGTTTAATTGGCTTCGCTTCTGGCTTAAGCACGACCCGATGTTGATAGATCTATGGATCAAGACCTTTCATATCGCGATAGTCCCAAGCAAAAACATTAGAAAACTCACGCACGAGTCGGATCAAATCATCTTGAAATGCCTCAGACAATCTTGCCTTAATCTTAACAGGTCGCGGGTTAGCTTTATCACCCAAATTATAGGTTATTAACTGGTCTTCCGGGACATAAAATTGATGAGGTTTCCCCAAGTCGTCAGCTGACTGTAAAAGTTGATGTAGAGTGGCTCCATCCATAACTACCTATCTACCTAGATGGTCTAAACTGATCAGTGGCCAGACTAAAGAAAGCTTCAGATGCTTACATAGTGCTTAAGCCAGCAATTAAGTATGCAGGAGGGTTTTATATGGACAAAAGAGATATCCAGTATGCAGTCATGGAACACCCTGAAAACATCAATGAACATGGGGAAGAAGATAATGCTCATAACCTTAATACAGAGGGACATGAAGAGCAAGTGACCACTCCAAGGGGGAGATCTATGGTTGTTAGGGTTTGGAGAGGAGACCTAGTTCCCCAAGATGACTCCGTAATGGATGTGTATTTGATCAATGGAATGGAGCATCTCCTTAGAGCCCACTCTTCATTATGGGAAGTAGCCCCTAACCCAGTTATTGTCTACGAATTACAAGATTCTGAATTTCCCACCATCATCACATATTTGGACAAAAACCATAGGAGGTATTGGCCTCTAACATAGTTACAAAGAGCAGGGTTGAAATATCAGAACATTCCAGTGTTCCCTCCTAGGGATCAAGCTACTACTTCTTAGAATCCTCAAGGAACCTTTCAAGATAATTCATATCAATAGTCTGGACAAACACAACAAACACAAATCTCGGTTAGACCCCATGTGCAATTTGCTATGCCTACAAATAATCCGAACTATCGGCCTCAGCCACCTGTTGACCCAAGGAATATAATCCCTGTCCCAGATAGACCACCTGTGGTAAGAGGACCTGGCATACCCATAGGAAGACCACTTTTCTTGGTGGTGCCTAGACCACCTGAAGCAGGAAGAAGATTAAGGCCTATTCAAGTTGCTAAATGCATGAGAAACCATTATGATGGCTCTAGTGAACCTTACAATCATATAGCTGAATTCAAGCAAGTAATCAGAGCCGAACAAGTAGAAGATTTTTCGATCCAATATGAATCCTTTGGTCTAAGTTTGACCGACACGGCTTTAGCTTGGTTCCAGCCATTAGACCCTAATAATTTTCAAAACATGGAACAAGTTTACCAAGAATTAATTGAAGAATTCACCAAATCTAGGATTAAAAATAACTCTTCCTCATTGATCCATAGTTTTCAGCAAGCTCCTATAGAATCAGTGAGATTGGTGGCAAGAAGATTTAAGCAGTATGTGGATAGATGTCGAGTGGAAGAGAGACCCACTCAAAACAAGATGGTGTCATTGTTTTTGGAAGGGTTAGTGAATGGATCTTTAAGATCTCTGGTATATGTGAAAAGGGTTCAAACTTTGCAAGAACGTATGAAAGAATGTATTGACCTAGAGGACAATCTAGCGGAAGACCTGAAATGTGTGAAAAGTGAAGATTCCGCTAGCAGCACATCACACCCTAAGAACAATGTAGAGGAAATAGCCGACTTAGTAGCAAAGAAACTGAACGTTCAAGGACAGAGGAACTACCCCCACAACCCAATGAGTGTGCCCATGCTTAGAAGATGTATGCATTGTGGAGGTGATCATCCCTCTCATTTGTGCACTAGGGGAATAGCCGCACCACTTGCTTATGCTTACAGTAGACCACCTCTTCCGAACCCTCTACAATATTGCAGCATAGAACAAAGTACACCAACCACAGTACTGAAAATTGTCCTTACAATCGGTAATCAAGACTAGTACAACCGCTCATGAGACCTTATGGATACCCTTAGAGAGATCAAGGAGGAGAAGCCTTTAGACATCCTACATATCAGCAGCAGGCACCATTACCATGACCCTATGCTTATCAAGGGTACACTCAACCATAATCAGTTTTAGGGCAACAACCACCCCATCCTCAAAATGTTGTCCCAGTGAAAATGGCTCAACCTGAAGAAAACTTAGAGAGAGCAATAGTTCCAGCCACACCTTTGACTAGTAATGAACCATATGACTCATCCTATGACCATAGTCAAGGAAACTATCCCAATTATGAGAGCTCTATGATAGAATATGGACAAATGTATGAACCATATGCATATGGCATAGAAGCACCAAATAATCCTTACAGATATGAGCAAGATTATGTGCCATTGATGTACCTAGAGGACCATGTTATAGATGCGGAGGTGATCATTATATCAGAGAATGTACACTACCAAACCCACCACCACCACAGCGAGTTTGGGAAGGATACTGTAGTGATTGTGGTAAAGAACACCTTTTCAGAGATTGCCCCAAAAACCCCAACAAAGTTAACTCGAACGTGCAAATCAATGTGATAGAATTGATAGAGTCGTTAGGGAGTGATAAGGAGTACACTGTGCCATTGAAAGCAATAACAAGAGCTAAAGCCAGAGAGACACTAGAGAAAACTAGGGAGAATGACCAAAGCGATAGAGAGGTGAATATACCCGCACCTCAAAGAGTTGAAGACTCGGAAGAACCTAGAAAGAGTATCTCAAGTAAACGAACACAGAGATGGAAGAATCGTAGAGATAGGATAAAGGAAAAGAAACTACAGCAATAGAGGGAGAAGGAAAAAAATGAACAAGGTAAAAAAGAAAAATAGAAACTTGAAGAAGAAAATAAAAAAGGAAAGTATAAAAAAGAAGAGGTAGGATCAGTTTTAGCAGATCCCATGCCAGAAGAGTTAGCCATGTGGATTCAGGCGTACCAGGCACGAATCAGAGCATGACCGACCATTGAACAACATGAAAACGAATATCCTAGAGGTGACTTAGAGAAAGAAAGGTTTGAGATTTGCAAGAAATTAATTGAAGTAGCTCAACATACCTTAGAAAAACCTGTCTATAGACTACCCAATTCACGAATTCCTGAAAAAGAATTCCAAGAGTGTGTCATCCCTAATGACCCCGAGAAAACCAAAGAAGGTGAGACACATAATGAAAAACACTGCGAGGATAAAAGGGAAGGATCCGTTGTCCCCGAAGTAGATGGAGAATGGCCTAAAGACTTGTGGGCAAGAGTCCAAGAAGACAGATGGAAGAAAGTGGAAGGAATAAAACCACCCTTTAAAGAGCTAGAAGTAGGAGGTGAATTAGAACATTCAATACTTGAACTAAATTCAGAAGGATTATTACCATTTGACCAAAGTGAAAAGGAGAATGACAGTGTAAAAGCTTTGCCAAATTACACAGGAGAATACAAACATAATTCAGAATTATACTGCATTCCCTCAATAAGAAAAAAAGAACAGAACCCATTAGTCCAAACATCGGACATGATACAACACCTTAGAAAGGTAAAAATCCCTTGCACTCTGACATTGGAAGAACTTTTGAAGGTCAAACCACACTTGAAGGAGAAACTAACCATTCAATTGGAGATCAAGACGGAAGAGAAGGAGATGCCTGATGAAGTAAACACAGTAAAAATCCCAGTCGATAAGGTTGGAGATTTTTGTGAGGGAGATGAAGGAAACACGTGCCTTCCAATTACCTATAGGGGTTACACCACTAAAGCCATTTTGGATTCTGGAGCTGGAGTAGGAATTGCAACTAAAGAAATCTAGGAAAAATGGGGAAAACCAGCTCTAAGACCAACGCACATGAAGATACAAATGGCAGACGGACATACCGAACGACCCTTGGGATTATTGGAACAGGTAATTTTTACCACTTGCAGAGTTGAATTCGAGCATACCTTAGCAATCTGTCAATTTGAAAGGGCTAGCAATTATGAGATGATACTTGGAAGACCATTCATGAGACAGCTAAAGGTAGTGCAAGATTGGGGAAAAGACGCAGTATACTTACAACATGAAGGAACCACCACAAGAATAAATCTCCACACCTACACATACCAAGATGTTCCTCCTTTGCAATGGAATCAGATTCATAAAGAGGAAGACGAGCAGTCAATTCACAGTATAGGTTCAAGTGATCAATCATGGATGAACAAAGACACTCATCTATGGATATGCCAAACTGCGAAAAAGGAGGATAGAAAGAAAGGATGGCAGCAAAGGCAAGGAATCGCTAGAGCTGTACAAGATCCAGCCTACATGCCTCAAATATTCCTAGATGAAGAATTCGAACCTCATGGTTGGATGGAGATTTTAGCCACTCTTGATGTATGTGTGAATGAAGAAGTGATAACCATGAATGAATGCATTGACGAGGAAGGATATGATGTTAGTCTATACGTGGTAGTTCTTCAAGAGGCTGAAGAAGAAGAAGTAATTGAAAAGGAATGGAAAGAGGATTATGAGAGCACTGAAATGGAGGAAGAGCAAATGGAAATAGAAAGTGGAAATCAAGAAGTAAATGCCATAACTAATGAAATAATTCAAGAAATGACACAGGAAGAGGAGTTTGGATTAGATAAAGAAGAAGATGATGGAGAAAACAAGCCTCAAGATCAATTTGAAGTGCATACCCACTTCAAAAAATACGAAGTAGAAGAGAGGAAAATTGCTATTCAAATGCCAAAACAAATAGCACAAGCCAGGAATAGCATATGACAACAAAGAACAAACCAAGAAAATTATAGTAACCTTGGAGGAAGGAGAAGAAAGATGTACTTTTATAGGACAAGATGTCTCGTTGGAAGAAGAGCAAGAGTTGATACGACTCATTTGAGAATACAGGGATGTCTTTGCGTGGAGATATAAGGATTTGAAAGGAGTAGATCCTTCTATTTGTGCCCATAGAATCCCTATGACGTCTGAAGCTAAACCTTCCAAACAAAGACCATACACATATAACAATTTCTATTCAGCAAAAATTAAGGAAGAGATAGACAAGTTGTTAGATGCTGGATTCATTTATGAGATCGAACACACGGAATGGGTGTCACCTTTGGTGGTCGTGCCGAAAAAGAATGGTAAGTTAAGAGTATGCATTAACCTGAAAAAAGTTAATGCTGCCACCATAAGGGATAGTTACCCATTACCCATCACAGATCATCTTTTGGAAAGAGTGGCAAGAAAGGAAGTTTATAGTTTTTTGGACGGCTTTTAGGGTATAATCAGGTAGCCATTGCCCCTGAGGACCAACATAAAACAGCCTTTGCAATTGAATGGGGAGTATACGCCTTTAGGGTTATGCCTTTTGGTCTAACCAATGCCCCAACCACTTTCCAAAGATTGATGTGCGATGTATTCAAGGAGTTCCTGAGAAAGAGTATGGAGGTATACATGGATGACTTATGCACTTATTCTGCTATACGATCAGAACATATCCCTGAACTAGGAAAGATCTTTGCCAAATGTCAAAAATATAGAGTATGCCTTAATCCGGAAAAGTGTGTCTTCATGGTTCGACAATGAAAGATATTAGGACATATTGTCTCTAAGAATGGAATCTCAACGGATGAAGACAAAATCAAAGTAATTATGGATTTACCGAGACCAAAGACTACTAAAGAAGTACAAGCATTTATGGGACATTGCGGATACTACTGAAGATTTATACATATGTATGCCATAATTGTTAGACCTCTTTATGCATTATTGTCTCAGTTTAATTGGACAGAAGAATGTGAAAAGGCCTTTAACGAATTAAAGAGTCGATTAAGTTCAACCCCAATCCTTCGAGTACCTAATTGGAACAAACCATTTCACATTCACGTAGATGCTTCCAAATTTGCCATTGGTTGCATCCTAGCTCAACCCACAAATACAGGAAAGTTAGATCACCCTATAGCCTATGCCAGTAGACAATTGAATCAAGCGGAGCGCAATTACACTACGACTCAGAGAGAAGGCCTAGGGATGGTGTATGCAGTAAAAAAGTTTCGACACTACTTATTGGCAAACAAATTCAAATTCTTCATTGATCATCAAGCCCTACTATACTTAGTCAATAAGCCTTGTAATACAGGACAACTAGTACGATGGTTTCTATTGCTGATGGAATTTGATTTCGAAGTAGTAGTCAAGAAAGGGAATACCCACATTAGAGCAGATCACCTATCAAGACTGACACATGGAGAACCACCCATAGGAGTACCTGATGATCTGCGTGACACGTACCTGTTTAACCTCGAAGTATGTCCCCAATGGGTAGAAAAGTTGATCCCTATACTCACGTATGGACCTAAACATGGGATCTCACCAAACAGAAACCAAGACGTATGGAAGGATAAAAACCTTATATAATTGCTGGAAGTTTATATCACCAAGACTCAAGTGGATTACTCATGAGATGCGTAGAAGAAGAGGAACAAGAAATGTGGCTTCAAAAGGCACATGTGAATCAATGGAAAACCCATTTAAATGCAAACGGAACATGGCAAACATTGAAGAGGTTAGGCATATATTGGCCAACCATGCAGAGGGATACACATAACTATGTATCAACCTGCCCAACTTGTCAAGAACGGAATCCAGAAGAGAACTCTAATCTATGCTACTCCACCGTAGAACCAAGATGGAGCATGCCTCTGGTGAAGTTCTTGAAGACCCAAGAATACCCAGAAGGAGCCACTCTAGCAAGGAAACACGCACTCACTGAACAAAGCAAGGACTATGCTCTTATAGGCAAACAACTCTTTAAGTGTGGAAGAGACAATCATTTACGAATGTGTATTCATGAAGACGAAGATCTTGCTGTTTTATAGATGGCACATACATGAGCTGCAGGAGGACATTTCTCTGCAGAGAAAACTGCAAAAATGATTCTCTTTGCAGGAATGTGGTGGCCAACTCTACATCAAGATGCAGCCATATATGGGCAACAATGTGATACTTGTCAACGAACGAAATATCCACTTAGAAGAGATGAAATGCCGCTGAAACCCAGGATGAGTGCCAGAGCCTTTACTAAATGGGGAATAGACTTCATAGGACCTATTAGCCCACCAGCTAAAGGATCTCATGCTGAGTACATAATTGTAGCCACAGACTATTTGACCAAGTGGGTTGAAGCCAAAGCCACCAAGAAAAATGATGCAAGAACTATAGCCAAGTTTCTCTTTGAGAACGTTTTCACTAGATTTGGACTGCCGATAGAAATTATGAGTGATAGAGGCACGCACTTTGTGAATGAAGTAATAGAAGCCTTAGTGAATGAATTCTTAGTAATTCATAAGAAATCAGCCCCATATCACCCACAAGCCAATGGACAGGCCGAAAGTTGAAATAAAATCTTGTGCACAGTTCTCACGAAAATTGTGAACAATGGTAGATCGGATTGGGATAAACAATTACATCATGCTTTATGGGCATTCTGAGTAGCTTACAAGACCGCCATAGGAACTACTCCTTTTAACTTAGTGTACGGACAGAATGCTATTTTGCCAATTGATTTCTTAATACCCACCCTCAGAGTAGCAACAACTTACGAGTGGACTGGACATGAATTGTCTGCACAATTGGATCAAATAGAAAAGTTACACGAAACTAGGTTACAAGCGGTAGCAAGGATTTATGCTGCAAAAAGACGACAGAAGGCATATTTTGACGCTCATATTAAAGATAAAAACTTGAAGGAAGGAGATCTAGTTTTGGTATATACTCTGAAACAACATGCTAAGAAACTACAAAAAAGGGGATATGGGCCGTTAATCATCAATCGCATATCTACCAGTGGAGCTATCAGTTTAGCAACCCTAGATGGAGAAGTATTACCAAACTATATAAGTGGATGTCGAGTGAAAAAGTATTTAGAGCCATTGACAGAAGAGATAATGTCACGACTAATATTGGGTTAAAATAGGCGCATAGAGAAAGAAAGAATATGAGAAGAAGCAAGGCAAGCACTAGAAGGAATCAGAAAACAAAAAGAGTGTATGAGAGAGAGAGAGATGAGAGATATCGACTAGGAGAGGAACTCATCCCAATGGCTAATTTTAGAGCCACTGAAAACCTAGGCCAGCAAATGATGCAACCTTATTTGAATTTGGGTGCGGGAACAAAAGAGTACCACTTAGTGGATGCTCTCATCGACACAAGAGCAACCATAAAATGTATCAAGTATTTGTTGACCCAGAAGCTCAAGGAAGAATTATGCCCTTCTAAGGCACAATTGATTGGAATAGGAGGAAATATTACCAGATGTATAGGAGAGATTACCTTACCTCTACATCTCGGAAACAACACAATGGAACAGAAACTCTTAGTATGCCATGACCAAGACTTATTAGAAGAGCTCGTGTTAGGTCAAGATTGGATATACGAATATGAAGTGACTATTCAGTTGGCCCTAGGATACGTCTCGGCCAAGATAGGCCATCGTGAGGTATTCAGCATGTTAGATGAACGACCGATCAAAGCCAAATCTATAGACCCGAGAGCTCATTCCAATGAACTTGATGATGAATGTATGTTAACTCGCACTATGCAATCCCTTTCATCGAGTATTTCATAGTGAGGATACACCAAATCTCGATTGCACACAATCTTCTAATCCAGTAAATCACGTGATTAGTGTTCTATCCGATAACAGCCTCAGTGAGGAACCCTGCACAAGAGAGACAAGTCAGTAGGACTACTACATACCTACAATCATTAGAATATACCCAATTCCTTACACTAGGAAGGCTTGGATCAGAAAAGATCAAGTAACGTCATATCTTCAGCAACAGAACCACTATCGACATCAGAAAGAACCACAGAACAAGCATGCAAATCACTTTGGACACCTAGGTCCACAAAGAACTGCTAGAGTATGGATTCCGGAGAAGGTGATAGCCGCGGAGCCGGCCCGAACACAGATATGGATTCCCAAGTCATGTGCTCAAGTGACAAACATCAAAAAGGACAAGCCAAAGCACAAGGAGAATCAGTACGATCTAAAGGCAAGATGACAGAAGATAAACCACTACAGGATAGAGCAAGAACCTCTCCATGCAACAAAGATCATTCAAAGATTCGAACGACAGACAAAACAAAAGCACCACATGAAAAGCACTACATTCTCCAGGAATGCTAGGAATACAGACTACTCTAATGGAGGAAAACAGATTTGGATGCCGACAGGCAAGATAATCTGTACACATCAACCAAGTAATTTGAGTTGCACACATTTGGAGTTACGAGGACCCAAAGTATGCATGATAGGGCCACATTACAAGGCCAAGCATTCGGCACATTTTTCTTCTATTTCAGGATAGTGAAGCACATTTCCCTCTCGGGAAATAGGAGAGCACTTGTACATAATCCAAGAAAATCACTCAAAAATTAATAACCGCGTGGGCCATGAACTTACTTTTCTGTTTTTCTTTCAGGCAAAAACATAAAAAATATAAATAAGAATGAAAAATCCCATGTATTACCTTTCTCACACCCACGAGGAAGGGACAACACAATCCACTCGGAGAGTTGCCAAATTCAATGAGGATAAGTGAAAGATGATTCTTGATACCAGCTTGCCACTGATTTTTGGTATATATTGAGTGTAGATGGCATCTTCCAATTTTGAGGCTACACAAGAGGAAGAGGTCCTGCTTCTTCCCTTGGAATCAATCATGAAGGCAAGAGGTCATTGGTTCCTTGATGATCAACCAGTGTCTGAGCTTCTTTTTATGGCAACCATCAAGATCATGGATAGGGATCACTACTTCCCTATCATGTCACAAGAGTTCAAGACTATCATACAAGGATTACCGCACATGAGAGATGTCTGGACACAAGCAGGAATTGATGCATTCCTAAGACTGCATATCTATATGCCAGATTTCCAGAGATGTACACAAGTGATGAATACACTTCAGTCTGCGTCAAATAAGGCATCAGTCCCGAAAGCAAGGGTACTTGACAAAGTCGGTACCTGGAAAACAATTCAATTCACTCATGAGCTAATTAACAGAGCTTTTGGATGGAATCAAGAGGGACTCACGAATGTCAAAGATGAATGTCATGATCCGAAAAAGAGAACATTTTTGGAAATCAACAGAACAGATATTGAAGACTCTGTTCGCTTAGTTCACCAGCATTTTTGCTTTCCAAGTATGCATAGATACACAACACCTCAAAAGATTGTTGTGCAACTACTCTCACACGCTATGAGACAAGTGGGAAATAAAGTAAACATGACTCCATATGTTCAAGACCGCCTATTTGAAGCAAAGAAAAAGTGGGGTCAGAAAAAGTTTCTGAATGGTAGTTCAGAAACTTTTTCTGAGGCACTTGACATGAAGAATTTCTTACACTTGATGCCGACATCAACAGAGCTAGCGAAATATGCCAAGTTAGCGACTGTTCCAAAGAAAAAGAAAACAACCATATCTATTGAAGAAGTAGGAACCAGTTCAAAGAAACCCATGAGGGGGACTAAACGCCGAAGAGAGGAAGAATCTCAAGAGACACTACAATCAAAGAGAACACATATTTTACCAAAGATTCCGATGACACAACAACCAATTACAAAAAGAGACCTCTCTGTAGCCCTGGAAGAAACGCATCAGTATATGCGGGGGCAAGTAAATTTAAACATTCAAGGTCACCATTACTGTTGACGTTGTAGCATCACAATTCATAGTTGTCAAACCAGGAAGCATCTCATGAGACCCAAATGTTTGCGTAGAAGCACTCAGCAGACGTAATGGCGCTTCGTCAACGTATGATTAACAACGTTATCAACAAGAAGATACAACATAAGCATCGCAAATGATGCACCTAATCGTAATCACAAGCATAATAACGACATAATCATACATCAACGTGTCACAAGCATTAGACAAGAAGAGAACAAGCATGCATGCACATCATGACGAAGAGAGAGCAAGAATCTATCTACAAACTAGCATAATCTCATTACTTCTCAAAGAGCTCCCCCTAAAGAAGAGGTGGAGACCTCTTTATATACAAAATGGCAAAAAAGCATGCTATGTGGGATTTCTCAACTGAAAGGAGAATGAATCCCACTTATTCTCTAGTGTGGCACTCACACACACCTATACAAGAGTGCTTTATTAACTGAATGAAAGGTAGAAAAAGGTACAAATGATGATGAAAAAAGAGTGGATCCAAGAAATATATATTTTATCTTCAACACTCCCCCCCTCCTTGACTTTGTCGTCCTCGACAAAGCTTTTGCAAGTATGGAGCTTTTGTGGAAGAGTGTGTAGGAGTTCCTTTTGCATGATCCGTACACTATTGGAGTGTTTTGCTTTGTTGCTTTTCTTCATCTTGCTTTTTGTTTGGAGCCGAGTGCTTTAACTTGGTTCTTTTGCCTCATGGAAATGAATATGCTAGAATGCTTTTCTCTTCTCTTTTTTTTTTTTTTTTTTTTTTTGATGGATGGATGATGTATGAGCATGAAATGATAAAAATATAGATGATAGATACAAATAGATGAACTTAATTCATCTCTTCCTAGTCCATATGCATGAGTGGGGACTAAGGGTGCATGGGCGGAAAACAAAAAAGTGTCTATGCATGGTCTTGTAATGTGACCCTATCTTATGCATACTCTAAAAATGCACACAACAACAACAAAAAAAAAAAAAATGGTGCAAAAAATGGATGGGTCTTGAGCAAAGTGCTCAAGGGTGAGGCGATGATGAGGCTTTCTTCCAAATGTCCAACTCCAAGAGCCACTTCTTTTCCATCAACCATTTGAAATGGATGATGCCTTTGTCCACCAACCTGAAAAAAGAAAAATGAAAAGCAAAGTTTTGAAATCTATGTACATGTGCCCTCTTTGTGCTTGGGTTAAACTAAGTGTGCCTAATGCTTGGCCTTTGGATGAGGCCCTATTCATGTGCATACTTGGTGTGCATCTTAAACATATGTTGTGCATTGGGCAAGGTTGGGTCCGACACCCATGGATGCTGCACGAAGAGGTTTTTGGCCGCCAATATGTCTTCGCTTTGTTGGTCTTAGCCTTGAGGTTTCTCCTTGGATCTTTTCTGAGTGTTGTCTTTATCGCTTTGGATCCCTTGGTCAAAAGTGGTCGTTCTTGATGATAAGGAATGGTGAATCTAGACCGTAGATTATGAAGTCTAGTGTGAGAAGGTTGAGTTTGTATAAGAGCTTTCTTTGGTACCCATATCAATGTGCGATTTGGTTGGGCTGTAAGTAAGTTTTTGGCCACCCAAATTTGCTTTACATTACAAGGGAAATGTGACTTCTTCGTCATGTATGGGTCTTTTGGACCTTCTAGGTGAGACTTTAGAAAAAACTCATCTTTACATGGGGAGTTCAACAAAGGTTGAGTTTCATTACATATATCATGCTCATGTAATGGATCATAAGGTTGCGTGGTTTGAAATCGATCTAGAGATTCAGCGATGCATTTATCTGTATTACACATAGAATCTCTAGATATCACTTTGGCTTCCATAGAACTCATACAAAATTTGTGAGAAGATTCCAAACTTAGGGGAAGGGAGGGCCCTTCCATATCCTCCAAGCACTTGGAGTTCTCCACTTCATCATTCGTCAAGGTTTCCTGTGACTTGCTCAAAAAAAGGTTAGATGAAAAAGCGTGAGTGGAAAGACTATTTTGTGAATTAAGAGCACAATCTTTAAATAGATGATTATGTCCACAATCCATACAATGAGGATAATCATCAGGATTTCCAAAAGACTCACTAGTGGGGATGGTCATAATAGATGGACAAGGTGCTTCAAACCCTTGATGTTCAAGAAACCTTTGAGTGCCTATGACCAAGTCTTCATCTATACCTTCCATAACAAAAAATGTTTCTAAAAATTCCATAGCATTCACCACAATAGGCAACCTAACTTGACCCATGCAATCATAAGTTTCACCATTCATGAGGATAGAGGAATGAGTGGTTAATTGGATGTTATCCAAAATAATTGTCACTAAATCAATATGAATTAAATTCCACTCACAATGAGGGTTAATAAAAGCACTCATATTTCTATATTCATGACCAATTAGTACATTCACAAAAGTGTTACTATATTCCTTGTTTGCAACAATGGATCCCACCCCTTTAGACATTCCTCCAATTTCCTCTATCCCTTGCAAATTTTCTATATTTGTTTCACCTTGATCATGTGTGATTACTGCATGCATTTCATATTTTCCTTCCTTCTTTTGAGCAACCTTTTCCCCCTTCCTTCTTTCTTTTGCCTTTTTCTTTCCCATGTTTTGTTGAAACAATTTTTGGTTTTTTGAGTGTTTTTAATATTTGTTTGGTATTTTAGGAGTTTTTAGAATTTGTTTGAGGTTTTGTGTGTGTTTTTTGAATGTTTTTTTGGATATGTGTAAATAAGTTCTAATGGGGTTCTTCTAACAAGAATAAAAAAGGAGACTTTCCAAAATATACAATTGAAAAGCAAATTGTTGGAAAAAGAATTTTCATGTTACATTTGTAAACTTCATAAATCACATAATAGGATAAACCATCCAAGTGGAAAAGACCCTTTTTCTTGCAATAACCAACACACTTATCGATGTGAACTAATGAATGGTCATAAAATGTTGTCTTTTGGAGCTATATAGGTTTCGAGTATGCGTGCCATATGTTTCCACTTTATGTTGGATTTTACCAAGGAGAAAAGGGTGGACATAATGATAAATTCAATTTCACAAGTCATTATGTTTCTAAAGAACATACTTCTTGTTATGAGACATATGACTATTCCCCCCATGTTCAATAGAATTTCAACCACCCAATGATAATGGAAAATTAGATGTTGAATGATGTCCAAAGTGTTGGTGAGATAAAGCCAACTTCATATCTAGCTAGATTATTCATAATACCCTTCAAAATTAGTCCAAAAAGTTTCATGACTATTTTCACTAAACACTTATGAAACTCTAAAGTTCATGGTACACATCCTCATGGTGAACCATAATGACTGTAAGTCGAATCATCCTCTGATCCGCGTGCTCCCAATATGACAAAGAATGTCCAGATCATTTTAATAATCGCTTATGTGTCAAAGCATTGCAATGTTATAATCATCTTTCCTTTAAAAAAATATAACGAATTCAACCATATCAACACGTTCCCTCTCTCTCTCTCTCTTTCTCTCTCTCTCTCTCTCTCTCTCTCTCTCTCTCTCTCTCTCTCTCTCTCTCTCTCTCTCTCTCTCTCTCTCTCTTTCTTCGGCTTTTCGTTGTTGCAGACCACAGTCCATAGGTGCTTTTGCGTGAGCCGTTTCAGGCGTGAGCCGCGTGACCTATCTTGAAGCACAACTTTTCATTCTCAGGGAGTCAGGGGCACACCCAACTTGTTCTCCGCAAAAAGCTGAAGCTTAATTTGGGGTTATTGTTTAGCAAGCGCTGGGTTAGTTGTACTGGAGCAGATTGTACTGCAGGAGACACAGCTAGGTCCACCGTCAGTGGCAGACTCACACCTCCGCAATTGCCGCTCATCTCGCGTGCTCTGGAAAGAATGGATGGATAAAGGACGCATTCGCTGCTGTAAATTCCTCTGTACACTGATGCTGAGAGAACTTCGGCCGAAATGAGGGCCAGAACTGAGAGGATTCTGCCGTTCTTGCAGAATTGTCGCTGACATTCATTTTTGCCTCTTCAGTCTTGCCACAACAATTCGATTACTTCCCTCGTGGGCCAGCTCATATCGGATCTACATCCCCCCAAAACTTACGGTTCAATAATGATCAGTAGACGCATGCGTCAGAGGATCCTGAAATTTTGGCCGCTATCATCCCAAGAAGAATCCCTATTGTAAACTCCCTCAACCTACAGTTGAAAATCTCATGTAGAAGCTTCGATTGCTACACTGACAGGCTGCTTTGAGATGGCTTTCATTAAAGCCTACCCGTTGTTACATCAGTGTAACCATGGAGGAAAACCGTCTCATATTTTTCTTGCAAGCAGCAGATGTTCACAGTAGCAAAACTGATGTGCTCCCATTTCATGCTGTCCTAGGAGTATTTTGCCCAATAATGCCCTTTGATGTCTTTGGAAGATTGACCTTGCTGGTAGTATTCCAATCCTTTATCTTTTGAGAATGCACCATAGACAGCCGAAGTGGCCTAGATAGCCATCTTTCTTTCAAGTTGCTCAATGTCATACCAAGCCAAAGTAGGCTCCTCTTCCAAGAGATCTAAGGCATTGAACTCTTTAAGTGAACCTGCACTCTCGACCTCCTTCCTGCATTCAGAGGGCAAGGTAAAAAAGTAAGCCTCAAATGCACCTAGCAATAGCTCCTGGCTGTGTTTATCTTCTATTAGATGGATACGATTTCTTCTTCTGTACTGCTTCACCTTATTCATTGGTCAAGAACTGATGATCAATTTTATCACTATCATAAGCCACTCTTTTTCCTTTTCCCTGCTCCGTGCTTGCTGTCTGGGCTTTTATCCTCATTATCTACATATGAAACAATCTAAATGTTAATCGTAGAATCTGAACCTCACTGAACTTGTTGTCCTTCACTAGCCTAATACATCCGGAAGAGAGGGCTCCCAGAATCTGTACAGCTTGTAGGCCTTCAGCTTGCCATTCATCATCTTGCGTTTTCACGTTTTCAACCTCAAATCCGGGATCAAAATAGTGCACCTATCTTCGGTTTCATGAGTGAATTGTGACACTTACCGACTTGGCTTTTCCAGCAGCACCTTCTTCCCCGTCTCTTCCCAACATGAACTTCCTCACCCTTTTCAGTTGCTCCTGTCCTACCTGTAAAAATGACATACACAAAGTCGTTGTACCAATGTGAATCTGTTCGTACAGGCCCATGTCCAGCAGTAGCAGAATATTGAGTGAAATAGAATGGCACTGAAATTCCCATATGCACAGAGAATCCCAGGATGAACTTCGTTCTGGAGTTATTCATGTGTATAAATTGCAAGAAGGAGAGACCGCAGCCTACCACTTTGCTGAATAAGAGACAGAAAGTGGCTGCAGAAATGGGCCCTGGAACTGACGCCAGAACAACACCGAATTCGAATAGAGAGAAAAATATCATGAAGCCAGCAACTATCTCTGTAACTCGTCGGCTCCCTACTCTTGTGATACCAAGTAGTCCGACATTCTCCATGGATACCGTGGAGCCAGAAAGTGTTCCGAGTAGCTCATCAATTAGAATACTTATGCCCTGCCATCCAATGCATCTTCTGAAGGGTGGCCTGCCAGGAAGAAGGTGGCCATGAATCATCGCATGGACAATCTAGATCACCCAATACATTCGAGCATGGCCCTGGGACACTCATTGGCCGCATGCCCCATACAGCTTGGACCAAAACCATAACTTCCACCATACATGCCATTTCCCTGCGTGTTGTCACCTACCCCATATCCTCTACTGTAGCCATTGTAAGTACTATTATATGATGAAATCATCAGGTATGGATTGCTGCCATAGTCATAGTACCCTGCGCTGTTGTATGACCAAACTAGCAAGGCTTATCTCCACCAGACCCGTTGCCCCTGATGGGTGGAGCATGTCCAAATCAATCGTTTCCTCAAAGTGTCGCCATGTCCATCTTTACCACTTCGACCATACCCAGTTCCACTGTATTTTGGAGGGAGTCGACCCATCCCCTCCACCGGCCATTATCTCCTTCTTGGTTCAGCAGCCCTAACGCGAATACATCCCCTTGGGTTTTTCAAGTGGCTCGGTAACGGAAGCATGACACCTTGGACTTGAAGGACATTCGGTGGCCTTGCTCAACACCTTGCGCAAAAATCTGATATACAAATTTCTTAGGTCTCCTTAGTTTCCTCCTCCAAGCCTTTCATTCCTTCTCTATCGCCATAGCTGCTGCCCGTGATCCTTGCCCTCACCCGCAGAACTCCATAATTGCTTCCCAGAAATGTTCTTTTGTCTCCTGGTTTCTTCGACATTCATCTTGAACCTCCTGTGCAGAGCGAAGCCATATCTTCTTTTCCATTGAATTGTTCCGACTCCTTGGGGAGGCTTATGATTCCAGCAACTTCTTTGCCATTTTGAACTTCCTGCAGGCACATGTTATTAGATAATGGTTGGTCTTCTAGCGCCTCCATCCCAACTCGCTCAAGCCCCTCCCGGTGAGGTATTCTCCCATTTCCAAGTTTGCTGCAGTTCCATCTTTTACTTCACCGAGTTTTATCTCTTGCTGATTCGGCAACCTTCAAACATTTCTGGAAAGAAACCAGTCACATTCACCATATTTACCGTGATATCATTATGTGCATTATTTCGAGCTTGTTCATGAAGATCAAGAGCCACACCATCTTTGAAATTTGTGGAAGAACCCCAATATAAACTTATTTACACATGATTAGAGAAAAATCAACAAAATTGTTGAAAGTAAATCGACAAAAATAGCTAAAAAGACTCCTATTCTACTCGTCACTTGAAGAATCACCACACATGATGGATCAATCACCCAAAAAGGGGATCCTTATCACACCAAAAATGGCTCATCTCAACAAGTTATTATGAATCTTGCAAGCCGCAAATGCTCACAAGAGCGTAAAAAAATGAAGAACTCAACAAATCGTCATGAAAAACTTGCATACACGTCTCTTTCACGCCAAAAACCATCACGTAAGTGACAAGAGAACGCTCCCCGGCAACGGCGCCAATAATTGTTGACGTTGTAGCATCACAATTCATACTTGTCAAACCAGGAAGCATCTCATGAGACCCAAATGTTTGCGTAGAAGCACTCAGCAGACGTAATGGCGCTTCGTCAACGTATGATTAACAACGTTATCAACAAGAAGATACAACATAAGCATCGCAAATGATGCACCTAATCGTAATCACAAGCATAATAACGACATAATCATACATCAACGTGTCACAAGCATTAGACAAGAAGAGAACAAGCATGCATGCACATCATGACGAAGAGAGAGAAAGAATCTATCTACAAACTAGCATAATCTCATTACTTCTCAAAGAGCTCCCCCTAAAGAAGAGGTGGAGACCTCTTTATATACAAAATGGCAAAAAAGCATGCTATGTGGGATTTCTCAACTGAAAGGAGAATGAATCCCACTTATTCTCTAGTGTTGAATCCCACTTATTCTCTAGTGTCGCACTCACACACACCTATACAAGAGTCCTTTATTAACTGAATGAAAGGTAGAAAAAGGTACAAATGATGATTGAAAAAGAGTGGATCCAAGAAATATATATTTTATCTTCAACAATTACAGACAGGCAAGCCAAGAAAAGAAACACAAAGATAAAGAACATACTCCAGAACAATCTGCTAGATACAAAGAACTAGGGTTAGAAGATTCGAGCTCTGATGAAGAACCCAGCCCAGAGAAGGACACCTTAGACACTGATATACGAACTGAAATGAACAATGAAGAATGGACTGAAATAAATCAGGTTGAAGTCACACCTGACAATCAACAACAAAAAGCACAACACCAAGAAATACAAACTGAATAGGAACGCTTGATTCAATTAAATGATTAGTCAAAAATAAGCATCAAGGAAGTTCCAATAACTACTAAAGATGTAGTGCCACCTATCAAAGAAGAAATACAAACTCCAGTGGACCAGGAAGGAGGCCTACAACAAAATAAGGGGCCAATTGTGATTGAGGTACCTGATGATACACCTCAAGGTAAAAGTGACCATAGGGAGGCTGAGCCAAGGATACAACTCCATATTCGGCAGCCGCATGATACTACTTTACATGTAACACATGGGAAAGATGTCACAACAAGTGCAGAACCTAATATTCCTACCACATGGTTAAATGTGGATGTAACTCAATTGAAACCTGTTGTCAAGCAAATGATACAAACGGCCATGGACACACAACAGCAAATGATGGAAACGGATGCGGATTATGACAAGGCCATGCGGGAAAAGAATCAATTTCAAATCATGAGTGAATAATTGTCCGCACAACTCATACAGGCCCAGCAAGAGATTTCAGCCAAAGGAAGGGAGATAACGTCAGTTAAAGAGCAATGTAACACATTGATGAAACAGCATCATCAACTCCAGGCACAATTGACAGATTTACAAAGACAACATGAAGCCAGCGACGCAGACAAGGAGAGAATGAAGGCTAGAAGCAACTTGCTAGAAACACAATTAAAAGTATACATGGAGGAAAATGATAATTTACAAGCAGAAATAAAGAATTGATGAAGGCATTATTATATGACCAGCCTATAGAAAAACAAGAGACTTCTGCGACTGACCAGAAAGAATTACGAGATCAGAATGAGAAGTATGCAGAATTGCTGAAGCAAGAGCAGGCCTTAAGAGAAGAATGGCAATGTAAGTACGTTCAAGAAACCGCTAAGCTAAAAAAGCAGCTGAATACAACCAATGGAAAACTCTCAGTATGTTATAGTGAAAATATGGATCAGGTAGCAGAGATTGGTAATAAGTTACTTGCTACCAAAGAAGCACTCCGAGCAGCAAAGCAAGAAGTTGAAGAGAAGAGTGCACGCCTTGCACACTTAGCAACTAAAGCAAACGAGCAAGTACCAATCGGGACACCAGTAGAGCCAATACAAGAAAATCCTACTAACGAGGTAGAGGTACGTCCTCTATCTCCCCCGATTTATAATTCTCCAATAAAAGAGAAGATGGCGGACCCATGTGATGATCATCCCATGCCATACACTACAGAAATAGGTCAGAAGGAATAGGCACTATTGGTGTCCCGGTTGACAGAGAATTTTGAAAATGAAGTGATCAAAGTAATGAAGGAGGCAAAAATAAAGGGCAAAGACTTGGATACGATAATGAAGCCTTTCAACATTCCGTATGGATTATTGAAAGAGAAGCCAAGGCAATACATAAAGAAGACCACACAGAAAAATCCAGACGACCAATTGCATTGTAAAGATAACACATTCAATTATACTCAAGAAGAATTTGAAGCGGCACAGCCTGTCTGGAGAAGAAAATTTTTGGAGAAAAATCCTACATTGCGGGTGCACTGGCAAGCAGCACCATACTTATTACAGGTAAACCCTTCATTTTGCCCAACACCACGTTGTCGAGAAGCCAGAGAATTTTTGGATATGCAAAAGAATGGTGTTATCAATAAACAATGGTTGAATTATCCGCTACTTCCAAGCCCACCCCATAACTATCTACCAACGGAAGATTACATGGTAAAAACAATCAAATTTTGGCTACACTGTTACGCAACAGTACCCGATTTAACAATCAAGATGACAAATAAAATCCTAAGCATGATACTTAAAATTTTGAAGGTGTTCAAGCATGCGGCATATACATTTTTGAATTTCATTAGCATTAATCAGGGAAGAGATATTCTCATTTTTTATTTGTCTGTTATGCCTAGCCGACCCACAATAATGGCATATTATTCTAGGCTTATGTTTCTACCGAGTACATATATACAAACATTCGAAGAAGCGTTTTTCACAGGGTTTTTGAAATTGACTCAGAATTTTTCTTAAAGATGTCATCCAATTTGAATGCCAGACTGGTGGCAAATGAGCTAAGCTTCTTCGCTGACCATAGACAGCCACCACATGATGGTGTGAAAGCAGAACAGTGGAAGCAACTCATGATACGTGAAGCTAATCTGCTTAATGAAATAGAGCAAAAAGTATACAGAACATACTCCCGTCAACTTCCAAAGCCTGTCGGGGATGACAGAGTTCAGGAGGGGGGCAGTGTTGAGGGAGAGTCAAGCAAAAAGAAGAAAAGAAGAAGACAAAGGAAGAAGCTTCATTCAAAGATTACATTTGAAGATATGTCTCTGCAGGAAGCCCTGCAGGGGCGCAACACCCATCTCTGCACAGAGCCCCGCAGGGGCACATATCAAGGAAAAGCATGTAGGAAGACAAAGGAAGAAGCTTCATTAAAAGATTACATTTGCAGATATGTCTCTGCAGGAAGCCCCGCAGGGGCGCAACACCCATCTCTGCACAGAGCCCCGCAGGGGCACATATCAAGGAAAAGCATGTAGGTGGAAGGAGGAACCAGGGCCAGGAAAGTATCCATGAAGAAGTGCAAGAAGATATCCAGCGGTTGCATAGCCACACGAGGATGCTTCAACCTCTTGATCTTTGGAAGGTCCAGATCGAAGCTGAAGGAGCACATCCTCATATCTTTCACTAGTGGTGTGCGTGGCAGCCCGACTTAAGAGGCAACACGAATGCATCAGGCCCAGAGGATGTAAAAGAAAAATCAAGAAGAGGCCATCAAAACTGAACACTTGTCTAACAAACAGGCAGAACTGACCAAGAGATGCATGCGGACAACAAGTGACAGACAAGAAGTAAAGCCTGTCAAGGGACGACAAAGATAAAGAGGGGGAGAGCGTTGCAGAGCTAAGAAGAGCATAAGGCAGAGAAAAAGATGGGCCCCAAAATTTTTCCGATTTGGACATCTTATTTTTGTACCATAATCATTTTGTAATATATATTTTCTGATGTAAATGCACTAGAGGAGTCCTCTAGATGCATCCCCATAGAAGATTAGTAGCTTACCCATGTAAATTAGTAAGAAATCAGCCTTTTAGTGAATAAAGTGCCGGTCTCTTGTGTGAAAGGACCATTTTTAGGGCACATGTATATAAGTCAATTTGTGACTCTTTGTAGAGACTTTTTGCCATTGTGAGAATCAAGAGCACAGAATTTCGAATTTGTGTCTTCTCCTCTCTGTATCTTCTTCTTTGTGAGCTTATATGCTTGTGTGTTGCTTGAAAAGAGTGTTAGGATGTGTTGTCTATCCATGAAAGTGTTTGTTTGTTGTGGTTAAGGTGTGTGTGAAGTGTAGGAAGTGCTGAAGTGTAGGAAGGTCATTCCCACGACTCAGTATTTTGCTCATAATTTGAAGTAGAAGCGTTAGAATTGAGTGAAAATACACCATTGGATGCATCTTCTTGAGAGCTTCAAAATGCATATGCTATTTCCTATATTTGGAGTTCGGAGCTAAGAGAAAAGCTCAATTTTATGTTGACTGTTGCTCCAAGTATCACGACACCATGACTGACAGTTGAAGCTTGTTTGGATTAATCTTTGGCTTTTTGCACTCTTTGGGAAGATCATTTGCATGATCGTCATTTGAGTGCATGTCTTCATACACTCGGCTAGGTTTAGATACTCATCGGATTGATAAATAAAGTGTGAATCCCCACTATATGCACTTGAGGGGGATCGAGGTATAGTCTCTTTCTCCACAAGTCCCTAAGTTGGTGCTTAGGTACATAGTGTGTGAACGATGTTGGAATATATATATATATATATATATATATATATATATATATATATATATATCGTTTTTGCAATATAAAAATATGAATTACTTCTCAGTCATTAATGTTATCGTCCTCAGGGTAATATGTATATGTATAGATATATATAGTGTGTGTGTGAATCATGTTGGAATGTATGTGTTTGAAGTATGTATTTGTACAAGCATTTAAATATCTATGTGTGTGTAGCTCAGTGATGAGTAGCACCTCCTTTAATGTCAATCCGGGAAGACATGAGGATGGTATGAAGACCTCGAGCAAGTGAAGGCACAAATGTGTGAGTGAGAAGCACACAAACATGCACACACATACACACACACGTGCACACACGACAAGAACAAAGAGAGTAAGACAATGGAATCACTTCCATTACAAACAAGTTCTCACACAAGCTCAAAACTACAAGAAGCTCCCCCAAAAATGAGCTCTCTAGCTCTATTTATAGTTTTTGACTAGCTTTGGCCCTGTCCAGACCTAGTGTCCGGCCTAGTTAAAAATTAGGTTCCAAGGCTTATTTGAGGGCTCAAACGAGGTCTAAAAAATATGATAATTGGTAGGCACTTACTTCCAAGGCTCCTCAAGCTTGAGGACTCCTCGGCTTGTACAAAGTGGAGCTATAAAAAGGTGAAACGTATTTACAAGGGTTTTTAGTGATGAGAATCACTTTTAAAATGATGTAAGGGTTGGAAAAAATTGATGGGTTGCCTCAGTGCTAGATCTGCATGTACGCTCGTACTTGCTTCTTCCTGTATGATGCCAACACTCTCCCGTCTGTCGTCTCTGATAGACCTTTGCTCCACGGTTTGATCAATGTACTGCTGCAGTAGGTCGGTTGCCAATTCTTGTTCTTTGATGTGTAGTCCCCTGACCAAATCTCTGCAGGGCATCCCAATTAACTGCGCCAGGTATGTCAGGTTGTGGCGTGGTGTAGAGTTCTGAATGCATTGTTTGTTCACAAGCGAATAATTGTAGCAGATGAGTTGGGCGCGGCGCGAACACTTCTGAGTGTGCTTCCCAGAACCCCATGGTGAACATGTCATCAAACATTTGCTTGTAGCAAGCAGGGAGATATCTTGTTCGTGCATGCCACGCATAAGCCACTCGGATACTCGGGGTCGTGCTCATATCATAAAGTAAGTCATAGTTACCGTTGATGAAGCCCGGAATTGGCCGCTGAATATTACGTACGTTTCGAAAAGTCTTTAACACCACTTGCATCATGTCCAAGATTTTGAGCATCATCTGCGCGGCGACATCAGGCATGGGGTGGAGGCGTGGCATCCAATGTCTGATGGTAGCCATCATGTAAGCTACCGTTGGTGTGCCTATTGGGGGTGCAATGGAGGGGTAATTTAGCCATTGTTTACAATTTGCATTGTTCTGAACCTTGATGGAAAATGCTTTCCATGATCTTCTTCTTTGCACTGGCCCAAAGCAAGGGTTATATTTCAAATGCATGGGAGCGTGATCCCATGTTCGTAGCATTTCTGGATAGGTCTCAAGTAATTTTTGCCTCCAAGTGGGTTGGAATATATCCCCTTTTCTAGCTTCCTCTGGAATATCCTCTAGTTCGAATTGTGTTGCGAAAGTAGGGTACCTGTTGGTGACTCTTTTGATTTCTGCGTTATAGTCGGCCAATAATACAAAATAGGGTTTATATTGTAATTCTAAACTAGTTATCAGTATTCTAGAGGCCACGTGTCTGAAATATTCTGATTGAAGTATGGTTTCTTCAATAGTCCTCATGGCCAACATCTGGGTGGAGATACGTTCCTCATGAGTTGTCCCTATTTCTTCTACTTGTTTCATCCATGCCGACGGGGGCTCCTCATATGTGTCTTGTCCTTCCTCTGTGATTCTGCCTCCTGGAATGGGTTGAGGCTCATAGTTGTCTTCAAATGTTTCCTCCACTGGAATGATTACCTCTTCTTCTTCTATAGGTTGATCAGGTGGAGAGGGGGGGTCGTTCATACTGTGACAACTTGATCTTTAATTCTGCCACTTGTTGTCGTAGCTCAAGTACCTCATTGGTCTTTGAAGATTCGGGCTCTGGTGAAGTTGCAGCATTGACCATCTCTTTAGGTTCTGGTGGGTGTGGTGTAGGCACTTGGGATCTTTGTAGTTCCTTTACTTGGTCGGCAAGCTGATCATGTGCTTCTAAGAGGTTGGCATAGGTTTCCAATATTTGTTGTATGCTTTCTGAGGGGATGGCCTGGAAGCTAGTAGGGTCGATGGGTGCCCCTGGAGTATTTTCTATGGCGGCTTCTAGATTGTCTTGATTTTGTTGCTGTAATCTCTTGTTTTCTTCTTAGGCAGCCGCTAGGTGGCGTCGGAGTAGAGCCATGTTTCGTTGTAGTCTAGCATTACGGGCTAGCTGATCTCTGAGTTGTTCTTCCGTTGCCCTACTCATCTCTCTATGTTTGGCTTCGAGCTCCACATGGGATTGTTGGAGGGCGGTGACTTCTTGTTGTAATCTGCATTACTCAATTCCAAGGCATTGACACGTGCCTGGAGGTGGGATGAGAGAGTACACAGCTCCTTATTGTTTTCTTCCAATAATCGGTATTCTTCCTTAAGCTGGGCAGCGGCTTCGAACATGGTGTCCAATGCATCACTAAATGAGGTGGATGCAGAGGTGGAGGTGAAAGATGCAAGGGTTCGGAAGACAAAAGTGGTGGTGAGTGGTCCTATGGAAGGTGAAATGTCCATAGGATCAGACGTGATGGTGTGTGAAGTGTGAATCGTGAATACAGGAATGGTAGGTGGTGTGTTAGCGGTGGCAGTGAATGTGGGGGAGGTGGGTTGGGGAAGGGACTTTTTATTATAATTCTCAATTTGTTGAAGCATATTTACAAGGTTTGTCAAGAATGGAGGTCGGGTGATGTGTGTTGGTTCTGAGTAGGTCAAGAGGGGCTCAATGGTGTGGGGTTGGGAAAGAGGAATAGTATTGGTGAATGGAAATGGGTGTGTTAAGGTTTGGGTAGTGGAAAGTGGCTGTCCGAGGGCGGGGAAATATGAAGGATGACCTATTATAGTTTGATCGGTGGTGGGGTGACCTATATAGGGTTCAGAAAATTGGTTGGAACTGGTGGATGGAGGTAAAGGGAAGGATGGAGAAATAGTGGTGTGTGGTATAGTTTCACTAATGGCTAATACTGGTGGTTCAGGAATACTGGTGGTGAGGGTTTCGGAGGGCTAGATGGGGGGTGATGGTGGAGATGGTATCTGTATATTTACATCTGGTTCTTCACTGTTAGTTGGGCTGGCCATGTGAACATCTTCTTGAGTGGTGGTAGGAAGTGAGGTAGAGACCTCCATTTGGATCATCTTTCCCCTTCGCAGTCGTGTATCGATCCTTCGTTGGTCATATTGAGGGGTATTACGATATACCATGGTCCTCATGGCTTCCACTATTCCACAAGTATCTGCCAAAAGATTCAATGATTCTACAAAATGAGGGTCGACATTCTCCGCTTGCAGCATCTGGTTCACCAGTGCTCTATTTGCCTCTTCTGATAGCTTATGTCTTTTTTGTACCTACTTGATCGTCTTGTAGAGCCATTTGAGTTGTGTCGTGTAGGCTGGGGCTTCCTCCTCACTCTCCTCTGGTTCATTCCTCTGCATCTCCTCTTGTTCATGTGTGCCTTCAACCTGAGTGTGTTGTGCCTCATCTTGCCAATGTACTCTTTGTGCTTCACCATGTGGTTGTGCTCTCTGGGATGAAGATTCAGGGCCGTCAGTCTCAGAGAAAAACTCACTCTCAGATAATTGGGCTGTTTGCAGGAAGCTTTCAAAGTCAAAAGATGGATCCTCTGCCAAAGTAGCCATGGAGGCAAACTCAGCGTTTGTGGGTAGTGGAGGGGCTGACGGAGTGGGTTGTACCATGCCCCCTGATTGTGGTCCTTGGAGATGAATCATAAAAGAGGCTACTTGTTCTTCTTCTCTACTGGAGGCTTCTGTGGTGACCTCGAGAGGAATTAGTACCTGTGAAAGTGATCCACGCATTCTTTTAGTGGGTTGAACCCCTCATTTCCGCCCTTGGAAGAATTCCAACTGTGAGTACTTGAGGGCCCGTGCGATTGGCACATCATAGGCGAGGCATCTATAGATGATTCTTGTAATGGCACAGCAGCCATTCAAAGTGGGCTTCCGCACTCCATGCTTGCCTGCTTCATATAACTGGTCAAGTATCCACACTGGCATTTTAATAGGTAAGCTCCCGGTGTCTGCTAGGTATAACCCATACCAGATCTTCTTATGAGGCTGGGTGAACCGGTCTTGCACCGGAAATGCAAAGTGTTGAAGGCACATCCGCAGTGGTATGGCGATGTTGGGGGTGAGAGCACACATTTCTTTCAACTTCTTGAGTTTATTGTTCTTCATAGACTCCGGTATCAAGGGATCTCGATCAGAGGGTACATGGGTGCCATACATCTGAAGGGCCTCCCTGATTAAAGTGATATTCAACTCAAACTTCTTCATTTCCTCCCGGTTTGATAGAGAGGGTACCAGGAATGTGCCTGAATGATCTTTATCTCCTGTAGCCTTCAGAGTTGCAATCAAGTAATAGCACCTAAAGAAATCAAGTTTAGGCAAAGCTACACTAAAATAATCTTGCAATCCTGCTTTTTGCCAGATATCTTGAAGAGGAGCTACATTCTGTAATGCTTCAAATTCTCATGAGAAGAACTGAAAGGTCCACCAAACTCCTCCAAATTCCAACTTGGATTCCCAAATATGATCAGCATCTCCCAAATCTCCTGGCATCTCATTGAACCAATGAGAATGTCCTTTCACTCTTTCTGTTAGGCAACTCGGCGGATCCGAGATGGGAATCCTTCGCACATTCAGGAACTCTTCAGGCCTCGCTGTCATTAGAGCCTCCATAGGCATGGTATCCCAATTGCTTTGAGTACTAGTGCCCGCCTGAGAGCTTGTTCCTACTGCTGCTGCCATGAGACTGCTGATGCTTATCTACTAGAAGAAGAAAGGCACATTAGTGTTGCATAGGAAACAAGATGTAATGGTGTTCCCTCCACAATACTAACATGACAATCCAGATGGTTAGTGGTTAGAGGTGAAGTGTTTGTGATAGATGTGAGTGGTGGTTAGTGGTTAGTGTCATCCTAGATGCATGCTTGGGATATGCAATGTACTCAGAATGCATCTACACCAGAGTGAATGGATTTACCAAATTGGGTCAGGGGGTTTGATACACGGTTTAAGTCTCCAAACTTTGATAGAGGATTTGTAACTCTTAGAGCTAATGACAAGTAAAGATTTATGAACTAGATCGTGCTAGATTTGGGACCTTTTGGGCACCCATTTCCATACATGTCTAGGTTTGACCGAAGGTGTAACACTGTGAGGTGGAGGTATCTTCCCTGAGCTGATTGTAGAGAGTACTTGTGAGTGTTGATTTACGCTAGTGACTGGAGGTGAAGTTGTTTGGGCTTGTGAGCAGGCCTTGGGCACCCATATCCGTCTAGCATACCGCTTAGGGACCTGTTGAAGCTCAAAGTCAAGGACAAAGCATGGAAGCACATCAAAAGGTGGACACACAAGGAAAGGGAGCAAGTAGGGAGCTCCAAGAAGTGTATGTCAAATTTTTAGAAGAATCCCCTACAAAAATAGTGATTTTCATCACTAAAAACCATTGTAAATACCATTATCTATTTTTAGTAACTCCATTTTGTTCAAGCCGAGGAGTCCTCGAGCTTGAGGAGTATTACAAGTACCATCGTACCAATTTTCATAATTTTTAGACTTCGTTTGAGCCCTCAAATAAGCCCTGGAACCTAATTTTTAACTAGGCCGGACACTAGGTCTGGACAGGGCCAAAACTAGTCAAAAAACTATAAAAAGAGCTAGAGAGCTCATTTTTGGGGGTTAGCTTGTTAGAGAATAGAACTTTGGTAAGAGAAATCTTTTGCAATCTAAGCTTTCCATTGTTCCTCTCTTTGATCTTACTTTGTGCGCGTGTGTGTGTATGTGTGTGCATGTTTGTGTGCTTTCACTCACGCACTTGTGCCTTCACTTGCTCGTGGTCTTCATACCGGTCCTCACGTCTCCGCGGATTGACAAGTAAAGGAGGTGGTGCTTACACTTGAGCTACACCAAATTTTGGCGCCGTTGCTGGGGAGAGAGCTTCGAGGACGAGCGTTGTGATGGTAAGATCGTAGATTTGCGACGTTGGAAGGTAAAAAAAAAAAACTGTCATTTCAGTTCATTTTCTGTTTTTTCCTCTTCATCTTCATCATCATCATCATCATCTCCACCTTCTTCCATCTTGTTCTTCATAGAAATTTCTTGTTTTTAGTGCATTTTCACCATTTTCATACCATTTTTCATGCATTATTGTGTGGGAAGGAGTTAGGAGGTGCAAGGGAGAGCAAGCGCAGTGTTTTCTTCATGATTTTCTGCTCATATGGAGCTCGCCATAGCCGGCGCTCAGAAATTTTAATTTCCCGCCAAAAAACGCGATTCTGTGATGAAAATCGCGATTCTGTGAAAATTCAAAATTTTTGAAAAATCACGATTTTCTGTTTTCCCGCCTAAAAGTTGGCTGAAAAATCACGATTCTGTGGTCATTCTCAGAATCGCGATTCTGTGATTGTGCTCAAAATCGCGATTTTCATATAAAAAAAACACGATTCTCTAAAACACGATTCTGTGCTCAAAATCGTGATTTTCATATCAAAAGAAACACGATTTTCTAAAAACACGATTTTCAGCGGGCTCAAAATCGCGATTCTCACAAATCACGATTTTCAGCCAAAAACACGATTTTGTGAAAAAGGAGATTCTGTGAAAACACGAATTGTCGCTCAAAATCGCGATTTTCAGAAACACGATTTTGTGCTCAACATCGCGATTTTCATGCCAAAAACACGATTCTGAGAAAACACGATTTTGTGAAAAACCACGATTTTGTGAAAAAACACGATTTTGTGAAAAAACACGATTTTGTGAATCACGATTCTCTGAGTCAAAATCGCGATTTTCAAAAACACAATTTTGTGCTCAACGTCGCGATTTTTAGAAATACGATTTTGTGCTCAACATCGCGATTTTCTTGTTAAAAACACGATTCTGAGAAAATACGATTTTCAGTGGGCTCAAAATCGCGATTCTCACAAATCACGATTTTCAGACAAAAACACGATTTTGTGAAAAAACACGATTTTGTAAATCACGATTCTCTGAGTCAAAATCGCGATTTTCAAAAACACGATTTTGTGCTCAACATCGCAATTTTCAGAAACACGATTTTGTGCTCAACATCGCGGTTTTCAGAAACACGATTTTGTGCTCAACATCGCGATTTTCAGAAACACGATTTTGTGCTCAACATCGCGATTTTCTGAGTTCACAAAATCGCGATTCTCTGAAAGTTCACAAAATCGCGATTTTCTCCAAAGGTCCTGTTTGCCTGTTTTGACCCCCATGAGCCTGAATTGGCATAACTTTTTCATCCAAAGTCTATTTTTTGAGCTCTATAGCTCATTTGAAAGCTCGTTTCAAATCCTACACGACCTCAACTGTTTTTTTCAAGAATAACGCGTTAATTTTGAGATAGGATAATTTGAAGTTGAACCTCAAGTTGGACTAGGGAACCAAGGGGACTCCAAAGAATTTTGAACCATACCAAGGGGAAAATTTGGACTCTTGACTAAAGCTTATGAACCTGAGATCTGGTAGACACTTAGGCAAGGATAAACAAAGCATTAGATCTTCTGAGGCTAGTGTCAACCATACATCCAAGTCTTGGGCACAACAACTAAGTGGTCATCTTTTACTAAGTTCAGACACAAGTGATTCAGAAATGTCTTTTAGTATGGGAAAACCTGCAGGTGGCTCAGGGACTGCCCATCTACAAACACCAGAAGGTCCCTATAAGACACAGTTGGAATATATTCGGATCAACCAATTAGGTGCTCGCATCTATGAGGATGGTCTGAGGCGATCTGTGGTCCAACTCAAAAATCCAGATCAATCCTTTGGACTTGAACACCCGGTGGTCAAGTTTGAAGAGGGTTCATACATTGATAAGGAAGGAACCATGTATGTGGTCACCAACCTACCAGATAGGACTGATGAGTTTGGAAATGTCATTCTTGAGAATGAAATAGGAGACCTAGAATAAGGAAATGTAGGACAAGGACCCCAGACTCCTAGAGGTAAGTCAGTTTTGACCCGAGTGATCACTCCAGACTGGATCCCTCAAGATAACAAAAGCATAGAACTATTTTTGAATAGAGAAACAGAGGAAGCCTTTTGGAGATTCAAGCCAGATCAACCTAGCCAATTGGGCATAGTCATCATCTACGAGTTCAAGGATCCAGAGATACCAGGCAAAGTTGTCTACCTGGATAACACATCAGAGAAAATTTTCTTGGTAACAGAACATGATAGACATGCATATACTTGGAAGAATGAATTGATTTTCCCCCCACCAAGATCCAATGTTTCCCATGGCCTCCAAGGAGTAGGATCATCCCACGCTCATGAAGCCCAGAGAGAAAGAACTAGAGAGAGACCTGAGGTAAGTTTTGCACACACCGTGGGCAGGAATAGATCAGGATTTGAAAATGAAAGACCTGAAAGAGAGAGACATCAAGCACATAGGCAAAAAAGAGATGAACATGATTTTCCATTGCCTAGACCCCGAGAGCACCCAAGAACCCTTAGACCCACTCAAGTGATCAAGGCAATGAAGAATTATTTTGACGGGTCAGGAGATCCTTATGATCATGTGGCCGAGTTCAAACAAGTGTTAAGAGCTGAACAGGTTGAGGATTTATTCATCCAATACGAGGCATTTGGTTTGACTCTTAAGGGCACTGCCTTGGCTTGGTTTCAACCATTGAGTAGTCGCAACTATCGCGATATAGGTCAACTGCTAGACGAATTCATTGTAGAATTTTCCAAGAGTGGTATCAGGCATAACACATCATCCTTGATCCACAGTTTCAAGCAGACACCCCAAGAAACAGTGCGACTAGCAGGTAGAAGGTTCAGACAGTACCTAGAAAGATGCCCTGCTCCCGAGTTACCCACACCAGCCAAACAAGTGGCTTTGTTCTTAGATGGCTTACTGAGCACAAAGTTAAGATCATATGTATATTTGAAAGAGCCTAGATCCATAGAAGAGTGCATGCGGACATGCATTGACATAGAAGATAACTTGGGTGAGGAGTTAGGATTATCCAAACTCTATAAGGATTCAGATAGTTCTACTAGTCATACTTCAAAAATCTCCACGGAAATAGAGGAGATAGCTGAGCAAGTTGCCAAGAAGCTGGGAGTCCAAAATAAACAAACACAGAGAGTCACTCTAGTGAATCGGTGTTATACTTGTGGGGGCGACCACATGGCTAATGTATGCCCAATGCAAAACCAAAACATTAGAGAAAGGAATGCTCCATATTGCACTATTGAGAGAAAATACACAAACCACACGGCTCAAGATTGTCCCTACAATAGGCAGGCTGTTAGACAGAATTATCAGCAACCTTACCCACAAGGTAGGTATCAGAACCAATACCAACAGCCATATTATAGACCACAACAGCAATATCAGGTACCATATAGGCCACAACCTGTCTTGGGAAACCAACCACCAGCTCCAGCCAACGTGATTCCAGTCAAATATGCTGTGGGAGAGGAAAATCCAAATAGAGCATTGGTGCCCCTAACCCCATTGATACCAGATAATGATTCTCATGCTCATAGTTCAGACTACTCCCATGAAGGTAGTCCACATGCGTATTACACAGAGTCACCTGAACATAGTGAGATTTACTCGTATCAATATGAGGCACCACCTATGGAGCAAAATTGGGAGCCAGAATACTCCAATGTCATGTACACAAATCCTAACCCTAGGCCCCAATTGAGACAAATGAGACCACAAGCCCCTAGAGGATCTTGTTTTAGATGTCAAGGTGATCATTTCATTCGTGACTGTCCCCACCCATCATCTCCAAGTCAAGGACAGGCTATCACAATACAGGCTTTTTGCCCTGATTGTGGCAAAGACCATCTCCCTAGAGATTGTCCAAGAAACCCCTCCAGTGCACCCAAGATTACACCCATTAATGTGGTAGGCTTAGTGGCGGATTCAAGTTCAAGTAGCAGTAATGTGGCACCTATACAGGCAGTTACTAGGGCACAAGCATTAAAACAAGATAAACCAGCAGAGCAATCGGAGTCGAGTGAATCAGGAGAGCCTAGTAAGAGGAAAACAAGAACATGGAAGGATACCAGAGAAAAGGCCAATCGTAAGTGGAATAAAAAGTTATCGGAACTAGAAGAAAGCTTGAAAGATGCAAAAACAAAAATAGAAGACATTGCATCTCAAAACCCCTCGCATGCCGAAACTCCATCCATTCCACCTCATCGCACCCCACCACCCATTGTAAATAGACCGCAACCAAGGTCTGTTCTTGCAGATCCAACCCCAGAAGGCTTGGACATGATGTTCAAGGCCTACCAGGCTCGACTTCAAGAAGGGCCTAAAGCTGCAAACCTAGAAAAGAGTTACCCTAGAGCGGACTTAGAGATTGAACGGATGAAAATGTGCATGAAAATGGTAGAACAAGCTCAAGCTATACTTGAGACTAGTCAAAAGTTCAATCAGACAAACTCTGTCAAAGGGGATTTGCATTTCCAGGGCTTACTAGAACGATTAGAGCAGTTGGTAAACAAACCACAAGTTTCTTTACCTCCACAGGCTCAACCAGTTATTGAAAGAGGAAGCTCACCACCAATGGGAGCTTATGTTCCTAATTCCACGGATCCAGGAATACCTCCTTCAATTCAACAGTACTCTCAAGAATTCTTGCGGGAAATACAAGAAGAGAAATGGGCCAAGGAGAAGGGTAATTCCCCTCCTATTCCTGAGATTGATGATCTTCATGATCAATTTCCCCAAGACATTCCATCTATTTACGGAGATGAAGCAGAACAACAAGAAGACGAAAGGTTAGATTTTGAATCTAATACCTTAGAAGAACTACCTCAATTTCCACGCCCATGGGAATCTGAATCTCTCCAGATTAGAGCTCCCACAATACTAGTAAGAAATGAAGACTCAGTGGTTCCAAGGAACACGGATGTCGTGAAGAACACTAAGGTTCAGTGTCATCTCACTGTAGAAGAGCTGCTCAAAGCAAAACCTGAGCTTTGGAATCATGTGAAGGATCAGGTTCCAGAACTTGATTCCAACATGCCAAAAGCAGGCTCCAAGCAAAGGGTACGAGAGATACCTCTAGACAAAATAGGGGACATGTGTGAGGGTGAAGAAGGTAATACTTATCTTCCAATCACCTACCAAGGTTACACAACCAAAGCAATCATAGATTCAGGTGTTGGTGTTGCTATTGCGACCACCTCCTTGTGGAAGCAATGGGGCAAGCCCACATTAAGACCAACTAGAATGAAGCTTCAAATGGCTGATGGTCATTTTGAAAGACCTCTAGGATTGCTAGAAGGGATCACTCTAACCACTTGTGGTGTAGAGTTTGAGCACACATTTGCTATATGTGACTTTGAGAAAAATAATGTCTATGAGATGATCCTAGGAAGACCCTTCCTACGACAATTGCAAATAGTACAGGATTGGGGAACTAACTCCTTGTACTTACAGCACTTAGGGGTCACCACCAAGGTCAATTTGAAGGAGTACACCTTCAGAGATGTACCACCCCTACAGTGGAATTCTATCCACAAAGCGAAAGAAGATTCCATCTCTGTGCATTCTGAAAGTTCACTTGATCCATCATGGCTGCATGAAGATACTCATTTGTGGATGTGCAAGGTCGCAAAGGAAGAGGAAAAACGTTTAAAGGCAAGAGAACAAGGAACTTCGCTAGGAGATAGACCAGTTAGAGACCCAGCCTACACACCGATGATCTTTCCAGATGAGGAGTTTGAGCCTCATGGCTGGCCAGAAGTCTTAGCCACCATGGACATTGCTGTCAATGAGGAACAGTGGACACCTCATTGTGATGAGGAGGGTTATGATATCTCAGTTTTCATGTGTCAACCCTTGCTAGAAGAATGTGACCCTAGTGATGTCATAGAAGAAGAAGAGAATGACGATGATCTGGAGTCTATTGTGATGGATAGTTGCTTTAACTTAGAGCAGCACTATCTAGAAGATATAGGAGTGTTCACCCAGAAAGAAGAAGAACCTCTCACAAGTATTAAAACAGTAAACTCAAAGGATGGAAGTGAGAGTAGTCAAAAGAAAAAGAAAAGAAAAGCAGTGAAACAAGAAGAGGAGGAATCATTGTTTGAAGTACCAGAAAACTTCAAGAAATATGAAGTTGACGACCGCAAAATTTTGGTACGAATGCCTAAGAGAGAGGCCATCATAGGAGAATCATATGATAATAAAGAAAAGACCAAGAAGATTGTAGTGACCATTGAAGAGAACGAAGAGAGATGCACATATATAGGAGATGACCTAAGTGCAAGAGAAGAAATGGAGCTCATAGCTCTATTAAGGGAATATAGGGATGTGTTTGCATGGCACTATAGAGACTTGAAAGGGGTAGATCCAAGAATTTTCTCTCATACTATCCCCATGACTGCTGATGCTAAGCCCACCAAACAGAAGCCCTACACATATAATGATACCTATGCAGCCAAAATAAAAGAAGAAATTGATAGGTTGATTGAAGCTGGATTCATCTATGAGATTGAGCATACCGAATGGGTGTCCCCCATTGTTGTGGTACCCAAGAAGAACGGGAACTTGCGAGTGTGTATTAACCTTAAAAAAGTTAATGCCGCTACGATTAGAGATAGTTATCCACTTCCAATCACAGAACACCTATTGGAGCGTGTTGCAGGCAAGGAAGTTTATAGCTTCCTTGATGGATTTTCAGGTTACAATCAAGTAGCCATTGCCCCAGAAGATCAACACAAAACAGCTTTTGCTACAGAGTGGGGAATCTTTGCATTTCTTTTGATGCCATTTGGGCTCACCAATGCACCTGCAACATTCCAAAGGCTCATGTGTCATGTCTTCAAAGAGTTCTTGCGAAAGAGCTTAGAAGTGTATGTGGATGATTTATGTGCTCATTCCCAAGAAAGAAGGTTTCACATCCCTGAGCTCAGACAAATCTTCAACAAGTGTAGAGAATATCGAGTGTGTCTGAACCCAGAAAAGTGTGTGTTTATGGTGCGTCAAGGTAAAATCTTAGGTCATATTGTTTCTAAGAATGGAATCTCAATAGATGAAGATAAGGTACGAGCCATAGCGGAGCTACCAAGGCCAAGGAATATTAAAGAGGTACAAGCCTTTATGGGCCATTGTGGATACTACCGTAGGTTTATCCACATGTACGCGATCATAGCTAGACCCCTTTATGCCTTGTTGTCTAATTTTGAGTGGAACAACGAATGCGAGAATTATTTCAACGAACTGAAGAAACGTTTGTGCACGGCACCAATACTCACCACTCCTGATTGGAATAAACCATTCCATGTCCATGTGAATGCATCCAATCATGCCATAGGATGTGTGCTAGCACAACCCACAAGTGAAGGAAACTTAGATTTGCCCATAGCATATGCTAGTAGACAGCTCACTGCAGCTGAACGGAACTATACCACAACTGAGCGAGAGGGCTTAGGCATGGTATATGCTGTGAAGAAGTTTAGACACTATTTATTGGCCAACAAGTTCAAGTTTTTCACTGATCATCAAGCTTTGTTATATTTGGTCAATAAACCTTGCAATACTGGACGCTTAGTAAGATGGTTACTCTTACTAATGGAATATGACTTTGAAGTTGTTGTCAGGAAAGGTAGAACCCACCTTCGGGCAGATCACCTTTCTCGCATCACTTCAGGAGAGTCACCGCAAGGAGTGTCTGACGAATTACCCGATGCTTATCTGTTCAATTTAGAAGTTGTTCCTAAATGGGCAAATAAGTTGGTACCAGTCCTAACCTTTGGCCCTGCAAATAAGAATGTGAAAACATCACAAGAAGAAATTGTAAAATCACAAAAATATCACATATTAGCAGGAAGCATGTACAAACAAGATACTGAGGGTGTATTAGCTTGTTGTGTGGAGGATGATGAACATAGTAGTTGGTTGCAACAAGCCCATGAAGGAATGCTAGGAAATCACTATTCTAAACAATGAACATTGCAGAATCTAAAGCGTTTAGGAGTGTATTGGCCTAGCATGGACAAAGAAATACATGAGTGGATTAAGAATTGTCCAAGGTGCAGAGAGAGACCCCCAGTGGAGCATGCGACCCTTTATCAAGTGTCATTAATTCCAGATTGGAGTGCTCCATTGGTAGAGTTTATGAGATCGGGAAGATTACCCAAAGAGGCTAGTCTAGCAAGAAGACGAAGCATGGAGCAAGAGGCTCAAGGCTATGCCTTAGTAGGGGACAACCTATACCGAAGAGGCAAAGATGGTTACTTAAGACTATGCGTTCATGAATCAGACTATTTAAAGGTCTTAGAGACTGCACACAGCGGTGTTGCAGGTGGACATTTTGGTCCTCACCGAGTGATCAAGACCATTCTATTCTCAGGACTTTGGTGGCCCACTCTTCATATGGACGCACATACCTATGTGAAGAAATGTGACACATGCCAACGTGCACAATATCCAGTGAGAAAAGACGAGATGCCCTTGAGGCCAATGATGGGAGGACATGCATTTTCGAAGTGGGGCATAGACTTCATAGGTCCTATTAACCCCCCAGCTAGAAACTCCCATGCAGAGTACATCATTGTAGCCACAGATTACCTTACAAAGTGGGTAGAAGTCAAAGCCACAACAAAGAATGATGCTCAGACTACGGCTAAGTTCTTATTCGAGAATGTGTTCACGAGATATGGACTACCAATAGAGTTGGTGAGCGATAGAGGCACACACTTCTTGAATGAAGTCATTGAAAATCTTCTCCAAGAATTCTTGGTGATACATAAGAAATCTGCCCCCTATCACCCACAAGCCAATGGACAAGCCGAGAGTACCAATAAGATCCTCTGTAACGTATTGACAAAACTGGTAAATAATAAACGCTCTGATTGGGACAAACAACTTCATCATGCTGTTTGGGCTTATCGAGTTGCCTACAAAATGGTACTCAACGCCACCCCATTTCAGATGGTCTTCGGACAGAACGCTGTGCTACCATTAGATTTCTTAATCCCTGCCTTAAAAGTAGCACAAGAGTATGAGTGGAATGGGCATGAATTGTCCTCTAGGATCTTTGATCTCGAACGCTTGGGTGAGACGAGGCTACGAGCGGCAGCAGGCATCTACGCTGCAAAGAAGAGGCAAAAGGCATACTTTGATGCACACATCAAGGATAAGGGATTGAAAGAGGGAGATCTAGTGTTGGTATACACACTAAAACAACATGCCCGTAAGTTGGAAAAAAGAGGATACGGACCCATGATCATTAATAGAATTTCCACTAGTGGTGCAGTTCAGTTGGCCACGCTAGAAGGAGATATCTTGCCAAACTATATTAGTGGCTGTAGAGTCAAGCTATATCAAGAACCTCTTACTGAGGATATGCTAATGAGACTCAACACTGCTAAGAAGCAAAAAGATGAAGAGTTAAGAGTGAGAGAAGAAGCACAGGTAGAGGCCAGAGAGCGTATTAGGCGAAATAAGTTAAGGCGATTAGGCCTAGAAGTCAACTCAAAAGCCCCAAAATATCACATGGATATGTGTCAAAAGTCAGGCATAGCGACTTCTCAGGTCATTGACCGAAGACCCTTTGTGACCATAGAGATAGGACAAGGGAAGGGTGCAAGGACGGTGAAAGCATTGATTGACTCAGGTGCAGCAAGTAGTGCAGTTAGACTTTCCTACTGCCAAGACTTGGGGTTGAACATCAATCCCATAGAAGCTTATCTCATAGGATTGGGAGGTGTGGAAACCCCTTGTTTGGGCGAGGTGGAACTTCCCATCTACCTTCAAGATGTTCCAATGAAAGTCAAAGCGCTAGTATGTCAAGATGAGAACCTTACAGAACCACTTGTCTTGGGTCAAGATTGGATCTATGACCATGCAGTTAACTTAAACCTAAGAAGTCAAATTCTTCAAGTTTGGGTACATGAACAATGCATTACATTAGAATTAGAGAACTGCATGCTCCTAAATCATGGCACCACACACTCTCTTAGTTCTTCCAAGACTAATCATATGAAAGAAGATGTTGTATGTGTCAAAAGCTCTATGATGCAGAAGGAGTCAATCGTGGAAGACCAGGTTCGAAGGCGGGTGGATCTTTCTTCTTCTCCAAAGAATCAAGTAGCCACAGTAGTGAGTCCACCACACAAGCAAACACAACCGTTCACGACAACTGCTACATCAAATAGAAAGACACCATTCGATAAAAAGCAGTTCCGAGCATGAAGCAGATATGGGTACGCAAAGGAGAGCAACCACCAGCCTTGCCCCCACAAATCCCATCCATGCACACCAACCAGGCCAGAAGACGAAGAAAGCAGCTCAGACAAGCTCAATCACAAGGTATCCAACAAGTTTGGGTGCCTAAGAAGTTAGCTGCAGCTCAACAAGGGCAATTACAGATGTGGGTACCTAAGAAGCTCCTACATCCACAACAACCTTTGTTCTCCCACATGCAAAAGGTTTCAACAAAGAAGCCAAAAAGAGAAAAGGGTAAGAACCACGTACAGAGACCAAAGGAAGATCAAATCAGCTCTTCAACATTAGTAGGAAGACATGCAAAAAGGATATGGGTTTGGAAGCCAAAAGTAGCCTCCATCGAAACAAAGCGTCAACCACACTGGATACCATAGTTCAGAAAGCATCCAAAGAGAAAGACGCCTGAAGTGACCTCTACAGTGCCAAATGATGTTCTAAAATGGACTCCAATAAGGAGGATTACATCAGTTCGAGACTCAATGGATACCTCCACCAAGGTCGGCATCAACCTCCGCAAATAACATCGAAAGCCTCGAACGAGCAACAACCATGTGCTCCTTGCACAACCCTGTCTTTTGCACCATTCAGGTCATGCATTTCCAAAGTATGCATTAATATAGGGGCCACATTACACGGCCGTGCATAGACACACTTGCGAATCCCATGCACAAGAGCACAGTGACATATGTCAAACATTTCTATTGATACTAACTTTTGTGTTCTTGTTTTGTGATATCCTTTTCCTCAAAAAAAAAAAAAAAAAAAAAGGGAGAAAGAAAAGTGGGAGAGAGCTTGTTCCCAGGTTTGGCTTATGCAACATGAATGAGTCATGCTTAGTTGAAGGTGGAACTGTTGATTACTAGGCATTTATCAATTTGGATAGAAGTGTGTCTCGGCCAGCAGTGAGATTATTGCTGCCTTATCTGGTAGATGACAAGCATTTGGCATGAACATGGCATCTACAACTATGATTTTCTCTTACCATGGTAGGAATGAAGAGCTTGAAGGTCCACAACTTGAGTGATGCTTAACTACTTCATGTACCAGAGCATCCAAGGAGATATCTGCAAAAGGTAGTTCTGGAGGAGAAGACTCCTGCATATGGTAAGCTAAAGAGAATATGTGAAACTCAGCTTGGTGTAGTTACCTGATGTTGCTTGCCAAGGAATATAAAGCAATTCAATTCTCAGTATTTGACAAATGTTGCTTTGAAAAGAGGAGAGAGGATCCACCACTCAAAAGATCTCATCAGTGGACAAGCAACATGGACATTCATCAACAATGTTCCATCCCAAAGGCCGAGTGTACAACACGAAGAGACAAACATCCATCAACCTTCTCCATGGTAAGTATCTTTACTCTGGAAACACCATAACCATGATAGTTTAGGAAACCTCTTCGTCAGCATACCCTTGAGCACTTAGCTCAAGACCCGCAATTTTTGCACCATACTTCTTCCAATGCATTTTCCAAGTAAGCATGCGTAGGGCTACATTACAAGGCCGTGCACAAGGCACATACTTTTTTCAACCCAGGCACGAACACACTTACCCATCATTCATTATGGGTTATGAGTAGTTGGCATGACTGCTCTCAACATCATCTTTGGAAGAGCTAGTGGACGTCATGGGAACAACATCCATATCTCGGAAGCAAATTGAAGCCAGTAGTTGCTCCAAATCACTCTTGACAACCTCTTTTGAGCAACTTGCAGTTTTGAAAGCTCACAACGACACATTCTTGCTGGAATCCAAGGAACGAGCTCATACAACGGATGGACACCACCTCTCAAAGCACTACATAGAACAGCCCTTCCAACAAGGGTCTATTAGGGACGACAGACTCGAGAGGGGGGGGAGTGTTGAAGCTCAAAGTCAAGGACAAAGCATGGAAGCACATCAAAAGGTGGACACACAAGGAAAGGGAGCAAGTAGGGAGCTCCAAGAAGTGTATGTCAAATTTTCAGAAGAATCCCCTACAAAAATAATGATTTTCATCACTAAAAACCATTGTAAATACCATTATCTATTTTTAGTAACTCCATTTTGTTCAAGCCAAGGAGTCCTCGAGCTTGAGGAGTATTAGAAGTACCATCGTACCAATTTTCATAATTTTTAGACTTCGTTTGAGCCCTCAAATAAGCCCTGGAACCTAATTTTTAACTAGGCCGGACACTAGGTCTGGACAGGGCCAAAACTAGTCAAAAAACTATAAAAAGAGCTAGAGAGCTCATTTTTGGGGGTTAGCTTGTTAGAGAATAGAACTTTGGTAAGAGAAATCTTTTGCAATCTAAGCTTTCCATTGTTCCTCTCTTTGATCTTACTTTGTGCGCGTGTGTGTGTATGTGTGTGCATGTTTGTGTGCTTTCACTCACGCACTTGTGCCTTCACTTGCTCGTGGTCTTGATACCGGTCCTCACGTCTCCGCGGATTGACAAGTAAAGGAGGTGGTGCTTACACTTGAGCTACAGGACCCAAATAGAAATGGTGTTGCTAGGGTGTTGCCTAGGGAACTCCTTCGTTTTGGTCCTGGATGGTGTGGCTCGCCTGATGCTTTTTTGAGAATCTGCCTCTGGAGCCGAGTTTTTTTCCCTCTTGCGTACCCAGATCTGCTTCATGACACGAGGTACTTTGTATTTCCCATGTTGGTGCTCATGCTTCTTGATCATCGGTCTCCTCGATGTCGTGTGTTGCTTAGCTTGTCCCTTTAGAATCTTCCTTGGAACAGATGGGAACTCCTTATTGACTTCTATACCTTCGTCGAGAGTGACAATCCTCTGCACCCTAGAATTTTGGACAAGAATAGCATTGTTATCTTCATGTGGATTCCTGGAGGGACCAAGAGTTGGTGCATGTTCTAATGGTTCGAGTGCTTGATTTTCTAATTCAATCATGAGACGGCTTTTGCCTACCCAAGCCTGAAGAAGTCCACTTCTTAGGTTGAGGTTGACTGCATGATCATAGATCCAGTCTTGGCCCAAGACAAGAGGTTCAGTAAGATCCTCATCTTCACATACTAGCACTTTTGCAGTCATGAGGACCTCTTGGATGTGGAGGGGAAGTTCCACCTCTCCCATGCAAGGGGTTTCAACACCTCCTAATCCTATTAGATATGCTTCTAGGGGTTTTACCTCCAATCGCAATTGCTGGCAGTAAGAAAGCCGAACTGCACTAGTGGCTGCTCCTGAATCAATTAAAGCTCTCACGGTCCTTGTACTGTCTCCTTGTCCGACTTCTAGGGTCACAAAAGGTCGTCGATCAACTATCTTATGGGTCCGCTTACGAGAAGCCTCACACATGGCAATGTGATAACTATGAATTTCATGATTGTCAGTCATGGTCTGATCTCTGCCTTGTCTTCTCAGTTTCATTTGTCGGATGCGCTCTAAAGCTTCTACCTGTGCTTCTTCTCGAATTCTCTTTTCCTCTTCCTTATGTTTCTTTGCAATATTGAGTCGATTTAGCATTTCTTCTGTTAAGGGTTCTTGATATAACTTGACTCTGCATCCACTTATGTAACTTGGTAGGATGTCACCTTCTAGAGTGGCTAGTTGTACTGCTCCACTTGTGGAGATCCTACTGATAATCATTGGTCCATAGCCTCTTTTCTCTAATTTTCGTGCATGTTGCTTCAATGTGTAGACTAGGACTAGGTCCCCTGATTTCAAGCCTTTATCCTTCACATGTGTATCAAAATACACCTTTTGCCTCTTCTTGGCTGCATAGATTCCTGCTGCAGCTCTCAATCGTGTCTCCCCTAAACGTTCAAGATCAAAGATTCTAGAGGAGAGTTCATGGCCTGTCCAGCCATGCTCTTGTGCTACTTTCAATGTAGGTATCAAAAAGTCCAATGCTAGCACCGCGTTCTGGCCAAACACCATCTGAAAGGGTGTGGCTTGGAGTACCGTTTTATAGGCAACTCGGTATGCCCAAACAACATGGTGTAGCTGTTTGTCCCAATCAGAGCGTTTGTGTTGAAGCTCAAGATCAAGGACAAAGAATGGAAGTGCATCAAGGAAGTGGACACACAAGAAGAAGGAGCAAGTAGGGAGCTCCAAGAAGCACCTGTCAAATTTTCAGAAGAAATCCCTACAAAAATAGTGATTTTGATCACTAAAAACCATTGTAAATACCATTTTCCATTTTTGTAACTCCATTTTGTTCAAGCCGAGGAGTCCTCGAGCTTGAGGAGTATTAGAACTACCATCCTACCAATTTTCATGATTTTTAGACTCCGTTTGAGCCCCCAAATAAGTCCTGGAACCTATTTTTTAACTAGGCCGGACACTAGGTCTGGACAGGGCCAAAACCACTCAAAAACTATATCGAAGCTTTCCATTGTTCAACTCTTTGCTCTTACTTTGTGCGCGTGTGTGTGTATGTGTGTGCATGCTTGTGTGCTTTCACCCATGCACTTGTGCCATCATTTGCTCACGGTCTTCATACCGGTCCTCACGTCTCCACGGATTGACATTTATGAGGTGTATCTCCTCACGTTGGTACTCACCATTGTGCTAGAGTGACACCAAATTTGGCGCCGTTGCCGGGGAGAGAGCTTGGAGGACGAGCGTGTGACGGTAAGACGTAGAGTAGCGATGTTGGAAGGTAAAAAATCATCATTTTAGTTCAGTTTTTGAATCTTCCTTCTTCTTCATCTTCACCATCATCACCATCTCCACCCACCTTCATCTTCTCAGTTTTTTCCATTCTTTAGAGTACATTCACCTTGTTTTTACTTGTGGTTGTGAGCAAGAAGCTTAGAGAGGGTGCAAAACAGAGGCGCTGAAGAAGTAGTACCAAAAATAACAAAAAATCTGAGTGAATAGCCCCGGACAAGACGAACCTGCACCAAGTATCGTGGAAGCTGCGCCAGAGATTGTGAGTGAGAAATCGTGCAAACTGGGGTTACACAGAGCAAGGGGAAGTGACTAAGAAGTTAGAGAGGCTCTCAAGGTGAGCAAACACCCATTTAATCTATAATTTCTCAGTAAACTAAGTGTGGAAAGGGAAACGATCTGCGTCAGGTATCGTTTGGTACTGACAGAGGTGAAAAGGAGTGATTTGGGGTGATACAGAGAGTGAGGAGAGGAGAGAGGAAAGAGTAGAGCATGTGTATAACCAAAACTTAGAAAAAATCTTTCCCAAAATTTGTCTAAGGGTCAAGTATCGTTTGGCTCCTGCGGTCGAGTATCGCGATACCTGACAAGTATCATGAATCTCCTGTGGTTGAGTATCGCGATATTTCCCAGCCATCGTGTATCGTTTCGGCTAGAGATCGTTTCGCCCAGAGATCGCGATACTTGAGAAGTATCGTGTATCGTTTTGGCCAAAGATCGGAGATCGTGTATCGTCTGGATCAAAGATCGTGTATCGTTTGGCTTAAGTATCTTGTATCGCTTCTCAGAGATCGCGATACTTACCAAAGATCGCGTATCGTTTTGATTCAGGTATCGTCGATCGTTTTGAGCCAAGTATCGAGTATCGTTGGTGCCAAAGATCGTTTCAATCAAAGATCGTGATATTTGTCAGAGATCGGGTATCGCCTAAGTCAGAGATCGTGTATCGTTTTCTTCCAAATATCGAGTATCGTCTTGAGTTAAGTATCGTTTGGCCCAAGTATCGTGATAGTCAAGTAGCATGTATCGTTATACAGCGATCGCGATACCTATTAAAGATCGTGTATCGTGGAGTTTGCTCACGATACTTGTTGAAGATCGAGTATCGCCTACTTCAAGTATCGCGATACATACCAAGTGTCGTGTATCGAGTTCCTCAAGTATCAAGTATCGTGTCCTACAATTGTTGTGTATCGCCTGATTTGAAGCATTTCTTGAGAGGCCCTGTTTCCCTGTTTTAACCCCCAAAACCCTGAACTGGCATAACTTTCTCATACGAAATCCGTTTGCTGTGATTTTGGTTTTGGTAAAATTAATACCAGGATTATTAGATAGGGTATATTGAAGTTGACACTCAAGGAAACTAGAAAACCAAGGTGTTCCAAAGGATTTTGAGCAATATAAGAGAACTTTGGGACTAGAAGCCAAGGCTTATGAACCTGAGATCTGGCAGACACTTAGGCAAGGATAGACAAAGCATTAGGTCATCTGAGGCTAGTGTCAACCATACAGCCAAGTCTTGGGCTCAACAGCTTAGTGGTTATCCGTACACACGAAGCGCAGAAACCAGTGACTCAGAAATGTCTTTTAGCATGGAGAGACCCACACGTAGCTCAGGCACTGCCTATTTACAGACACCAGAAGGTCCCTATAAGACCCAATTGGAGTATATCAAGACCAACCAATTAAGTGCTCGCATCTATGAGGATGGTCTAAGGCGATCAGTGGTTCAACTCAAGAATCCTGACCAGCCCTTTGGACTTGAACACCCAGTGGTCAAGTTTGAAGAGGGTGCTTACATTGATAAGGAAGGAACCATGTATGTGGTTACCAACTTACCAGATAGGACAGATGAGTTTGGAAATATCATTCCTGAGAATGAGATAGGAGACCTAGAGCAAGGAGACCTGGGAGGAGAACCCAAGACCCCTAGAGGTAAGTCAGTCTTAACCAGAGTGCTCACTCCAGAATGGATTCCTCAAGATAACAAAAGCATAGAACTATTCGTGAATAGAGAAACGGAAGAAGCCTTTTGGAGATTTAGGCCAGATCAACCCTGCCCAGTAGTCACCATCTATGAATTCAAGGACCTAGAGACACCAGGGAAAGCTGTCTATCTAGATCACACATCTCAGAAATTATTCTTAGTATCAGATCATGACAGACATGCTTACACTTGGCAAGGTGAATCAATTTTCCCTCCACCAAGATCTAATGTTTCCCAGGGCCTCCAAGGAGCCGGATCATCCAAGGGTCATGAAACCCACAGGGAAAGAACTAGAGAGAGACCGGAGGTAAGCTTTGCAGACACCATGGGCAGAGACAGATCAGGATATGGAATGGAAAGACCTGAAAGGGAGAGACATAGAGCTCATAGGCAACAAAGAGATGAACATGATTTTCCATTGCCTAGACCACGAGAGCACTCAAGAACACTTAGACCCTCTCAAGTGGTTAAGACAATGAAGAACTACTTTGATGGATTTGGAGATCCTTATGATCATGTGGCGGAGTTCAAACAAGTGCTAAGAGCTGAACAGGTTGAAGACTTATTCACCCAGTTCGAGGCATTTGGTTTGACTCTTAAGGATACTGCCTTAGCTTGGTTTCAACCTCTAAACAGTCGCAACTATAGAGAGATAGGTCAGCTACTAGAAGAATTCATTGTGGAATTTTCCAAAAGTGGTATCAGGCATAACACATCATCCTTGATCCACAGCTTCAAGCAGACACCCCAAGAAACAGTACGACTTGCAGGAAGAAGGTTTAGATAGTACTTGGAAAGATGCCCTGTACCAGAATTACCCACATCAGCCAAACAGGTGGCACTGTTTTTAGATGGCCTATTGAGCACAAAATTAAGGTCATATGTATACTTGAAAGAGCCTAGATCCATAGAAGAGTGTATACGGATATGCATTGACATAGAAGACAACTTGGGTGAGGAGTTAGGACTATCCAAACTCTATAAGGACTCTGATAGTTCTACAAGTCATACCTCTAGAACCTCCACTGAGATAGATGAGATAGCTGAGCAAGTGGCCAAAAAGCTAGGAGTTCAAAATAGACAAATGCCAAGGGTTACCTCAGTGAAGCTATGTTATACGTGTGGAGGAGATCACATGGCTAATGTTTGTCCGTTGACGACTCAACCCCAAGGAAACCCTAATGCTCTATATTGCACCATTGAGAGGAAATATACAAATCATACGACCCAAGATTGTCCCTATAACAGGCAGGCTGTTAGACAAAATTATCAGCAACCTTACCAGCAAGGTAGGTATCAGAATCAGTACCAACAGCCATATTATAGGCCACAACAATATCAATCTCAATACCAGCAGCAATATCAGGCACCATATAGGCCACAACCAGTCCTACGAAACCAACCGCCAGCTCCCGCCAATGTGATCCCAGTTAAATATACGATGGCGGAGGAGAACCCGAATAGAGCATTGGTGCCACTAACCCCATTGATACCAGAAAATGACTCTCACGCTCATGGTTCAGACTACTTCCATGCAGATAGTCCACAAGCTTATTATATAGAGTCACCTGAGCAAAGTGAGACTTCTCATTGTCAATATGAGACACCACCTATGGAACAAAATTGGGAGCCAGAATACTCCAATGTCATGTATACGAATCCAAATCCTAGACCCCAATTGAGACAAGTAAGACCACAAGCCCCTAGAGGACCATGCTTTAGATGTCAGGGCGATCATTTCATTCGTGAATGTCCCCACCAACCTGCTCTGGGACTAGGACAAAACATCACAATACAAGGCTTTTGTCCTGAGTGCGGCAAGGAACATCTTCCTAGAGAGTGTCCCAGGAATCCCTCTAGTGCACCCAAGGTCACACCCATCAACGTGGTAGGCTTAGTGGCAGATTCAAGTCCAAGTAGTAGTAATGTGGCTCCTGTACAGGCAGTTACTAGGGCACAGGCTGCACAACAAGCAAAACCATCTGAGCAAGCGGAGTCAAGTGAGGCAGGAGAACCTAGTAAGAGGAAACCAAGAACATGGAAGGATACCAGAGAGAAGGCTAATCGCAAGTGGAACAAAAAGCTATCCGAGCTAGAAGAAAGCCTAAGGGATACCAAAACAAAAATAGAAGACATTGCATCTCAAAGCCCCTCACATACCGAAGCTCCATCCACTCCACCTCATTCCACCCCACCACCCATTGTAAATAACCCAAAACCAGGGTCTGTTCTTGCAGATCCAACCCCAGAAGGCTTGGACATGATGTTCAAGGCCTACCAGGCTCGTCTTCAAGAAGGGCCAACAACTGCAAACTTGGACAAGAGTTACCCGAGAGCAGATTTAGAGATTGAACGGATGAAAATGTGCATGAAAATGGTAGAACAAGCTCAAGCTATACTTGAGACTAGTCAAAAGTTCAATCAGACAAACTCTGTCAAACCGGATTTGCATTTCCAAGGCTTACTAGAAAGATTAGAGCAGTTGGTAAACAAACCACAAGTTTCTTTACCTCCACAGGCTCAACCAATTATTGAAAGAGGAAGCTCACCACCAATGGGAGCTTATGTTCCTAATTCCACGGATGCTGGAATACCTCCTTCAATTCAACAGTACTCTCAAGAGTTCTTGCGGGAAATACAGGAAGAGAAATGGGCCAAGGAGGAGGGTAATTCCCCTCCTATTCCTGAGATTGATGATCTTCATGATCAATTTCCCCAAGACATTCCGTCTATCTATGGAGACCAAGCAGAGCAACAAGAAGATGAAAGATTAGATTTTGAATCTAATTCTTTACAAGAGTTGCCTCATTTCATAGGCCCATGGGAATCTGAATCTATCCAGATCAGAGCTCCCACAATATTGGTAAGAAATGAAGACTCAGTGATTCCAAGAAACACTGATGTTGTGAAGAACACTAAGGTTCAATGTCATCTCACTGTGGAAGAGCTGCTCAAAGCAAAACCTGAGCTCTGGAATCATGTGAAGGATCAGGTTCCAGAACTTGAATCCAATATGCCAAAAGTAGGCTCTAAGCAAAAAGTTCCAGAGATACCTCTCGACAAGATAGGAGACATGAGCGAAGGTGAAGAAGGTAACACTTATCTTCCGATCACCTATCAAGGTTACACAACCAAAGCAATCGTAGATTCGGGTGCTGGTGTTGCTATTGCGACCACCTCCTTGTGGAAGCGATGGGGCAAACCCACATTAAGACCAACAAGAATGAAGCTTCAAATGGCAGATGGTCATTTTGAAAGACCTCTAGGATTGCTCGAAGGGATAACTCTAACCACTTGTGGTGTAGAGTTTGAACATACATTTGCTATATGTGACTTTGAAAAAAATAATGTCTACGAGATGATCCTAGGAAGACCCTTCCTACGACAATTGCAAATAGTACAGGATTTGGGAACCAACTCCTTGTACTTACAGCACTTAGGGGTCACCACCAAGGTCAATCTGAAGGATTACACCTTCAGAGATGTACCACCCCTACAGTGGAATCCTATCCACAAAGCAAAAGAAGATTCAATCTCTGTGCATTCTGGAAGTTCACCTGATCCATCCTGGCTGCATGAAGATACTCACTTGTGGATGTGCAAGGTCGTAGAGGAAGAGGAAAAGCGTCTAAAAGCAAGAGAAGATGGAACTCCCCCAGGAGATAGACCAATAAAAGACCCAGCCTATACATCGATGATATTTCCAGATGAGGAATTTGAACCTCATGGTTGGGCAGAAATCTTAGCTACCATGGACATAGCAGTCAATGAAGAACAATGGACACCTCATTGTGATGAGGAGGGTTATGATATTTTAGTGTTCATGTGTCAGCCCCTGTTGGAAGAGTGTGATCCTAGTGAGTTCATAGAAGAAGAAGAGAATGACGATGATCTAGAATCCATTGTGATGGATACTTACTTTAACTCAGAGGAACACTATTTAGAAGACATCGGAGTGTTAACCCAAAAAGAAGAAGAACCCCTCACAAGTATTAAAACGATAAATTCAAAGGAAGGAAGTGAAGGAGGTCAAAAGAAAATGAAAAGAAAAGCAGTGAAACAAGAAGAGGAAGAATCATTGTTTGAAGTACTAGAAAATTTCAAGAAATATGAAGTGGAAGACCGAAAAATTTTGGTACGGATGCCTAAAAGAGAGGCCATTATAGGAGAAGCATATGACAATAAAGAAAAGACCAAAAAAATTGTAGTGACCATTGAAGGGAACGAAGAACGATGTACGTACATAGGAGATGACCTAAGTGCAAAAGAAGAAGAAGAGCTTGTAGCTCTATTAAGGGAATATAGGGATGTGTTCGCATGGCACTATAGAGACTTGAAAGGAGTAGATCCAAAGATTTGCTCTCATACGATTCGGATGACCGCTGATGCCAAGCCCACCAAACAAAAGCCCTACACATATAATGACAATTATGCAGCCAAAATAAAGGAGGAAATTGACAGGCTGATTGAAGTTGGATTCATCTATGAGATTGAGCATACGGAATGGGTGTCCCCCATTGTAGTGGTGCCCAAGAAGAACGGAAAGTTGCGAGTGTGTATCAACCTTAAAAAAGTTAATGCCGCTACGATCAGAGATAGCTATCCACTTCCAATCACTGAACATTTATTGGAGCGTGTTGCAGGCAAGGAAGTTTATAGCTTCCTTGATGGATTTTCAGGTTACAATCAAGTGGCCATTGCTCCTGAAGATCAACACAAAACGGCTTTTGCCACCGAGTGGGGAATCTTTGCATTTCGTGTGATGCCATTTGGGCTCACCAATGCACCTGCAACATTCCAAAGGCTCATGTGCCATGTCTTCAAAGAGTTCTTGTGGAAGAGCTTAGAAGTATATGTGGATGATTTATGTGCGCATTCCCAACAGAGAAGTTACCACATCCCTGAGCTCAAACAAATCTTCAACAAGTGTAGAGATTATCGAGTTTGTCTGAACCCAGAAAAGTGTGTGTTCATGGTACGACAAGGTAAGATCTTAGGTCACATTGTTTCTAAGAATGGAATTTCAACAGATGAGGACAAAGTAAGAGCAATAGCAGAGCTGCCAAGACCAAGGAATGTTAAAGAGGTACAAGCCTTTATGGGCCATTGTGGATATTACCGTAGGTTTATCCACATGTATGCCATCATAGCTAAACCTCTTTATGGGTTGTTAACAAATTTTGAGTGGAACGAGGAATGCGAGAATTCCTTCAACGAGCTGAAAAGACGTTTGTGCACAGCGCCAATATTGACTACTCCGGATTGGAGCAAACCCTTTCATGTCCATGTAGATGCCTCCAATCATGCAATAGGATGTGTGCTAGCACAATCCACAGGTGAAGGAAACCTAGATTTGCCGATAGCATATGCTAGTAGGCAATTAAATGCAGCTGAACGAAATTATACCACAACGGAGAGAGAAGGCTTAGGCATGGTATATGCTGTGAAGAAGTTTAGACACTATCTATTGGCCAATAAGTTCAAGTTTTTCACTGATCATCAAGCTTTACTATATTTGGTCAATAAACCTTGCAATACAGGCCGCTTAGTAAGATGGTTCCTCTTACTAATGGAATACGACTTTGAAGTTGTTGTCAGGAAAGGTAGAACCCATCTTAGGGCAGACCATCTTTCTCGCATCACTTCAGGAGAGCCACCGCAAGGAGTGTCTGATGAATTGCCCGATGCTTATCTGTTCAATTTAGAAGTTGTTCCTAAATGGGCAAATAAGTTGGTACCAGTCCTAACCTTTGGGCCTGCAAATAAGAATGTGAAAACAAGCAAAGAAGAAATTGTAAAATCACAAAAGTATCAAATATTGGCCGGAAGTATGTACAAGCAAGATACCGAGGGCGTATTAGCTTGTTGTGTTGAGGACGACGAACATACTAGTTGGATGCAACAAGCCCATGAGGGACTGCTAGGAAATCACTACTCTAAACAACGAACGTTGCAGAATCTAAAACGTTTAGGAGTGTATTGGCCTAGCATGGACAAAGAAATACAGGAGTGGATCCAAAATTGTCCAGTGTGCCAGAAGAGACCCCCAGTGGAGCATGCCACTCTTTATCATGTGTCATTAATCCCAGATTGGAGTGCTCCATTGGTTGAGTTCATGAGATCGGGAACATTACCCAATCAGGCTAGTCTTGCAAGAAAACGGAGCATGGAGCAAGAGGCTCAAGACTATGCCTTGGTAGGAGACAACTTATATCGAAGAGGCAAGGATGGTTACCTAAGACTGTGCGTTCATGAATCAGACTATTTGAAAGTCTTAGAAACTGCACACAGCGGTGCTGCAGGTGGACACTTTGGGCCTGACAGAGTAATTAAGACCATTTTATTCTCAGGACTTTGGTGGCCCACTCTTCATATGGATGCACATACTTATGTGAAGAAATGTGACACATGCCAACGTGCCCAATATCCGATAAGAAAAGATGAGATGCCTTTAAGGCCAATGATGGGAGGGCGCGCATTCTCGAAGTGGGGCATAGACTTTGTTGGTCCTATTAACCCCCCAGCTAGAAACTCCCATGCAGAATACATTATTGTAGCCACAGATTACCTTAAAAAGTGGGTGGAAGTAAAAGCCACGACAAAGAATGATGCTCAAACGACGGCTAAGTTCTTATTCGAAAATGTGTTCACTAGATATGGGTTACCAATAGAGTTGGTTAGTGATAGAGGTACGCACTTCTTGAATGAGGTCATTGAAAATCTCCTTCAAGAATTCATGGTGATACATAAGAAGTCTGCCCCCTATCACCCACAAGCTAACGGACAAGCCGAGAGCACGAATAAGATCCTATGTAACGTATTGACAAAAGTTGTAAATAATAAACGCTCTGATTGGGACAAACAACTTCATCATGTTGTTTGGGCATATCGAGTTGCCTACAAAATGGTACTCAATGCTACCCCATTTCAGATGGTCTTTCGACAGAATGCCGTGCTACCATTGGACTTCCTAATCCCAGCCTTGAAAGTAGCACAAGAGTACGAGTGGAATGGACATGAGTTGTCTTCCAGGATCTTTGATCTAGAACGCTTAGGTGAGACGAGGCTACGGGCAGCAACAGGCATTTATGCTGCAAAGAAAAGGCAAAAGGCATACTTTGATGCCCATGTAAAGGATAAAGGATTGAAGGAAGGAGATCTAGTGCTGGTTTATACGCTAAAGCAACATGCCCGCAAATTGGAGAAACGAGGATATGGACCCATGATCATTAATAGACTCTCCACTAGCGGTGCAGTTCAATTGGCCACTTTAGAAGGTGATATCCTACCAAACTATATTAGTGGATGCCGAGTCAAGTTATATCAAGAACCTCTTACAGAGGAAATGCTCATGAGACTCAACACTGCTAAGAAGCGAAAAGAAGAAGAGTTAAGGGTTAGAGAAGAAGCACAAGCAGAGGCTAGAGCGCGCATCAGAAGAAATAAGTTACGGCGGCTAGGCCTAGATGTCAACACAAAAGCTCCAAAATATCACATGGACACGTGCCAAAAATCGGGCATAACTACTTCTCGAATAATTGATCGACGGCCCTTTGTGACTATAGAGGTAGGACAAGGAAAGCGTGTAAGGACTGTGAGAGCATTGGTTGACTCAGGAGCAGCAACTAGTGCAGTTAGACTTTCATACTGCCAAGACCTGCAATTGAACATCGAGCCCATAGAAGCCTATCTCATAGGTTTAGGAGGCGTGGAAACCCCTTGTTTGGGAGAGGTGGAACTTCCCATCTACCTTCAAGATGTTCCAATAAAAGTCAAAATGCTAGTGTGTCATGATGAGGACCTCACAGAACCACTTGTCTTGGGTCAAGATTGGATTTACGACCATGCTGTCAACTTGAACCTAAGAAGTCAACTTCTTCAAGTTTGGGTATATAATCAATGCATTACATTAGAATTGGAGAATCGCATGCCCACTGACACTGACACCACACACTCTCTTTGTTCCTCTAAGGCTAATCTTCTCGAACAAGATGTTGTAGATGTCAAAAGCTCTATGATCCAGACGGACACAATCACGGAAGGACAGTCGCAAAGGCAAGATGAACCTTCTTCTTGTTTTTCAAAGAGTAAAGCATCCACAGTAGTTCAACCTCAGAAGCAAGCAAAACAGTGCAAGACAGCCAGTCTATCAAATAGACAAAGAGCCTTCAAGAGGAAAGAAGTGTTGGGCATGACACAGATCTGGGTAAAGAAAGGAGTGCAACCATCGATGTTGCCTCAAAGATTCCCACCCAACCAGATCGACCATGAAAAAAGAAGGACCAAGCACCTATGACAGGCTCAAGCACGAAGAATCCAACAAATTTGGGTACCGAAGCTATCAAAGAAGGTCGACCACAATCAGGTACGAATTTGGGTGCCTAAAAAATTAGCTACAGCTCAACAAGGGCGATTACAGATGTGGGTACCCAAGAAGCTCTTACACGTACAAAGGCCTATGCTCCCCACCATGCGAAAGGCCTCAACAAAGAAGCCAAGGAAAGCAAAGGGTAAGAACAGAGCACAAAGACCAAAAGAAGATAAACTCAACCCTTCTACAAAAATAAGCAGGCACTCACCCAGGATATGGGTTTGGAAGCCAAAAGCACAAGCAACATCCACAGAACCAAGGGGCCAACCACACTGGATACCAAAGTTTGGACAGCATCCAAAGAAGAACTGGCCTGAGGTGATCTCTACAGGGCCAAATACTATTCGGAAATGGGTTCCCATTAGGAGGATTACATCATTTCGAGATCCAATCGACACCTCCAAACAAAGAATGCATCAACTATGCGAGTAACATCAAAAGCCTCGACGTGCAGCAACCATGTGCCTTTGCCATAACCTTGTCTTTTGCACCATTGAGGTCATGCACTTCCAAAGTATGCATCAACATAGGGCCACATTATATGGCCGTGCATAGACACAATCGAGAAATCCCACGCACATGAGACACAATGTTCACATGCAAAATATGTTATTGATACTAACCTCTTTCTTCTTGTTTGATGCCATTGTTCCAAAAAAAAAAAAAAAAAAAAGGACTGTGCAAAGAAGAGGACTGTGCTTGAAAATGCTCATCAGCGAACTTTCAGCAAGAACATCCATCAACAAAAAGGTCAAGCCGAGGGTCCAACACCATGATGGAACTACAACACGAAGAGATGAAGATCAACGGACCCTTCACCATGGTAAGACGCGTATGTTTCAACAACACTAAAACCATGATAGAATAGGAAACCTCTTCGTCAGCATACCCTTGAGCACTTAGCTCAAGACCCAATCTCTTGCACCATACTTCTTGCCATGCATTTTCCAAGTACGCATATGTAGGGCCACATTACAAGGCCATGCACAAGGCACATATTTTGTTCAACCCATGCACTAATGCACTGACCCACCATTCACTACGGGTTACAAGTACTTGGCATGAAAACTATGAAGGCCATCTTTGGAAGAATCAGAGGACATCACGGTGACCACTACAAGAACAAGGGAGCCATCCACCATTAAGAGTTGCTCATAATCAACATTGAACACCTCCTTTGAGCAACGAGTAGTTTTGGAAAAATCACAAATGCACCATCCAGATGGATTACAAGGCAAAAGTACGTACAAAAGGACTACACACTGCAAAAGATGATAGTGGCAAAGTGAAGAACCAGACAAACGACCAGGACACATTGGGAAGAAGGATCGCCCCTGTTGGACGCAAGGATGCTACCTCTCAATGTACTACATGGAACGACCACTACAACAAGGGTCTGTCAGGGACGACAGACTCAAGAGGGGGGGGAGTGTTGAAGCTCAAGATCAAGGACAAAGAATGGAAGTGCATCAAGGAAGTGGACACACAAGAAGAAGGAGCAAGTAGGGAGCTCCAAGAAGCACCTGTCAAATTTTCAGAAGAAATCCCTACAAAAATAGTGATTTTTATCACTAAAAACCATTGTAAATACCATTTTCCATTTTTGTAACTCCATTTTGTTCAAGCCGAGGAGTCCTCGAGCTTGAGGAGTATTAGAACTACCATCCTACCAATTTTCATGATTTTTAGACTCCGTTTGAGCCCCCAAATAAGTCCTGGAACCTATTTTTTAACTAGGCCGGACACTAGGTCTGGACAGGGCCAAAACCACTCAAAAACTATAAAAAGGGCTGGAGATCTCATTTTTGAGGTTAGCTTGTTGTAGATTTCAGTTTTGTAAGAGAGCTCTTTGGTAATCGAAGCTTTCCATTGTTCAACTCTTTGCTCTTACTTTGTGCGCGTGTGTGTATGTGTGTGCATGCTTGTGTGCTTTCACCCACGCACTTGTGCCATCATTTGCTCACGGTCTTCATACCGGTCCTCACGTCTCCACGGATTGACATTTATGAGGTGTATCTCCTCACGTTGGTACTCACCATTGTGCTAGAGTGACAGTTTGTTATTCACCAATTTAGTCAGCACATTGCATAAGAACTTATTTGTGCTCTCAACCTGGCCATTAGCTTGTGGGTGATAGGGGGCAGACTTCTTATGTACTACCAAGAATTCTTGGAGAAGGTTTTCTATGACTTCATTCAAGAAGTGTGTGCCTCTATCACTTACTGAGTCTATTGGCAATCCGTATCTAGTGAACACATTTTCAAATAAGAACTTTGCTGTTGTTTGAGCATCATTCTTCGTAGTGGCTTTCACTTCTACCCACTTGGTTAGATAGTCTGTGGCCACAATGATATACTCAGCATGTGAACCCTTAGCTGGGGGATTAATAGGATCGACAAAGTCTATTCCCCACTTAGAGAATGCACGTCCACCCATCATAGGTTTCAATGGCATCTCATCCTTGTGTATGGGATACTTAGTTCGCTGACAAACCTCACACCTCTTCACATAGGTATGGGCATCCATGTGAAGAGTTGGTCACCAAAGACCTGCAAATAAAATTGCTTTGATCACCCGATCTGGTCCAAAGTGTCCTCCTACTACACCTTGGTAAGCATTCTCTAATACCTTCAGATATTCGCTCTCATGGACACACAATCTAAGATACCCATCTTTTCCTCGTCTGTATAGATTATCTCCATTGAGAGCATAGTCTAGTGCCTCTTGTTCTAAGCTCCTTTGTCTAACCAGAGTCATTTCTTGAGGAAATGTTTCCGTCTTCAGAAAGGCCACTAATGGCTCGCTCCACTCTGGCACTAAAGACACACGATAAAGAGTGGCATGTTCCACTGGTGGTTTAGTGTGGCAAATTGGACATTCCTTGCACATCCTATGAACATCTGCTTCCATAGTTGGCCAATGCACTCCTAGTCTCTTGAGTGTCTGTAGGGTTTGTTGTTTTGAGTAGTGTTGCTCTAATGCACCTACATGTGCTAATTGCAACCACTTCGCGTACTCGTCCTCTTCCACACAACAAGCTAATACTCCGTGATCTATATGTTTGTACACACTTCCTGCCATGATATGATATTTCAGAGCTTTTACTATCTCTCTATCTTGAGTGTTTACTACTGGATGCTTAGGCCCATGTGTGAGTACTGGCACTAATGGCTTAGCCCACTGAAGTACGACTTCTAAATTAAACAAGTAAGCATCAGTTAGGTCATCTGACACTCCTTGTGGGGCCTCTCTTGATGTGAGCCTTGAGAGATGATCTGCTCTCAAATGAGTCTTGCCCTTTCTCACCACTACCTCAAAGTCGTATTCCATTATTAAGAGGAACCATCTTACTAATCTTCCTGTATTGCATGGCTTGTTTACTAGGTACAGTAGAGCTTGGTGATCCGTACAAAATTTAAACTTATTTGCAAGCAAATAGTGTCTAAACTTTTTAACAGCGTATACCATGCCGACCTTCACCAGTAGGTTGTGCAAGTACACATCCAATAGCATAATTGGAGGCATCCACATGAACATGGAATGACTTGTTCCAATCTGGTGTGGTCAAGATTGGTGCTGAACATAATCTTCGTTTAAGCTCATTGAAGGAATTCTCACATTCATGAGTCCACTCAAAGTTAGTTAGAAGAGCATACAGAGGCTTTGCAATGACGACATACATGTGAATGAACCGGCGGTAGTAACCACAATGCCCCATGAAGGCTTGTACCTCCTTGAAATTCCTTGGCCTAGGTAGTTCTGCAATGGCTCTCACTTTCTCCTCATCTGTGGATATGCCATTCTTTGACACTATGTGCCCTAGGATCTTGCCTTTTCTGACCATGAAAACACACTTTTCTGGGTTCAGGCAGACTTGATACTCTCTACATTTGTCAAAAATTTGCTTGAGTTCCGGTATATGTGTTTGTCTAATGTTGGAATGAGCACAAAGATCATCCACATAGACTTCCAAGTTCTTCCTCAGGAAATCTTTAAACATGTGGCACATGAGCCTCTGAAAAGTGATTGGCGCATTGGTAAGACCAAATGGCATTACTCGAAAGGCAAATATGCCCCACTCTATGGAAAAAGCTGTCTTATGCTGATCTTCTGGTGCAATGGCCACTTGATTGTAGCCAGAGAACCCATCCAGGAAGCTGTACACATCCTTGCCTGCTACCCTTTCTAATAGATGCTCAATGATAGGAAGCGGATAACTATCCCTGATAGTGGCTGCGTTAACCTTCTTCAAGTTAATGCATACACGTAATTTGCCATTCTTTTTGGGCACCACTACAATGGGGGATACCCATTTAGTATGCTCAATTTCATAAATAAATCCAGCTTCAACCAAGCAATCTATCTCTTCTTTGATCTTGGCAGCATAGTTGTCATTGTATGTGTAGGGAATCTGTTTAGAGGGCCTGGCCTGTGAGGTCATGGGTATCGTATGTGAGCATATGTCAGGGTCTACACCTTTCAGGTCCTTGTAGCTCCAAGCGAATACATCTCTGTACTCTCTTAGCAAAGCTATCAACTCTTGCTCTTCTTCTTCCATCAGGTCATGCCCTATGTAGGTGCATCTTTCTTCACCCTCTTCTATGGCTACAACTATTTTCTTGGTGGTTTCCTTGCTATCATAGGCCTCTCTTGCTTGTGCCTCACGTTTAGGCATTCTTATCATGACTCTCCTATCGTCTATCTCATATTTTTTAAAGTTTTCAAGGACCTCAAATAAGGATTCTTCCTCTTCTGGTGTGACTTCCTTCTTTTTCCTCTTTTTGCCTTCACTCTTGGTGGCCACTTGTGTGGTTAATCTCACATCATTCATGATTTCTTCGTGTCTCTGAGGGTAAGATTCGACTTCATAGAAGTACTCTTCATCTGATGCAAAAGGTGGGTCCATAATGATTGACTCTAAGTCGGAGTCACTTGCCTCCTCAAATGCATCAGGGCTAGGTTCGCATTCTTCTAAAACTGCATCTCCCATGATTGGTTCTATTGAAAAGACTGCAATGTCATAGCACTCCTCATCATAGTGGGGTGTCCATTGTTCTTCATTGATGGCTACATCCATTGTTGCTAAAATTTTTACCCAGCCGTGAGGCTCAAATTCTTCATCCGAATAAACTACAGGTGCATAGGCTAGGTCTTGAATTGACCTATGTGTCTCTTTCGCACCTATCTCTCTGTTTTTTCCTCTTTTCTCTTCTTCTACTGCCACTTTGCACATCCATAAGTGGGTGTCTTCATGCATCCATGAGGATCCTGATCCTATGGAATGCACTGACTCCATGTCATCCTTGGCTCTATGGATGGGATTCCATTGGATGGGGGGAACATCTCTATGAGAGTAATCCTTGAGATTGACTTTGGTTGTAACTCCTAAGTGTTGCAAGTACAAAGAATTGGTTCCCCAGTCTTGTACCACTTGCAATTGCCGCATAAATGGCCTTCCCAAAATCATCTTGTAGGCTTGGTTTTTGCTAAAGTCGCATATAGCAAAAGTATGTTCGAACTCAACACCACATGTAGTGAGAGTTATTCCTTCTAGCAATCCTAAGGGCCTCTCAATATGACCATCGACCATCTGCAATTTCATTCTTGTCGGTCGGAGTGCTGGCTTGCCCCAACGCTTCCATAAGGAAGTGGTAGCAATTGCAACTCCTGCACCTGAGTCCAAAATTGCTTTGGTTGTGTATTCTTGATGGGTAATTGGGAGATAGGTATTTCCTTCTTCTCCTTCACTCATATCGCCTATCTTATCCAATGGTATTTCTGGCACTGTTCTATGTGATCCTACCTGGGAACGCGATTTCGCTATGTGTGGCACTTGTTTGGCTACGTGTTTCCACACTTCTGGCTTAACTTTGAGTAGATCTTCTAAAGTGAGGTTGCACTGCACTTTAGTATTCTTTACTACCTCAGTATTCCTAGGTATGATCGAATCTTCGTGTCTTATCATGACTGTGGGTGCTCTCATGCAAGTTGACTTGGTTTCCCATGGGCCTATGAAATGGGGTAGTTCCTGTAAGGAATTAGACTCGAAGTCTAATCTCTCTTGAGATTGGGCGCTCTCCTGCTCTTCATAAATAGAAGGGATGTCTTGTGGGAATTGATCATGTGCATCATCCACAAGTTCAATGGGAGGAGGGACTTCACTTTCCTTTGCCCATTTCTCTTCTTGAATTTCTCTCAGGAACTCTGGTGAATACCTATTCATAGAAGAAGAGGTGTCAGGATCAGTGGAGTTAGGCACATAAGCTTCCTGGAGAGGAATGCTTATTCTATCTCTTGCACTCTCCTTAATCTGGGAGGTGGCTCCTTTCACGGACTTTGTAAGTAACCTCTCCAATCTATCTAATAGACCATCAAAATGCAACAGTGTTCTAGTGGAGCTAGGGCTATTAAACAAGCGACTTGCTTCGAACATGGCTTGCACCAATTCTACCATCGTAGCACAAAGCTTTGTTCATTCTATCTCTAAATCGGCTCTAGGGTAACATTTGTCATGATCTGTCACATTTGGCCCTTCCTGGATTCTGGCCTGATATGCTTTAAGCATCATGTCTAGATCCTCAGGAGTGTGATCGGCTAGGACTGATCCTACTCTGGGTGGTGGGTGGGCTACGTGTGGTGGATTAGAAAGTTGGGGAATGGAAGGTGATGGGTTGGAGGGGGATGGAAAGGGTGGTGGTGGGGTAGTGTGAGAGTGGTTTTGAGATGCGAGTTCACTTATCTTCACTTTGGTTTCTCTCAAGCTTTCTTCAAGTTTGCTCATTTTCTGTGACCATTGTCTTTTCATTCTCTCCCGGCTATCTCTCCACGCTCTTGTCCTCTTCTTGGTTATACTCTCTATCTCACTAACCTCAGAACTCTTTTCCTCTCCTACTCCTTGGGTTTGCTGCCAGGCTTGAGCTCTAGTGACCACATGCACGGGGGCTGTGGAAGTTCTACTTCCCGTAGAATCTACCACTAACCCAATGACGTTGATAGGAGTGATTTTTGGTAGGTTATTGGGGTTCTTCGGGCAATCTCGTAAGAGATGCTCTTTCCCGCAATCTTGACAAAAGCCCTGAATTGTCACTGGTTGGGGTTGTGTAGGGGCAGGCAGTGGACAATCACGTATGAGGTGATCTCCCTGACATCTGAAGCGAGGTCCTCTAGGAAATGGCGGTCGTACCTGTCTAGGTTGAGTTCTAGAGTTGGGGTTTGTGTACATGACATTAGCATACTCAAGCTCCCCACTATTTTCACTTGGGTCCTCATAATAGTAGGACTCATTATGCTCGGGTGACTGCATGTAGTAAGCCTATGGGCTGTCAATATGTGTGGAGTCAAAACTATGGTCACTTGGATCACTGTCTGATAGCAACGGTGTAACTAGGGCTATGGCTATGTTCGGATTTCTTCAGCAGATGCATATTTCACTGGGATTACATTGGTTGGAGCAGGGGGTTGCTGGGCAAGGACTGGTTGAGGTCTCAATTGCCCTTGATAAGGTGGCTGATAAGTTTGCTGTGGTCTGTCGTATTGCTATGGTGGGTACTGATTCTGGTATCTACCCTGTTGTGGATATGGCTGAGGGTAATTTTGCCTGACAGTTTGTTTGTTATAAGGGCAGTCTTGTGCAGTGTGGTTGGTGTACCTCCGTTCTATGGTGCAGTACTGGTTACTAGGATTCACTTGGGGTTGTGCCATAATGGGACATACGCTTGCCATATGGTCACCTCCACAAGTATAGCACCGCTTAACTATGGCAAATCTTGGGATTTGTTTGCTAGAGACTCCTAGTTTTTGAGCTACCTTTTCTGCAAGTTCTTCAATGGATGTGGATTGACCCGACATAAGGCTACTAGAGCTATCCGAATCCTTGTAGATTTTTGATAGCTCCAACTCCTCGCCTAGATTATCCTCAATGTCTATGCATATGCGTACGCATTCTTCTATAGTTATGGGGTCCTTCAGATATACATATGACCTGAGCTTGGTGCTCAACAATCCATCTAAGAACAAAGCCACTCGCTTGGCTGGTGTGGGTAACTCAGGCATTGGGCACCTCTCTAGGTATTGCCTGAACCGTCTTCCTGTTAGTCGGACCGTCTCTTGAGGTGTTTGCTTAAAGCTATGAATCAGGGAGGAGGTATTATGTCGTATGCCACTCTTAGAGAATTTAGTGACGAAAGCCTCTAAAAGTTGGTCTATGCTCTTAACTGCCTCTCGTTGAGGGGTTGAAACCATGTAAGGGCGGTGTTCCTAAGGGTTAGACCAAAAGCATTGTATTGTGTTAATAGGTCCTCCACTTGTTCAACTCTCAAGACTTGTATAAATTCAGCTACATGATCATAAGGGTCTCTAGTACCATCGAAGTAGTTCTTCATGGACTTCACTAGCTGAGTTGGCCTCAGGGTCCTAGTGTGTTCTCTCGGCCTTGGCAAAGGGAAATTGTCAGCATTTCTTTGGTTCCTTGGGGCTCTAGGTCTCTCGGTTTCTTCTCTATCCGTCTCTCTTCTCATCCTTTCTCTTCCCAGGGGGTTGGCAAAGCTTACCTCAGGTCTGTCTCTACTTCTATCTCTTTGAGGTCCATGATCTTGGGAGGTCCCAGCTCCTTGGTGGCTGTAGGACACATTGGACCGAGGTTGGGGAAAAACAAACTCACCCTTCCATGTGTAGGCATGTCTGCCATGCTCACTGACCAGAAAGATCCTCTCTGACGTATTGTCTAGGTAGGTTACTTTGCCTAGACTATTAGGGTCTTTGAACTCATAGATTGTGAGAGCACCTACTTCATGAGGCTGAGCAGGCTTATATCTCCAAAAAGCCTCATCGGTTTCTCAGTTTAAAAGCAAATCTATGCTTTTATTATCCTGGGGAATCCACTATGGAGTCATGATTCTAGTCAAGACTGATTTACCACGAGGAGTCCTCGGCTCTCTCTCTAAATTCCCTTGCTCTATATCACCCATGTCGGTTTCTGCGATCACATTCCCAAACTCGTCTGTTCTATCTGGAAGAGTGGTGACTACATAAATAGTCCCTTCTTTATCTAGGTATGCTCCATTCTCGAACTTGACTATCGGGTGTCCTAGTCCATGGGGTTGATCGGGGTTCTTAATCTGGACCACAGATCTTCTCAGGCCGTCTTCGTAGATGCGAGCACCTAGACGATTAGTCCTGATGTATTCCAATTGAGTCTTGTAAGGTCCTTCTGGCTTTTCTAGGTACGCCACCCCTGAACTACCTACTAGTCTCTCCATGTTATAGGAAATCTCAGAATCACTGGTTTCTGATCGGGGAGTGTATGGGTAATCACTCAACTACTGGGCCCAAGACCTAGCAGTGTGATTGACACTAGCTTTAGAAGATCTGAGGCTTTGTCTGTCTCGGCCTAAGTGTCTACCTGACCTAAGGTTCATATGACTGGCTTATTTGCCCCCTTGGTCCCAAGCACACTCTCGTTGCAGGTGAGTTTGTACCAATCACTTTGTTGTTTTTAGTTGATTATTGTGTTAAGCCCTTGTTCAAGATCACGTCGTCAGGATTACTTAAGTGAAGTTCGCACTTGATAATTGATCGATTCAAGTTTACTTTTGTCCCTTAGGGTTTTCGCAATTAAGACCTACTTAATGCTTACACTTAGTTGATTAGTTCTCTTTGACTTGATTCGTGCCTGACATTGCCCTAATTGATTACCACACCTAAGTCGTACTTAGCCTAGGCTAGGAATTGACAAAGGAGGGTTGAGAGAACTTCCAACCTCAATCCTCTGGCTGCTCAGACCACTGCACAAGCCCAGGAAGCCTTCTCCCAAGCTTCGTACTCACCCTTGCTAGCTTCTTTTGAATTGCCTAGATTGTATGCAATGGTCCTGCAAAAGTTCACAAGTTAATATAGCTCCTTTACCACAATGGATTGCAAGACACACATCAACAATTACGGCCCCCCTTGGAGTAACTCACTGTACCCCTGAAACCTTATGACCACCTAGTCCCACCTAAAGGCCAACTTAAAAATACATGTTCTAAAACTCCACGTATGATTCTTATAAAAACAAGTCAAGGTGCACGTAGGATTCTCAACAAGCTTTCCAGCGAGACCAAAATCTCCTCAATCGGAGTTCGTATGGTGAAGTTATGACCAATCAGGCAGTTAGGGGTCAAAACAGGCTCTCAGGGTTCAGGAAATTCCTCCCTGGTTTTAGGTATTTTGCCCACTTCTAAGGCTCTAATATCATTCCAATGTGTCCAAAATTAATCCCCAAAAGTACCTCAATTCACTCAATTAATTCACCCTAAAAACTCATTTGTTAAGCCCGTGTATCACGATAGGTCGGGTCGGAGTGTCGCGATAGGTCGAGGTGTCGCGATACTTGAGAGTGTCACGATAGGTTGAGGTGTCGCGATACTTGGGAGTGTCGCGATAGGTCGAGGTGTCGCGATACTTGGGAGTGTCGCGATAGGTCGAGGTGTCGCGATACTTGGGAGTGTCGCGATAGGTCGAGGTGTCGCAATACTTGGGAGTGTCACGATAGGTCGAGGTGTCGCGATACTTGGGAGTGTCACGATAGGTCGAGGTGTCGCGATACTTGGGAGTGTTGCGATACTTGGGTGTGTCGCGATACTTGGGTGTGTCGCGATAGGTCGGGATATGGTGAATTTTTCTGATCTGTCTAGTGATTCTAGGAGCTCTCAGCTTGCGTAGTGTCGTGGTGCACTCATAATAGTGATTGGGTAAACTTTTCGGTGTGTCATGATAGCTCGAGCTTGATGCCTCGAGGCTTGCGCAGAAAGATTCCCTACCTGCTGAGCTTGTTGGAGATGGTGATGAAGCTGAAACCTGCAAGAAACATGCAAAAACACACAAAAACAAGTACACACACTTGCTCTCTCTCAAACTCGCACAAAGCAAATGAGGAGAATGACAAGGAAGAGGGAATATGAAGTGGAGAAGGGGATGGAGATGGAGATGGAGATGGAGATGGAGATGGAGATGGAGATGGAGATGGAGATGGAGATGGAGATGGAGATGGAGATGGAGATGGAGATGGAGATGGAGATGGAGATGGAGATGGAGAAAAAAAAAACAAGAGATTTACCTACTACTTACCATTCCAACGCGTCCTCTCTATGTCTTACCATCACACGCTCGTCCTCAAAGCTTGATCCCCAGCAACGACGCCAAAATTTGGTGTAGCTCAGTGATGAGTAGCACCTCCTTTAATGTCAATCCGGGAAGACATGAGGATGGTATGAAGACCTCGAGCAAGTGAAGGCACAAATGTGTGAGTGAGAAGCATGCACACACATACACACACACGCGCACACACAGCAAGAACAAAGAGAGTAAGACAATGGAATCACTTCCATTACAAACAAGTTCTCATACAAGCTCAAAACTACCAGAAGCTCCCCTAAAAATGAGCTCTCTAGCTCTATTTATAGTTTTTGACTAGCTTTGGCCCTGTCCAGACCTAGTGTCCGGCCTAGTTAAAAATTAGGTTCCAGGGCTTATTTGAGGGCTCAAACGAGGTCTAAAAAATATGAAAAATGGTAGGCACTTACTTCTAAGGCTCCTCAAGCTCGATGACTCCTCGGCTTGTACAAAATGGAGCTACAAAAAGGTGAAACGGTATTTACAAGGGTTTTTAGTGATGAGAATCACTTTTAAAATGATTTAAGGGTTGGAAAAAATTGATGGGTTGCCTCAGTGCTAGATGTGCATGTATGCCCATACTTGCTTCTTCCCGTATGATGCCAACAGTGTGCAAGTGCATTTAAGTGTATGCAAAATATCTATGTGTATGTGTGTGGATTGTGTATACACAGCTATGAAAAATAGGTGTAAGTTTTTGTGTGTGCATGAAAGTGCATGTGTGTGCATGTCTCTAGTTGTTGAAATGCATGTGTGTATGTGTTTGTCTATTGGTATGTATGTGTGAAAAGTATATTTGTATGTGTATGTGTATGGGAGTGTGCATGCATGTGTATGTATATGCATATGTATATGTGTGCATGAGCAAGTGTGTGCTTATTGTATGTGTGCACTATGTATATGTTTATGTTCAAGTCTCAATAAAATGTATTGCAAACATGCATTACAAGGAAACTAGAAAATGTTAGTGTGATTGTGATTTGTGAGAGTGTGAGCTCAGAGTGCGTGAGCTGAAGCAAGATATGAGAGTTGAAGGAGAGCTATATAGGAGATTGAATTTCGAGGGTAGTTTGAGGATGGTTGTAGGATATCTAGAATTACTATAGACTTGATTTGTTACTTTGTAAATGCTTGTATTTCTATAATTTTAAGGGAGCTTATCACAAGAAGTTTCTAGATTTCTATATTTCAAAGAGAAAATATCATCAAAATTTGCCAAAAACATTTGAAGTATAATGTGATATCCTTATTACTCATATTTATATATTTTTGAGTTCGAGGGGTGGTCTTAACTCTTTCCCTGATGTGGGTATTAAATAATTGTGTTCAAAGTGTAGTGTCGAGTGTGATAGATGGGAAATTCATGGAAGAGCATTTTCATTGGAAATGAAAGGGTTAAATCCTAAGTGGTATTCTCTCACCCAAAAATCCTTACAAGCTTGAGGAGTGGTCATAGCTTATTCACGTTGCATGCTTGATTGGATTTGTTTCTTACAATCTTCAAGAGTGGTCATATCTCAATCATGTTGTATGCTTCATTGGATTTGTCAATGCCCCTTTTTTTGAAATTGTCTTAAATTGTGGATTAAGGAAAGGATGGAGATCATAGAGGAGACATGAACAACCAACTTTACACATATTCCCAAATACCCCCCTTTTGGGATCTTGATTTATCTTTGGGCCCTTTGTTGGTTCCTTGACAATGATGGATGAACCAAGTTCCGAAGAAACAAGCGTTTGCACTCTGAAACTGTGTTCTTTTGTAATGTTATTATTGTTTATATAAAGCACCATTTTTTTCTTTTGCTTTAGAAGTCCTTGTTTACGTGTCATATTCGTGGACCAAAATCCAAAGTGAGGGAATATATAGAATTCAAAGTGAGGAATATTGATGTTAAAAGTGAGGGAATATAGAGAATCCAAAGTGAGGGAATATTGATGTTAAAAGTGAGGGAATAGAGAGAATCCAAACTGCATGCGTTGTTCTTTCTAATTTCAAAGATAATATAATGAAAGAGTAAGTCAATGATCGAACTTATATATATATATATATATATATATATATATATATATATATATATATATATATATATATATATCGCGTATTGAGAATCTATTTTTCTTTCTCTCTTTTTCTCTCTTTGCCCCCTCTCTCTCTCTCTCTCTCTCTCTCTCTCTCTATATATATATATATATATATATATATATATATATATATATATATATATATATATATATATATATGGTGTGTAAGTACGTGTGTGTGTGTCTCTTTATCTTTGTCTCTCTATAACATTGAGAACAGATTACATATCATTAGTGCTTTTTGCATAACAAAAGCAAGGATAAACCAATCTACCTCCCCCTTCCCCCTTTAAGCACTACTAAGTCTTCATCCTAAAAAAAACAAGTTGAAAAACAAGTGACTCACTCCTGAAATAGACCAAAACGTTATCAGCCTTCTTTATAATTCTTTTTAGCATGCTTGTATTTTTTCCTTCTTTATAATTTAAAGAGCTTTTTCCAAAAAAGAAACAGAGCAACGAAAAAAAAAATTGGGCATTCAAGCTGCTTTTTTTATTTTTATCTATTTTATCTCCACAATAAACATTAAAAAAACTATAAAAACGTTTTAGTATTTAGAAAGTAGATGAATAAGTAAACTTTCTAAGATTTCGCTAGAAGAACATAGAAAAGCCAACAAGTTTCCTTACTTTCAGAAAAAGAACTAACGCTAGGAACTAGAACTAGAAAGAACTAACGCTTGTCCAACAGCCCGAAAAATCAACTCATGATAAATGATTGGATTCAATTTGGTACGATTTTGTGGATTCAATATGGTACGAGCTTGTGTATTGTATTGAGTTAATGGTCAAACATCCAATCCATCTACGAAACTTGCAGGTCGAACATGGACTCTTTATGGACTCTTTCCGTCAAATGCGCATTCATTCAAGGTCCCTATTATCTCATTTGCATCCATGCATGAACCATTGTACAACAAACATTTAGAAAAGTTGAGTGTCTCAAGGCAATGAGATGAGCCTTGGGGCTCTCGGTTCATGGAAGCACTGTATTAAACAGACGTACTTATGTGCAAAAGAGAATATGCTTTCACTGTGGCCTTCAAGGGCATAGAATTAAAGAGTGCTTGTAGAAACAACAAACCTCTAAAAAAAATCAGGTCAATTCTAGGGCACAAGCGCGTTCATCTATCATTGAGGAAGAGAAAGACACTAGGAAGTCAGAGATAGACTCAGAAGTGTTCACAGAAGTTGGATGTAGAAGGAAAATAAGCCCTTGGGGGCCTATCGAGAGGAACACCATGGTTGTGGCACCACTTAATAACCTGTACCGCAACCTCGAAAAGGAGATCAATGAGTTGGACTTCCCAGGAGGAAATCCTTATTAAGTAGACAACGATGGTATAACCTTGGAGACTACCACCAACAAAGAAGACAACCTAGAGGACTACCAAGAAGGCTACACCACTAGTAAAGACAAGGGTTTTACAACCACCAACGAAGACAACCCGGATAGTGAGAGTTCCATCATTGGATCTACACTACCGGATAAAGTGCTAAACTCACTCTCGTAGAAGCAATTTATAAAGGAAAACAACCATTGGAAATGCCATGGAAGAGCCCCTTAAAGGTAAGATTTGTGGTCAAGACCTCTTCTCTTTGAGGAAAAAGGATGAGCCCAAGAAGAAAAAAGACAAGGGTGTTCTCTGCAAAGAGGGTAACCATCGTTAATGATTATGATATCATTTAATGCCATGGGGTTGAATGACCCCTCAAGAGTGGCCATTATTGGCGAGTGGCTTTGAGATAATAGCCCAAACTCGGACTTCATATGTATGCAAGAAATTAAAATCGATGGAGAGGACCTTCAAAAACGTCTCAAACGTATATCTTCGACCCAGTTCTGGGTCACCACTTCACATGCCAGGGGGGCTAGTGGCACAACCATTGGAATAAATAACTTTTGGTTTGGTAGACTAATCAACTCTTGTGAGGATCAGAAACATCGCTGGATTGCTACCTCTTTTCATTGTGATCTCCTTGTATGCTCCCAAATAGGGAGTCGGAGTGGATTGACACGTGGGCCTCTTTAGACTTGCTTTCCCACAACGTGATGCTCTACAGGGACTTCAACATGGTGGAAGACCCTTCGGATCGTTGGAACAACATGGGGAGTTCCATTGATGGTTAGGAGAAAGATATTTTTGACCAAATCAAGCTCCATCTGGACCTAGTGGAGATTAAAGATACAAATGGCTTCTCCTAGTTAAACCTCCGGTCGGGGGACCTCTTGAGTAAAGCAAGACTCGACAGAAGCTATATCACGCAAGACATTATCCGTCAATGGGGCTAGGCCAATATCTCTCAACACATTGACATTGCCATATCAGATCACTACCCTATTATTACCACTTTCAAGCCATATACCAAATTCAAAAAAGTGACCTGCTTTCATGCTTGCCCTATGTCTTTCTCCCTTCCCTCAGTCCATCAGGAAATTACCCAGGTCTAGAACTCAGCATTCACTAGTGGTGCCTCACCAGCCAAATGTTGGAGGGTTGCGGTTGTGACGACTCGTCAAATTCTCATCAGGACCCACAAGATGCTTTGTAACATTCGGTGAAGGTAGAGAGAGAAGCTATATCAGAGACTTTGGCACCTTGAGGAGGAAGTGAACACAACGAACTACCAATGCTAGATGGGGCTACAAAAAATCAAAGGCATGCTAAGATACGAAGAATAAATTCAAAGGAAAAACCTGCAAGTATACTTCAAAGATTGGTGGGTGGGTAAGGCTGACAAACCAACCAAAGAGATGCGTCACATCCTCAAGAGTAAGCAAAATAGAGAGTCTATTCCCTTCCTAATAGATCGTAATGGGGTTGAATGCGATATGAAAGAAGAAAATAGTGCCATTATTGTTGACCACTTTACGCATCTCTTGGGGATTTTGATGCCTCTTTCCCCCCCACAGGTGGGAATGCATGGCCACCATCTCGAGGCCCTATCCCTCAAGAATTCCACATAATCTAAAGCCTCTCCTTGAAGCACCCATCTTAGATAATTAGATTCTCGAGGTGATTGATATTCTCCCCAATGGGAAAAGCCCAAGTAGTGATGGCCTCACAAACAATTTTTTTAAGTCTTTCAGATAGGTCCTAGTGGTTGGTTTGGCAAGAGGCAATAGCTTTTGGTGTGGGTGTGGGTCACCACTTCACATGCCAGGGGGGCTAGTGCCACAGCTATTGGAATAAATAACTTTTGTTTTGGTAGACTAATCAACTCCTATGAGGATCAGAAACATCACTAGATTGCTGCCTCCTTTGGGGACACCTTCCAGTTCACTGTGATCTCCTTGTATGCCCCCAAACAAGGAGTCAGAGTGGATTGACATGTGGGCCTCTTTAGATTTGCTTTCCCACAACATGATGCTCTACGGGGACCTCAACATGGTGGAAGACCCTTCGGATCATTGGAACAACATGGGGAGTTCCATTGACGGTCAAGAGGAAGATATTTTTGACCAAATCAAGCTCCATCTGGACCTAGTGGAGATTAAAGATACAAATGGCTTCTCTTAGTTAAACCTTGAGTCCGAGGACCTCTTGAGTAAAGCAAGACTCGACAAAAGATATATTGTGGGACCCCTTTGCGCTTGGTTTGGCAAGAGGCAATAGCTTTTGGTGCCCTCCCCGAATGATAAAAAATAGTGTCATCAAGCTTATACATAAAAAAGGTAACAAAAATAGGATAAAAAATTGGCACTTGATCACGATGCTTCAAACAGGGTATAAGATTCTTGCAAAAGTAACTGCCAATAGAATTTCATGGCACTTGAAGTGGTGGCTCACTGAGGACCAAAAAGGATTCATCAAGGGAAGATCAATTTTTGAAGCCATCATTGATATCTAGGAAGGTCTCGACTTTGCTGAAGAGTCCATGAAAGACATTGTTTTCCTTAAAATCAACTTCAACAAAGCCTACGATAGGCTGGAATGGGAGTTTGTTCTCCAGTCTCTTAAAGACCTCGATTGTCGTAAAAAATTCATGAAGATGATCTCCACGTTGATGTGGAATGGATGGACATAGAAATATCAATGGCCAGCTATCGAAGTCTATAAGATTAAAACGTTTGATTAGGCAAGGATGCCCACTAGCCCCTCTACTCTTCGCTATCGTCGTGGAAGGACTCAGCCGTCTTGTGCAACTTCACATGGAAATGGGCCATATTAAAGGTCTCTCTCTTCCAGTAAACCACATACAGATGATCATGAGACTATTCGTAGATGACATGAACACATTTATGCACAATGATCGGACAAGCATCGAGGCCTTTTGGGGATGCCTTGACACTTTCTATGAGGTGTTTGGTTCTAGAATTAACCACTCCAAAACTTCTTTCAGAGCCATCCTTGGACCTCTGCTCCAATGGCTAGTTGACCATGGTTGCCAAATTATCCCCTCGGGTCAGGTCTTTTGCCTTCTCCATATTGTGATGGGCTTTGGTGTTTCGATGGAGCAACATTGGAATTGGGTCCTTTCCAAACTAGACGAGAAGTTAGCATTTTGGAAAGGCATGCAAATCAACCTCCAGGCTGCGCTATGGTAATTAATACCTTCCTTTCTGCCTTGACCATCTATTTCCTCTCCTACTCGAGGCTGTAGGAACAAGAACTTGGCAAATTGAACAGAATATGCAGAAACTTTCTTTGGATTGGGGACCATAATAGAAGAGGGGTTCCCAAAATTAAATGGTCTACCTGCATAAGAAATAAAGATTATGGGGGTCTAGGCATTATGGATATCGAAGGCATGGTTGACAAGTTGGTAGCAAAATGGATCATCAGGGCTTGCTGCAACTGTGAGACGTCTTGGGCCTCCCAGGTTGGAAGGAACTTGACCCCCTTACCCTATTATTCTCCACAATTCGAGTTTCCCCTAAAGGCTCCAACCTTGTGTGTTCCTTGTGGAAGAGTTGGAACAAGTTCAAACAACTTATCAGAGTCAGAGAAGATTGGAAATGGGTGGACAAAATCAAGCAAAATGACTCTATCTGGTTTCCCATCTTGGGCATCAGGGATGTGGCCTCTTAGAACCTTCAGCATGCCAAGAGGCTCTAGAACAAGGGTTTCAGACATTGGAAAAACCTCTAGAAATAAGAAACTATCGAGTGGATCAGTTTTGAGGTCATAGACCCCGAAATAAGAGTGACTCATGAAGAATGGACTCTCTATAGAGCAGATGCCTTGCTTGGGAACATTCAAAAACTAGACTCCTCATTGGGTGTGATCGATCGTGTCACGAGGGTCTTATGTGGTACAATGGCAATAAACTGTCCAAAATTCCTAGAATCAAGGAGAACTTGGACTACCATACCATGCTTAACAAGGAGTGATGCTTGACTTGGACAAGGCTCTGATGGGATTTAAAGTTCATGTCTATTTGCCATCCCCTCATTGAGATCAAGAAATTGGTTCTCATGTGGCAAATTCTCCACCATGGCATCTAGACCAATCAAAAGGTTAACAAGATCTATGGGACTCCGTCTTGGTGCAAGCGATGCCATTGTAGCATTGAGGGTCTGGGCTAGATCGTCTTTGCCTGCCCCTAGTCTCTCTCACTATGTCGGATCATTTTCACCTGGAAGCAAGCGCTCCTTGGAGAAGCGATCGGTTCCTTAGTGGCATTGTGGAACACTATAAGAGGGGAAAACCTCTAGAAGATTTTGAGGAAGCGGTGTGCCAAGAATTTTGGACACCCTCCTAAAGAGTGGTCGATCGAGAAGTCGCTTTTTTTCCTAGGCAAAAGAATCTCCAACTGTAAGGGGTCCGCACCTTTTAAACATAATAAAGTGTCTATTATCAAGAACAACAAGCTGAAACCCAAGTGGGGCCTACATGAGGGGGACGAGAGGATTGTTAACCTCCTTTGTAACACTCTCTAGTCTCGTAACCCCTGGTCTATGGGATTCCGGGGATCCCATGGGCACTAGTCCCATTCACTTGTAACCTGTTCTTCTTTTCCTTTAATTAAAGTCCCAAAGATTAGGCCAAGGCCGAGCTCCCTTTTGTTATAAAAAAGAATATACTTTAAGCTATGATTAAATAAGATAGTGGTCTAACTTCCACATCTTATGGTTTATTGGTAAAACTGTATGATATTATATGGAAAAAGCATCTAATATGAAATGATAACCCTTTCTTGTATGTATGCATGCATGTGTAGAGACTACTGATGTATATATGCATACACACACAATACACACATAGACACACACATACAGTCACATGCATATGTACACACACATAAGAGACACACACATATACATATATACACACATATCCACTCACTTACACACATACATACACATGCATACACATACAAACACATACACACACATATATACATACGCACAGATAGATGCACACACATACACTCACATGCATACATACACAATCATAAGAGACACACACATAAACATATACACACATACACTCACATACACACATACACACACATACACACACATATACATACACACACATAGACACACACACATAGACACACATACACTCACTTGCATACATACACACATGCATATGCATACATACATACATTCATGCATACAATCATGCATACATACACATATATATACACACACATATATACACACAAACACACATATACACACACATACACATATAAATACACATGCATAGACACACATACACACACATACATATAAATACACATGCATAGACACACATACACGTACACACACATATACATACATACACACACATACACACACTGACACATACAAACACATATACATATACAAACATAGACACACATATACACATACACACATATACACACACACACACATACAATCACATACACACATATACATACACATGCACACACATACACATACATACACACATACATGCACGTATACATAAACACATATAGACACACACACATATGCATATACACAGTCATAAAATCACATGCTTACATACACACACATGCATACATACATGCACATGCATACATACATGCACATGCATACATACACACATGGATACACATGCATATGCATACATACACACATACACACATGCACACATGCATACACACATGCATACACACATGCACATACACATACACACATATGCATACATGTACATGCATACATACACACATGGATACACATGCATATGCATACATACATACACACACATACACACACATACACATACACACATATGCATACACACATAGACATATACACTCACATACACACATACACACTATACGTACACATGCATATACACACATACATACACACACATACAAATACACATAGATACACATACACACACATATACATACACACACATAGACACACTCATACACATATACACACACAAATACACTCACATTCATACATACACACACATGCATATGCATACGTATATACACACATGCATACACACATATAAAAATAAACACACATATGCATAGACACACATACACACATTCACACATACACACATACATCCACACATAAATTCACATACACACATATACATACACATGCATACACACACATACACATACCCACACATATACATACACACACAAACACAGACACATACACACACATATACATACACACACATAGACACATATACATACACATACACACCCACACATAGTCACATGCATACATACAGATACACACACATGCATACACACATATACACATACACACACATATACACATACACATATATATGGATACACATGTGTGCATACAAACACATGCACACATACACACGTGCATACACACATATACACATTCACACACATATGCATACACATACATACATACACACATATACATACACATGCATACACACATACACATGCATACACACATACACATACACACACATGCATACACATACATACACATGCATACACACACATACACATACACACACATGCCTACACATGCATAAACACACATACACATATCCACACATGCATGCACATGCATATGCATACATACATACATACATACATACATACATACATACATACATACATACACATGCATACACACACATAAACACCGAAAAACACATATACACACACATACACTCACATACACATATACATTAAAAAATAGACATACGCATGCACATACTCACATACACACACATGTACCTACACACATAGACACACACACACATACACACAACAATACACACATGTACACTCACATGCATACATGCACATACATATGCATGCATACATACATACACACATGCATACACAAACATACACACATATAAATACACATACACATCCATATGCATACACACAGATATACATATATACACAAATACAGTGACATACATGTAAATATATACATACACATGTGTACACACACATGGAAAAATACAAACACACACATACACATACACACACATACACATACACACATATATGCACACACATACACACACATATGTTGATGACATGATTGCTCCTACTTCATTCAAATTTGTATTTACATGAGTGTATCTCCATTTTGTATCTAGGAGGTACTCAGTTTCTACTTTATTTCCATTTTATATTGTATCTCTTTTGTATTTGGGTACCTTGCCATTTGCTTCCACAAGTGTACTCATTCTCATTTAAGGGGAATTATCCCACATGAGATGTACTTTGGAGAGCCCCTCCCAAATCTATATAAGGAGGGCCTCTCTCCCCATTTGTACTTGGTTAGAAGCTTGAGGAGCCTACTCCATGCTCTTGGAAAGCTCATTTCTAATCCATGTGAGTTTACCCATTTCTTGGTGTACTCACTTTGAGTCTCTCACACTCTTTCTTTTGTGAGTACACTCTTCTTTTCATTTTGCTTCCATGTGTGTATTCTCTACATGGTATCAGAGTGCTAGGTGAAGGTCTTGGTGGTGCATTTGGTGGTCGATTTGGTGGTGCTGCTGCTTGAATTTGGTGATGTTGCTCTTCTCCCATTTGAAGAAGCTATTTGCGATCACTTTACAATCTTTTGGGTTTCATCTTACCCATTTGCCCACCGTCACACCCTTCTTGTTCATTATTTTGTTCACCCTTTATCCCATTTTCCCCTCCCTCCTACCCTCTTTCTGGATTGGGTGTGATATTTTGCCATTTTAAAGCACATTTATACATAGTTGTTAGTGGTTTGCATTGTTGATAGTGTTTATAAACACTATTTTTGTAGTTCCCATTTATCTCGATCATTTCTTGGTTTTAGATCTCATCACCTTAAAGTGTAAATAAAGACTTTGTTAGCATTTTATCCTTTGCAAGTACTCATTCTGGAGCAAGAACAGAAGCGATTGTAGAAGTGCATGCTTTCTATGACACCCAATCAATACTTTGCATAGTATCCATGTGCCATGAGTGTGCAAATATATAAACCTCAAGATGACTACATGTGCTCAATACGCTTGCTTCCTCGCTAGGTGGGTGTGAGGATCATTCCTTCATAGAGAAATCTCTCTACTAACCTGTTGCTTTCTATTGAAGCTAGAGAGTGGGATGGATCTGTACTACCATCTCCAACACATGTTGTAGCATTGGCAATCATTTTTTTTTGGCTCATATAACTAATGATTGGAAAAATACTGATTATAAGATTATAAGATGGTTGCAAGGAGGAGCAATGCCCCCGGACGTGCTATAGCATGCAATGGTAGCTGATGAAGGTTCTGGCATCTCTGGTAGCATGGGAAAGACTAAGTTGTGATGTCCTCCTGCTATGGACAATCAAAGAGAACAAAGGGCAAGAATAATTGAAGGTTCACTTGGACATCATCAAGATGCAGACCTCCATCTCTATGTCAAAGCGCACTCTAGACTAGCACAAATTAAATGTGAACAAAGAAGCCAACTGAGGATGCAGTTCGGACTCTATGCTTGATGTGCCTCAGAGTATAGATGACAACTCTGGCTTGCTAATGAGACCCTTCGCACCTCTGCATCGTAGAAGAAGAACCTCTGTCGCAAGTCATGAACCAAACACAACTAGCTATTCCTTTGACAAAGTCAATAAGGACTCCTACCAAACTCTCTCATGAGAGAGAGAGAGAATCTCTATATGTACTCGAACATATCAAGCTTCTATACTAAATTCTATAGTTTATAGAACCACATGTGTCAATTTTGATTCTTTTGCTGCTCTTTTCTTTAGATCTAGCTATCCAATGACATCATAGATGATGTCTTGAAAACAATTCATTGCATTCAATCTAGTTGACAAACCCTCCTCAGATTATTTTTTTATCTTTTTTGTGTAGTGATCACGTGGATATTCAGTAGCATATGGAATCCTTTGATCTTTTTCATTTGGTATAAGAAATGGTTTTTGAAATTTGGTGGTCACTATACGACACTAAGTCAACCTCACCATCTAGTAACATAACTCTCTTAGATCTTTTCACTTGTTGACTCATCAAGCATTAAGTGATTTCCTCTAAAGTTTGTAATCCAAAGGAGTTCGCCTGTAATACTCAAAGGTTCCAAATCTTATTTTACCATTATCTTTGGAGCACATCTTGGCATCATGTTTTGCATTAAGTGCTCATCCTTGTACTATCCATGTTGTATTTTTGAAAGATCCACTGGCACATTGTAAGGTCTTCATGTGTAATCTACTTCATTAAGAAGGCTTCAACTCCTACATTGTGGCACTAAGTTCCCCTTTGTGAGGAGATGGATGGATATGCTCTAGAGATGAGCTAGTGTTGCACAAAACCTGCTCTACACCTACGAATTTAACTCTAAGAATGCTTAATAGAATCTTTTAGCTTCACAATAAGGCATTTGGAACCACTTAGTGCTTTGGAACATCATTCCCAAAAGATTGCATCAAAACAAATAACTTGCATGTACTAGAATTGTGAAGATACCTTTCATTTTGGGAATAGAAGTGCTTAGTATTTTACTCAAAGCTCATAACTCGGTATGCTCTAGTTGGAATGTTTAGCTAAGTAAAGCAAGTTCTATCCTAAATTTAGACACACCATACACTGAGAAATGAATCTAACAAGTCAGGGGGTCATCCCGACATTTCATGATCTAGAACGTGTACAAACAAAATCACCTTCTATGATTTATATCTTGCGATCCACGAAAATAAATGTGATGAAACTAGATGTACACATATTAGACACTGAAATCTAACTAACCCAAGTTAAAGTATTGAAAACGAGTGGGCATATGCAGAGAAATGGATTCCACAAAATCATTGTAATGATGAAGATGCTATAGAGAACAATAGATAGGGATATACTTGAAGGAATGTATCAAAATGTATATGCTAATGAACATATGATACAAGGGAAGTGTAGTGCACTACTCATAAATGAAGTGAGCTCAATGTGTGCTCACTAATGTAGCTCAATGTCTCTTAGTATGACTCTATTGTCTCACGACTAAAAAAATTCCTATTTATACTCATAGTTCAAGTTTGAATTTGAATTTTCCCTCACCTAAAAGTGATACTACACTTTAGGGATGATTTGAATTGATTCTTCCTATCACATGGGTTGTTGGTTTGATTCCTTAACTTCATGAGATTCTGTATTCCCTTTGCTTTTACATTTATCCAAAGTAACTATGCCCAAAATAACTAGCATAGGTTCACAGGTAGTTCTTTCTTGTGAAGAGATAAAATGGTGTGTAGTCCTGAATAATTAGCCAAGCACTTAGGATTGCTAATTGCACCAATAGCTCCCCTCAAGCCTAAGATGCTTGAGTCTTTAGTCCTTTATGATTTCTTGTAATCCAATCATTGATTTTAACCTATTTAATTTGCTTCCATCCAATGATTTTGTCATCATATCTACACATTGTTCTTGGCATGATAGGCAGGGTTAGTAGCAAGATATAATGAACTAATATTGTCTTCAAATATATGTTTTTAGCCTTTGTTGATGAAAGAGCAATTGTAGGTTGCTTCTTGGAAGACCATTAGATCAATTTGGTGCCTACAAAAGTGAGATAGCCTGAGGTGCTTCTCCTATCATATTTTGAACCTATCCAATCCACATCAAAAAAGAGTGTGACATCTATATCAAATGTATATGGATAGTACAACCCTTCATTGAGTGTACCCTTCAAGTACTTTAGGATTCTCTTGGCTGCTTCCATGTGAGGCTTACTTTGGATGTGCATGAATCGACTTAGCACACTAACTCCATAACATATATCTACTCTAGTTAGAGTAGCATAATTCAAGCTTCCAACAAGGCTTTGGTAACTAGTCACATCTTCAATTAACTCACCATCATGTGCACTTAGCCTTAGATTTACCTCTATGGGAGTACCTACAACCTTTGTATTTTCCATCTTGAACTTGGTAAGCATATCTCCAATGTACTTTCTTTGAGTTAGAAACATACCTCTCTCTATATATACTACTTCCAAACCTAAGAAGTATGTGAGTAAGCCAAGATCACTAATCTTGAACTCTTCCTTCATTTGAGCATTTAGCCTTCTCATTCCATTTGCATCACACTTGTAATGATTATATCATCCATATATACATAGAGGTATATAACCTCTAAGTGGTTCAACTTGATGAATAGGCAAGGATCTGCCTTGCTTACCATAAAACCTTTATCCTGCAAGTAAGTCAAAAGTATATTATTCCAAGCTCTAGGAGCTTGTTTCAATCCATACAAGGCTTTCCTTAACCTGCGCACATATTTTTTATGCGATTGTTCCTCAAAACCAAGAGGTTGAGTCATGTACACCTCCTTTGAAATCCAACCATTTAGAAAAGCACTTTTAACATCCATTTGATAGATATTCAAATTCTTGGAAGATGCCACACTCATAAGTACTCTAATTGTGGGCATTTTTGCTAGAGGTGAGAATGTCTCTTCATAGTCAATGACTTGGATTTGTGCAAACCCTTTGGCTATGAGCCTTGCTTTATACCTGTTATTTGAGCCATCTGAATTCTTCTTTACCCTGTATATCCACCTTGAGCCAATGATCTTCATAGATGGTTTCTTGGGAACCAATTCCCAAGTCTGGTTTTCTTGTAGAGCTTCTATTTCTTCCTCCATGGCATCTCTCCATTCTTGCTTCTTCTTGGGTTCTTCATATGTAGATGTTTCTTTTGAGTTTGTATCATGTGCTATGTAAATTGAAGGCTTAGTGACCAAAGAAGTGTCATAACCTTACGAAGACAAGTGGTGCAGATGCACAATCCTGATCAACCCATTGGATTGGAACGTCCAGTGGTGAAATTCGAAAGAGACGCATACATAGACAAAGAAGGAACGATGTACATCTTAAGTACGCAGCCAAACAATACGAATGAGTTTGGTGTAATTCAGTTAGAGACAGAAGCTAAATCCCAAGGAAAAGAACCAGTAGGAGAAGAACCTAGAACACCTAGAGGGAAATCTGTACTGACACGAGTACTAGTTCCAGAATGGATCCCTCAGGACAACAGAAGCATAGAGTTGTTTGTAAATAAAGAAACTGACAAAGCATTTTGGAGGTACAGAACGGAACAACCTAGTGAGGTAGGCACCATCATAATCTACGAGCTCAAGGACCCGGATACACCTGGAAAGGTTGTATACCTGGATGAAACTTCAGAAAGAGTCTTTGTAGTACCAGACCATGCTAGAAATACATACACATGGAGAGGTGATTTAGTATTCCCTCCATCTCGAACAAACGTAAATGCAAGCCAACAAGGGACAGGAACATCCTCAACCCATGGCACTCAAAGAGAGAAAAATAAAGAAAGACCTGAAGTTAGTTTCAATCACCCCATAGGAAGAGATAGAACCACCATAGACACCGATAGAGTGGAAAGACAAAGAATACAAGGTGGTAGAGATGATTTTCCTCTACCTAGACCACGTGAACACGCAAGAATATTGAGACCCACTCAGTTAGTAAATTCCATGAAAAATTATTTTGATGGGACAGGAGATCCCTATGACCATGTAGCAGAATTTAAGCAAGTGCTCAGAGCAGAACAAGTCGAAGAATGTTCACGCAATGTAACACATTTGGAGTAACGTTAAAGAATACCACTTTAACTTGGTTTCAACCATTGCAGCAAAGGCAATTTAGAGACATCCATCACTTTTTAGAGTCATTCATCACTGAATTCTCTAAAAGTGGGATCAGGCATGACACATCTTCGTTGATTCATAGCTTCAAACAGACCCCTCAGGAAACAATTAGACTTGCAGGACGTAGGTTTAGACAATATGTTGAAAGATGTCCAATGCAAGAGCTACCCTCACAAGCCAAACAAGTGTCATTGTTTCTAGACGGCTTGTTGAGCTCTAAACTACGCTCCTATGTATACTTGAAGGAACCCAGAACGCTAGAGCAGTGTGTAAGAATATGTATAGACATTGAGGACAACTTAGGAGACGAGTTGGAACTCTCAAAGGTCTACAAGGACTCGGATTTTTCATCTCTAGCATCCACAAAATTGTCTAACTCGATAGAGGACCTAGCAGAAAAAGTGGCCCAGAAACTAAGAGTTTCTAGTAAACAGATGCCCAAGTTAACAACTAATGTACGTTGTTACACCTGTGGTGGAAATCATTTGGCAAATTTGTGTCCCAACGCAATACAACCTCCAGCCAACCCTAGTGGCCAATACTGCACAATTGAGAGAAGATACACAAATCACACGGCTCAAGACTGCCCTTATAACAAACAAGCAGTGAGACAGAACTACCCGCAAGAATACGCACAGCCAGGTAGGTATCAAGGCCAATACAGTACTCAGCCTTACTATAGGCCTCCTCAAAATTATCCGTATCAGGCTCAACAAAGACCTCAACCTGTCTTAGCTCAGCAGCCACCCCCACCAGCTAATGTCATCTCAGTGAAATACGCTGCTGCAGAAGAGAACCTCAATAGAACTTTAGTTCCCGTTTCACCCCTAATTACTAATAGTGATCCAAACTCTAACAGTTTTCACTCTACTCATGTAGATAGTCCACCCGCGTATTACACAGAGTCACCAGAACACATAGAGACATATCAATATGATAGTCCACTAGTGGAACCTAGTTGGGAGCCCGACTATGCTAATGTGATGTACACAAACCCGAATCCGCGGCCCCAATTAAGACAACAAAGACCACAGGGCTGTTGGCAGTAGTCAAGGAACCGAAGGAGTTGCAAGACAAGGAAGCCTACGAAGGGAGTCGGAACGAAGAGAAAGCATAGGCAGACACAATAGTCAAAGAAGATCTGGCAAGTAGGCCATTTCAATTTTTCACGCATTAAAGAGTTGGGCACACAAGAAGAAGGAGCAAGTAGGGAGCTCCAGGGAATGTATGTCAAAATGCTAGAAGAAATCCCTACAGAAATAGTGATTTTCATCACTAAAAACCATTGTAAATGCCATTTCACATTTTTGTAGCTCCATTTTGTGCAAGCCAAGGAGTCTTTGAGCTTGAGGAGCTTTAGAAGTACCTACCTATCAGCTTTCACATTTTTTAGACTCCGTTTGAACCTCCAAATAGGGTAGAGAACCTAATTTTTAACTAGGCCGGACACTAGGTCTGGACAAGGCCAAAACCTAGTCAAAAACTATAAATAGAGCTAGAGAGCTCATTTTTGGGGTTAGCTTGTAATTGAATTGAACTTGTATGAGCTTTTTGAAAGTAATCTAAGAACTCCATTGCTTCTCACTCTTTGTCTTGCTGTGTGTGCGTGTGTGTGTGTATGTGTGTGCATGTTAGTGTGCTTCTCACTCACGCACTTGTGCCTTCACTTGCTCAAGGTCTTCATACCATCCTCACGTCTTCCCGGATTGACATTAAAGGAGGTGCTACTCGTCACTGAGCTACACCAAATTTTGGCGCCGTTGCTGGGGATCGAGCTTTGAGGACGAGCGTGTGATGGTAAGACGTAGAGTTGACGCGTTGGAGTTATAGGTATTTTCTTCACCTTTTTCCTATTTTCTTTTGTTTTTCTCATCACCATCATCATCCTATCCATCTCCCACATTCATCTCCATCATAGCGAAAAATTTCAGTTTTTGGTCATATCACCACACCCATACCATTCCCCTCATTTCACTTGTGAGAGAGAGCGAGAGAGTGTTTGTGTGCTTATGAGTTTGTGTGTTTTTTGAGATTTTCTGCAGGAATCAACATCCTCAACAGCTGCATTGCTCCAGCAGGTAAAAAATCTGACTGTGCAGGTCCCGAGGCGTTGACCTCTGTCAATCGCGACCGACAGAAAAAATGCTCTATTTGCTAAACAAAGTACATAACCATGATCTACAGGCCTAGAGCTTCCCAAAAATGTGTTTAAATTTATGAAATTCCTCAGATTTCTGTCAATCGCGATCGCTCTGTCAATCGCGATCGACAAACCACGACGGACACCTGCCGACAGCTCTGTCAATCGTGACCGACACGTCAATCGCGACCGACAGAGTCAACGACTGATTGACCACAACGGACAGACCCTACGCGTGACACGTGTCAATCGCGATCGAGCCATCAATCGCGATCGACCAGTCAATCATGACTGACAACCCCGATGGACCTGTCAATCGCGACCGACACAGTCAACGATTGCTTGACCACGATGGACAGACCCTCGCAAAGGACCTGTCAATCGCGATCGACCCATCAATCGCGACTGACAGAGTCAACGACCCTTTGACCACGATCGACTGAAAATCCGGGCCACGTGTCAATCACGATTGACCCATCAATCACGACTGACAGCCACGACGGAGCTGTCAATCGCGACCGACACGTCGATCGCGATTGACCTATCAATCGCAACTGACAAAGCTTGCGAACGCGATAGACAGGCAAATTTGGCTAATATTTTAGGGCAAAAAAGAGTGGTCTATTTTTGAAAAATTGTTGGACAAATACTAGGGTTCATCCTTGCATTGTGAGGCCATTACACAAAGTATTTTGAGAAGTCTTGTTTGCCTGTTAACCTGTTCTAAATCCTGTTTTAGCCCCAAAACCCTGAACGGACATAACTTCCTCATACGAAATCCAATTGCAGTGATTTTCATTTTGTTGGAAAGATCGTGGAGAATACAACCAAAACTTCGACTGGTTATGGTAGAATTAATGTCAGGATTGTTAGATAGGATAATTTGAAGTTGACCATATCCCGGGGTAGGAGAAAATTGAGGGTCCCTTTGGATTGTTTTCCATAAAGGCAAAAGGCAATTGGTTAGTGAATTACATGCATGAAAATGATCTGTCTGTCAACTGAATTCAATTCTTGAGCTAATTGTGGATTTTTTCAGGTTCTTTGAGAGCATCAAAGGGTACTCGAAGCAAGAGTAAGTGCGAGCTTGGGAACACGCTTCTTGGGCATACAAGGGCAACCAAGGGAAGAAACTTAAGGTTGGAACTTCTCAACACCCTCTGTCAATCCCTAGCATAGGCTAAGTACGGATAGAGGTTTTGATTAATTAAGAACACGTTAAGAACAACCAAGTCCAAGAACTCTAATCACTCAAGTGCAAGTGCTACGAGATTACAATTGCGAAACAATTTAAGGAAAAGAAATTAAATTGAGCAACCGCACTCAAAGTACGATAAAAACTTAAGTTTTTCTTGCGACGAGAATTAATTGGACAAGAAGTGACACCCTAAGAGCAATTAAAAAAGAACAAGTGACTAATATAAAAGAACTCAGCAACGCAAAGTGTACTTCGGAAAAAATTGGGATTATTCAATTGGGCTTATGAACCTTAGATCAGGTCGACACCTAGGGAGAGATAGACAAAGTCTTAGATCGTCAGAGGCTAGCGTCAATCATACTGCTAGGTCTTGGGCCCAGCAGTTGAGCCATCATTCGTACTACCCTAGCTCTGAAACAAGCGAGTCTGAGATGTCCCACGGTATGGAGAGACCTACAGGAAGTTCTGGGGTGCCATATTTACATAGGGTAGAAGGCCCTTACAAGACGCAACTCGAATACCTCAGGACCAACCGATTAGGTGCTAGCATCTATGAGGACGGCCTAGGAAGATATGTGGTCCAGATTAAAAACCCTGACCAATCCATTGGACTAGAGCGCCCAGCTGTCAAGTTTGAAAATGGAGCATACTTGGACAAAGAAGGGACAATATATGTAGTCACCAGTCATCCAGATAGGACAGATGAATTTGGGAATGTAGTTCCAGAAACGGACTTAGGTGACCTAGAGCAAGGAAACGTGGGCGAAGAACCTAGAACCCCCCGAGGCAAATCTGTTCTCACTAGGATTATCACACCAGAGTGGATTCCCCAAGATAATAAGAGCATAGATCTACTCTTGAACTGAGAGACGGATGAAGCCTTTTGGAGATATAGACCTAATCATCCGAGTGAGGTAGGAACAATCATGATATATGAGCTCAAAGATCCTGATACTCCAGGTAGAGTGACCTACTTAGATCACTCTTCAGAAAGGGTCTTTGTGGTTACAGAAAATGATAGGCATGCTTACACTTGGAAAGGTGAATTCATTTTCCCCCAACCAAGATTGAATGTGTCATTTGGTCACCAAGGAGCGGGAACCTCCCACACCCATGGAACTCAAAGAGACAGACATAGAGATAGACCGGAGGTAAGCTTTGCCAACCCAGTGGGAAGAGATAGAACTAGAACGGAAACAAATAGAGTGGAACCTGAAGGATTTAGAGCCCCAAGGAATCAAGGGAATACGGATGACTTCCCTCTGCCAAGGCCTAGGGAACACACCAGGATTTTGAGGCCGACTCAGTTAGTTAAGTCCATGAACAATCACTTCGATGGCACAGGAGACCCATATGATCATGTGGCCGAGTTTAGGCAAGTCCTGAGAGCTGAACAAGTTGAAGATCTGTTCACACAGTACAACGCCTTTGGTCTAACCCTTAGGAACTCCGCCCTAACGTGGTTTCAACCATTGAATGAGAGACAGTTCAGGAGCATAGACCAACTCTTAGAGGCTTTCATCACCGAGTTCTCTAAAAGTGGCATAAGGCATAATACTTCCTCATTGATATACAGCTTCAAGCAGACCCCCCAGGAGACTGTGAGACTTGCAGGAAGAAGATTTAGGCAATATCTTGAGAGATGCCCTGTTCCTGAGTTACCCACACCAGCCAAACAAGTGGCTTTATTCTTGGATGGATTGCTAAGTACCAAATTGAGGTCCTATGTGTACTTGAAGGACCCTAGGACCATAGAAGAGTGTGTACGCATGTGCATCGACATTGAGGATAACCTAGGGGAGGAGTTAGAGCTTTCCAAAATCTACAAAGATTCAGATAGTGCCTCTAGCCTCTCTTCCTCGCAATCCACATCCATTGAGGAACTTGCGGAGAAAGTAGCTCAAAAATTAGGTGTCTCTAGTAAACAAATTCCTAGATTTGCCCCAGTGAAAAGATGTTATACTTGCGGTGGTGACCATATGGCGAACACATGTCCCATCATGGCTCAACCCCAAGTGAATCCTAGCAGCCAATATTGCACCATAGAATGGAGATACACAAATCACACAGCACAAGATTGCCCATACAATAAGCAAGCAATTAGACAAACCTAGCCTCAGCCCTATCCACAACAGGGATACCAGAACCAGTACCCCCCACAACAATATGGTAGACCGCAGCAACCCTATCAACAACCCTACCAAAACCAACAAAGACCACAACCTGTGTTAGCTCAACAACCTCCAAACCCAGCTAATGTGATTCCTGTAAAGTATGCAACAGCTGAGGAAAATTTGAATAGAGCTATAGTCCCAGTAACACCATTAACTTCAGAAAGTGATCCCAGCGATCATAGCTTTGATTCTACACATATTGATAGTCCCCAGGCTTACTACATGCAATCTCCTGAACATGGTGAGTCCTACTACAGTGAAGAACCAAGTGAACCTAGTTGGGAGCCAGAGTACACAAATGTGATGTACACAAACCCTAACGCTATGCCCCAACCTAGGCAAGTAAGACCCCCATTTCCTAGAGGACCATGCTACAGATGTCAGGGAGATCACCTCATTCGTGATTGCCCCTTACCTCCACCTACACAACCCCAGTCAGTAACAATACAAGGCTTTTGTCAAGACCGCGGGAAGGAGCATCTCTTACGAGATTGCCCTAAGAATCCCAATAATATGCCAAAAATAACTCCAATTAACGTTATTGGGTTAGTAGTAGACTCTTCAGGAAGTGTGACATCCACTGCACCAGTACAGGTAGTCACTAGAGCCCAGGCTTTGCAACAGAACCCAGGAATAGGTCAAGAGAAGAGTGCAGAGGTTAGTGAAACTGAGAGCATAGCCAAGAAACGATCAAGAGCCTGGAGGGATAGTCGAGAAAGAATGAAAAGACAATGGTCTAAAAAGATCAGCGACTTAGAAGAAAGCATAAGAGAAACCAAAGCCAAAATTGTCGAACTCACCTCTCAAACAAACTCTCACATACCACCATCACCCTCAGTTCCATCACCATCTAACCCACCATCCGTCCACCTACCTCAGACCATCCCACCACCCCCTAGAGTAGGGTCAATGTTAGCTGACCCCACTCCTGAAGACATAGACATGATGCTTAAGGCATATCAGGCTAGAATCCAAGAAGGGCCAAATGTGACGGATCATGACAAGTGCTACCCTAGAGTTGACCTAGAGATAGAGAGAACCAAGCTATGTGCAAAAATGATCGCATTGGCTCAGACCATGTTTGAAGCCAGTCGCCTTTTCAACTACTCAGGCTCAGCTAAGACACAATTGCACTTGGATGGACTCCTAGAAAAGTTAGAAAGCATAATTGCAAGATCTGCCAAGGAAGGAAAAAATCAAGAAAGAGATGAGGCAAGCAAAAACATAAGCCATTCCCCACAGGAAGCTTATGTGCCCAATTCCACTAGACCAGACACTTCCTCTTCTATGAATAGGTTCACTCCAGAATTCCTACGAGAGATACAAGAAGACAAATGGGCTAAAGAAAGTGAAGTCCCTCCTCCCATTGAACTTGTGGATGACACGCAGGATCAATTCCCACAAGATATTCCTTCCATTTATGGAGAGCAGGAGAGCACCCAGTCTCAAGCGAGATTAGACTTTGAGTCTAATTCTTTACATGAATTACCCCACTTCACAGGCCCATGGGAAGCCAAGTCGACTTGCATGAGAACACCCACAGTCATGGTAAGAAACGAAGACTCGATAATACCTAGGAATACAGAAGTAGTGAAAAACACTAAAGTGCAGTGTAACCTCACTTTAGAAGAGCTACTCAAAGTTAGGCCAGAATTATGGAAACATGTAGCCAAACAAGTACCAGAGATAGCAAAACCTCGTTCCTAGGTAGGTTCTCAGAGGACAGTGCCAGAAATTCCTCTAGACAAGATAGGAGATATGAGTGAAGGTGAAGAAGGAAACACCTATCTTCCCATTACCCATCAGGGGTACACAACCAAGGCAATTCTGGACTCAGGTGCAGGAGTTGCTATTGCTACCACTTCCCTATGGAAGCAGTGGGGCAGGCCAGCACTCAGGCCCACGAGGATGAAATTGCAAATGGCCAATGGCCATATAGAAAGACCCTTGTTGGAAGGAATAACTCTCACTACATGCGGTGTTGAGTTTGAGCATACTTTTGCCATATGTAATTTTAGCAAGAATCAAGCCTATGAAATGATCTTGGGACGACCCTTTATGCGACAGTTGCAAGTGGTCCAGGATTGGGGAACCAATTCCTTGTATTTGCAACACTTAGGTGTTACAACCAAAGTCAATCTCAAGGATTACTCTCATAGAGATGTACCCCCCATCCAATGGAATCCCATCCATAGAGCCAAAGATGATACAGAGTCGGTGCACTCCATAGGATCAGGATCCTCATGGATGCATGAAGACACCGAATTATGGATGTGCAAAGTGGCAGTAGAAGAAGAGAAAAGAGAAAAAGCCAGAGAGGTAGGTGCAAAAGAAACACATAGATCAATTCAAGACCCAGCCTATGCACCTGTAGTCTTTCCTGACGAGGAATTTGAACCCCATGGCTGGGCAGAAATTCTAGCAACCATGGATGTAGCCATCAACGAAGAACAATGGACACCCCACTGTGATGAGGATGGCTATGACATTTCAGTTTTCTCCATAGAGCCAATCATGGGAGATGCAGTTTTAGAAGAGTGCGAACCTAACCTTGATGCATTTGAGGATGCGAGTGACTCCGATCTAGAGTCAATCATTATGGACCCACCTTTTGCATCAGATGAAGAATACTTCTATGAAGTAGAATTTCAACCCCGGAGGCACGGAGAGCTTACAAATGATGTAAGGCTAGCCACACATGTAACCCCTAAGGGAGAAGGAAAGAAAAGGAAGAAGAAAGAAGTCACACCAGAAGAGGAAGAATCTTTGTTTGAGGTCCCGGAAAATTTTAAGAAGTATGAGATAGATGACAGGAGAGTCATGATCAGAATGCCTAAACGAGAGGCGCAATCAGGGGAAGCCTAGGATAACAAAGAAACCACCAAGAAAATAGTAGTGGCCCTAGAAGAAGGAGAGGAGAGATGCACATACATAGGCCATGACCTAACAGAGGAAGAAGAGCACGCACTAATAGCCTTGCTAAGAGAATACAGAGATGTATTCGCTTGGAGTTACAAGGATTTGAAAGGCGTGGACCCTGACATATGCTCACACACTATTCCCATGACCTCGGATGCCAAACCCTCCAAGCAAAAGCCATACACATATAATGATAACTATGCTGCTAAGATCAAAGAGGAGATAGATAGACTGCTAGAAGCTGGATTCATCTATGAAATTGAGCACACTGAATGGGTATCCCCCATTGTTGTGGTGCCCAAGAAGAATGGCAAGTTGCGTGTATGCATTAACTTGAAGAAGGTCAATGCAGCCACAATTCGAGATAACTATCCGCTCCCTATCATAGAACATCTCTTAGAAAGAGTAGCAGGCAAGGAAGTGTAGAGCTTCCTAGATGTATTTTCGGGCTACAATCAAGTAGCCATAGCTCTAGAAGATCAGCATAAGACAGCTTTTGCCACAGAGTGGGGTATATTTGCCTTTCGTGTAATGCCATTTGGGCTTACCAATGCACCTGCAACCTTTCAGAGACTGATGTGCCATGTATTTAAAGAGTTCTTGAGGAAGAACTTGGAAGTCTATGTTGATGATCTTTGTGCTCATTCCAACATTAGGCAAACCCACATTCCTGAACTCAGACAAATCTTTGACAAATGCAGAGAATATCAAGTCTGCTTGAACCCAGAAAAGTACGTTTTTATGGTCAGGCAAGGCAAGATTCTAGGACACATAGTGTCCAAGAATGGCATATCCATTGATGAAGAGAAAGTGAGAGCCATAGCCGAGTTACCTAGGCCAAAGAATGTCAAGGAAGTACAAGCTTTCATGGGGCATTGTGGTTATTACGGACGGTTTATACAAATGTATGCCATCATAGCAAAGCCTCTGTATGGACTTTTGACTAACTTTGAGTGGACTAATGAATGTGAGAATTCCTTCCAGGAGCTTAAACGAAGATTATGTTCAGCACTCTTGACCACACCAGATTGGAACAAGCCATTCCATGTTCATGTGGATGCCTCCAATTATGCTATTGGATGTGTACTTGCACAACCTACGGGCGAAGGCAATATGGATCTTCCAATTGCCTATGCTAGTAGACAATTGAATACAGCTGAAAGAAATTATACCAGTACGGAGAGAGAAGGATTAGGCATGGTATATGCAGTTAAAAAGTTTAGACATTATTTGCTTGCAAATAGGTTTAAATTTTTTACTGACCATCAGGCATTGCTATATCTCGTAAACAAGCCATGCAATACAGGAAAATTAGTGAGATGGTTTCTCTTACTAATGGAATATGACTTTGAGGTAGTAGTGAGGAAAGGCAGGACTCACTTGAGAGCAGACCATCTCTCTAGGCTCACATCGGGAGAAGCCGCACAAGGAGTATCAGATGACCTTCCTGATGCTTACTTGTTTAATTTGGAAGTTGTACCTCAGTGGGCTAAGCCATTAGTGCCAGTATTGACATACGGGCCTAACCACCCAGTCATAAACACTCAAGGTAGAGAGGTAGTAAGAGCCCAGAAGTACCACATCATGGCAGGAAGCATGTACAAACAGACAGACCAAGGGATATTGGCTTGTTGTGTGGAAGAGGATGAGTACGCTAAATGGTTGCAATTGGCACATGTAGGTGCATTAGAGCAACACTACTCAAAACAACGAACCCTACAGACACTAAGGAGACTCAGAGTGCATTGGCCGACTATGGAAGCTGATGTACAGAAGATGTGTAAAGAATGTACAATCTGTTGCACTAAACCACCTGTGGAACATGCCACTCTTTATCACGTGTCCATAGTGCCAGATTGGAGTGAACCATTAGTAGCCTTCTTGAGGACGAAAACATTCCCTCAAGATATGACCCTCACGAGACAAAGAAGTCTAGAGCAAGAAGCCCTAGAGTACTCACTCATTGGTGATAATCTCTACAAGCGTGGTAAAGATGGTTATCTGAGATTATGTGTCCATGAGAGTGAATACCTCAAGATATTAGAGACTGCTCACCAAGGTGTAGCAGGAGGACACTTCGGTCCAGATAGGGTGATCAAGGCAATACTATTTGCGGGCTTCTGGTGGCTGACTCTTCACATGGATGCACAGACCTATGTGAAACGGTGTGATGTTTGTCAGAGAACTCAGTACCCTATACGCAAAGATGAGATGCCACTGAAACCTATGATGGGTGGACGTGCATTCTCTAAGTGGGGAATAGACTTTGTAGGTCCTATAAATCCCCCAGCCAAGGGTTCACATGCTGAATACATCATTGTTGCCATAGACTATCTGACAAAATGGGTTGAGGTAAAAGCTATGACAAAGAACGATGCTCAAACAACTGCTAAGTTCCTATTTGAGAATGTGTTCACTAGATACGGGCTACCTATAGAGCTAGTAAGTGATAGAGGCACTCACTTCTTGAATGAAGTTATTGAAAATCTGCTCCAAGAATTCTTGGTAGTACATAAGAAGTCTGCCCCCTATCACCCACAAGCTAATGGCCAAGCCGAAAGCACCAACAAGATTCTATGCAGTGTGCTTACCAAATTGGTGAATAATAAACGCTCTGATTGGGACAAACAGCTACACCATGCTATTTGGGCATACCGAGTGGCCTATAAAACGGTACTCCAAGCCACACCCTTCCAGATGGTATTTGGCCAAAATGCAGTGCTACCGTTGGACTTCTTAATACCTACATTGAAAGTAGCACAGGAGCATGAGTGGACGGGTCATGAACTCTCTTCGAGAATTTTTGACCTTGAACGATTAGGTGAGACCAGACTAAGAGCTGCAGTCGGAATATATGCAGCCAAGAAACGATAGAAGGCGTACTTTGATGCCCATGTTAAGGATAAAGGATTAAAGGCCGGAGACTTAGTGTTGGTATATACTCTGAAACAACTTGCAAGGAAGCTAGAAAAACGTGGTTATGGACCCATGATCATAAACAGGATTTCGACTAGTGGAGCAGTACAACTGGCCACTTTAGAAGGCGATATTCTCCCGAGCTACATAAGCAGGTGCAGAGTCAAGTTATATCAGGAACCTCTGACGGAAGAGATGCTAAGTCGACTCAACACTACTAAGAAGCGCAAAGAAGAAGAAAGACGAATTCGAGAAGAAGCTCAAGCAGAAGCTTTAGAACGCATCAGAAAGATGAAGTTGAGACGGCAAGGTAGGGATCAACCTAGGACAGGTGCCTATGAGGATCTAGGATATCATGTGGCAATGTGTGAAGTCTCAGGAATAAGTTCCCAAAGGATAATAGATCGACGTCCTTTTGTGACTTTAGAAATAGGACAAGGAGTTGGTGCAAAAACTGTGCGAGCATTGATTGACTCAGGTGCAGCCACTAGTGCGGTGAGACTTTCTTACTGTCGAGAATTGAAATTAAAAGTCAATCCTATAGAAGCATATCTAATAGGATTGGGAGGTGTGGAAACCCCTTGCATGGGCGAGGTGGAATTTCCCCTCTCCATTCAAGAGGCTCCAATGACAGTTAAGGTACTAGTGTGTCAAGATGAGGATCTCACTGAGCCTCTGGTCTTGGGTCAAGACTGGATCTATGACCATGTAGTCAGCTTAAACCTAAGAAGTGGACTTCTTCAAGTATGTGTTGAGAGTGATGGATGGATGCACTCAGGAAATCAGTTGGTGCTGCAAATCCTGCTTCACACCTGCCCTCTTTTCTTTTCAGATATGCTTAGTACATAAGCTTAGCTTCCTAATGACATAAAGAAACCATATATGTGCTTTGGAGATGATTTGGGTAATGACCAAATCAAAACAGATAACTTGGTACTTCACAAATTGAGCAAAACCTTCTATTCCTGTAATGATACCTGCTCAGACTTTTACTCAGTGTGTCCAGCACACTTAAAATTGGAACAATTCCTTTTGGGAGTATCAATGTACCTTAGTAAGATACCAATCATAAGTGGAATCACTTCAATTGATAAAGTATGCACTGAGAAATAAGTTTAGCAAAATTATATCTACCCCCGACTTTTCAGGAACTCTGCAGACAAATACCAGTGTGCACCTCGACTTGATTTTCTCCCAAATGGCTGAATGGAATCCTTTGAAATTTTGTATGCTTGTAGTAGACTTTGAGCTGGTTCCAATGAGCTATAGAACTCTTGATTTGGTTCAGTAGATCCAGAGCAATGCCTCTTTGAAGTTGACAGACTTGAAGTAGGTGACTCAGACAAAACAGAGATGATGAATGTATACTTCTATTGATATATGTGTTTGTACAATCTCATTAGCTTGCCAAGCAGAGCTAGATGAGGTATTGTGGTGTTGGCTATGGAGTAACCTTCACACACAATGAATAACAAAGAGATTTAGCCTCGGGAAGTGAGCTAGAGTGAGAGTGTTAACCCGCGACTTTTTCACTCCATCATTTATAGGAGTTTGATCTTCATTTGAATTTGAATTTCAAACTTAGGCTCCCTTGAATCTCTCCTCTAAAAGTAGAGAGATATTCTCTCCATCTCAACAATCAAATTTCCACGACTAATGAGGTAGGTGGATGACTTTAAGTAGTTACAAACAAATGATAAGTCAATTAGACTTTTACAAGGGGTAAAGTAGTAAAAGCATATAAGCATATGTTCACATGAGCCTTGCTTTGAATGAAGCCTTGATAAACCTTTATCCATGCTAGTCTTCCATAAGTCCAAGGGTCCAAGCCAATGTGTGTAGGCTTGTTTGCACCAACAGCTCCCCCTCAAGCCAAACACTTTGGCTTAAGTCTTCTCTTTCATTCTTCAATTACTTCCTGCAATCCAATCATAGATTTGAATCTTCCTAGCTTGTTTCCATCCAATGCCTTGGTAAGTAAATCTGCACATTGCATATTAGTAGAAACATATGTCAATTGAATCTCTTTACTTAACAATTTCTCTCTCACATAGTGGTAATGAACCTCTATGTGTTTGGTTCTGGCATGATAAATTGGATTTGCTGCAAGGTGAAGAGAGCTAGTGTTATCTCCAAATATGATAGGTGGTCTTGTGAGTAGACCTAACTCTGTATATAGAAGCTTCAACCAGATAGCTTCTTGAGTAGCATTTGCAAGTCCTCTATACTCTGCTTCAGTGGATGACAATGCCACTGTAGGTTGCTTTTTAGCTGACCAAGAGATAGGCTTATCTCCTGCAAAACAAATGTAACCTGAGGTGCTTCTCCTATCATCCTTGCATCCTGCCCAATCTGCATCTGAGTAAACCTTAATGTCAATATCTGATGTATAGGGGAAATACAACCCATGACTTTGAGTTCCCTTGAGGTACTTCAAGATTTTCTTTGCTGCCTCTAAGTGAGGTACTCTAGGTTTGTGCATGAATTGACTAAGCACACTTACTCCATATGCTATGTCAATTCTAGTCAAGGTAGCATAGTTCAAGCTACCCACCATACTTTGGTATCCTGTAATGTCTTTGATTTCTTCTCCTTCATGAGCACTTAGCTTCTGATTAACCTCCATTGGAGTAGTAGATACTTTAGCATCCTGCAAACCAAACTTCTTGACCATATCCTGTACATACTTCTTTTGAGTAATGTATATACCTGAGTTTGTGTAGATCAATTCAAGACCTAGAAAATATTTTAGTAATCCAAGATCACTAATCTTGAATTCTTTCATCATCTGACCCTTGATGTGTCTAATCCCATTGACATCATTACCTGTAATGATGATGTCATCAACATAAACACATAAGTAGATTACCTCTGTACTACTTCTCTTTATGAATAGAGAAGTATCTGCTTTGCTCATCACAAATCCTTGGTCTTGGAGGTAGGTGGTCAATCTGTAGTTCCATGCTCTAGGTGCCTGCTTCAAACCATACAGAGCCTTCTTCAATTTACAAACATAATGTACCTTTCTTGGATCTTCATAGCCAGGTGGTTGTGACATGTAGACTTCTTCAGATATCCATCCATTTAGGAATGCATTCTTCACATCCAATTGGTACATGTTCCAATTCTTGGATGCAGCTACACTCACCAAAACTCTGATAGTTGGCATCTTGGCCACAGGAGAAAATGTCTCCTCATAATCAATGCCTTGGGTTTGTGCAAAACCCTTGGCTACCAACCTAGCTTTGTACCTGTTAATTGTCCCATCTGAATTCTTCTTCAATTTGTAGATCCATCTGGATCCAATTACCTTCATAGTATCCTTCTTGGGTACCAAGTCCCAAGTATCACTCTCTTTTAGGGCTTCTATCTCCTCATCCATTGCTTCTCTCCATTCTGGCTTTGTAATTGCTTCTTCATAGGTACCTGGTTCTTCATTCAACAAGTCTTTTGCAAGATATACAGAATGTTTAGTTACAAGTGATGTGTCATACCCAAATCTGATAGGTTTCTTCTTCTCTCTCTGAGATCTTCTCATAGCTTGAGTAGAAGTCTCTGCCTTGTCCTCCAATTGCTTCATTTTCATCTTTCCTTTGGACTTCCAAGCCTTGAACTCTTCAAGGTTGATGGTATCATCATCTGAGCTTGAATCTTCTTGCTGAGTTGGCTCTTCCTTGGTAAGCTTTGGAAAATCTTCCTCCATGTCATAAGGTAGACTCACTTTCCTGCATTCATTCTCATACCATGAGTCATTCTCATCAAATATGACATCTCTGCTTACCTTGAACCCTTTGTTTGTGGGGTTGTAAAATCTGTATCCTTTTTGGTTCAAATCATAACCAATGAAGATACATTTCTCTGCCTTTGGGTCTAGCTTTCCTCTTACCTGTGAGGGAATATGCACATATGCTACACATCCAAAGATTTTGCAATGATCTAGAGAGGGTCTCTTACCATGCCATGCTTCATATGGTGTCATGCCATCAAGTGATTTGGATGGCAACCTATTGATGAGATAGGTGGCAGTGGACACACTCTCTGCCCATAGGTAATTTGGTAACTTTTTCTCATTGAGCATAGACCTAGCTGTTTCCACTATAAGTCTATTCCTTCTTTCTGCTACCCCATTTTGTTCTGGTGAGTACCTTGTAGTGATCTCTCTCTTGATGCCTCTTTCCTGCAAGAAATCTTCAAACTCATTGGAGAAGTATTCTCCTCCACCATCTGATCTTAGTCTCTTCAAGCTTCTACCTGTTTGATTCTCAACAAGTGCAAGATACCTTTTGAAACAATTAAACACTTCATCTTTATGCTTCATAAAGTACAAAATGGTCCATCTGCTATAGTCATCAATGAAGGACACATAATACCTTGAACCAGAAATGGAAGGGTCCTTGCTAGGTCCCCAAACATCTGTGTGTACCAAGTCTAGGTAGTCTTCATGCATGAAACCTTTCCTTGAGTAGGGTAATCTGTGAGACTTACCAAATTGACATGATCCACATTTGTAAATCATGTGTTGCTTGGATACATTAGGTATCCCAAGCACACACTGATCCCTGCACATTTGCTTGATAGTCCTTTCACCTATGTGCCCTAGTCTTTTATGCCATATCTCTAACTCTGAGAGTGTCTGATCCTTATAATTATACAAAGCAATATTTTTTGTATCTTCTAGCTCAAATGTAAATAATCTACCTGATTTCTCCCCTTTGGCTATCCTCCTGAATCCTTGTTTTGGGTCCTCCACATATGCTCCATGTTGTGTGAATCTGACCTGCAAACCTTTCTCCACAATCTGACCCACACTCATCAGATTCTTAGTTATTGTTGGTACATAGAGTACCCTGCTTAATAGGTTCTGATTACCATCACATGTCTTCACATTTCCAATTTTGACAACAGAGTGCTTAGTGTCATCACCTGTTTGTACCTGATGTTTGCCCTTGGGCTCTTCCAAATCAGAAAGCAATGCCACATTGCCAGCTACATGGTTAGAACATCCTGAGTCAATGTAAAATAAATGATCATCATTTGTACCTATCTTGGAGGTCATGTTCATGATCAATAAGGAGTCATCTTGCTCCTCTGTATAGTTGTTGTAGTCTCTTCTATTTCTGAATCCACCTTGGTAGCTTCCATTGTGGTTGTTGTTGTAATTGTTGTTGTATTGGTTGTTGTACCCATTGTAGCTTTGATGTTGGTTGAATCTGCCTCTTCCTTGAGAGTATCCACCTCTTGAGTAGCCTCTTCCTCTCTGATTTTTGTAGTTCTTGTAGCATTCATCTGTGGTATGATTGGACAACCCACAGATGTTGCAAGGTGATGAGTTGTAGGGTCTCCCCCTACCTGACTTACCTCCTCTGCCTCTTCCTCTAGATGACCTACCTCTCCCTGCATAATTGGCTTGAGAGGTAGAGCCTTCTTCATCCTGTTTCTTCTTGCCTTTATCTTTAACTTTCTTATCAGTAAAGAGAGCAGAGGGGTTATTACCTTTTGATTGATCTCCAGCCTTGGTGAACTTTGCTTCATGTGTAAATAATTGACCCATGAGTGTTGTGAGATCAAGGGTATGCATGTCCATGTAGAGGTCCATTGCAATGGTGAAACTTTCCCACTTATCATCTGCCTTGAGTCCATTTGTCACTTGCCTGACTATTTGCTCCTCTTCAATTTCCTCTCCAATGCTTGCTAGTTGGTCTGCCACATCTTTGATCTTTGTCACATAATCTGAGACTGATTGCTTGGGCTGCTTCCTAAGTGTTGTGAACTCTATCCATAATTGATTCTTCCTAGCCCTTGTGTTGGAAGAAAAGTAATTTGACAAGGTTTCCCAAGTCTCTTGGGAAGTCTTACAGTTCCTTACATGAGGTAAAAGAAAGTCAGATATAGAGTTTAAGAGATAAGACCTTGCCAAAGCATCCTTTGCACACCATTGGTTAAGTCTTTCATGCTCATCCTTTGTAGGTAGTCCTCTAGTCTTGAATGAGGGCAACTCCTCATCTCCTGATATGTATCCAAATAGACTTCTCCCTTGTAGATAGGTCTTCATCCTCAATGACCAAGCTTGATAGTTGTTTCTGTCCAATTTGTCAATGAATGAAGGGAAACCATCACCCATGATTACCTTCTTTAGCTCTGATACCACTGTTGAGAGTGATGGATGGATGCACTCAGGAAATCAGTTGGTGCTGCAAATCCTGCTTCACACCTGCCCTCTTTTCTTTTCAGATATGCTTAGTACATAAGCTTAGCTTCCTAATGACATAAAGAAACCATATATGTGCTTTGGAGATGATTTGGGTAATGACCAAATCAAAACAGATAACTTGGTACTTCACAAATTGAGCAAAACCTTCTATTCCTATAATGATACCTGCTCAGACTTTTACTCAGTGTGTCCAGCACACTTAAAATTGGAACAATTCCTTTTGGGAGTATCAATGTACCTTAGTAAGCTACCAATCATAAGTGGAATCACTTCAATTGATAAAGTATGCACTGAGAAATAAGTTTAGCAAAATTATATCTACCCCCGACTTTTCAGGAACTCTGCAGACAAATACCAGTGTGCACCTCGACTTGATTTTCTCCCAAATGGCTGAATGGAATCCTTTGAAATTTTGTATGCTTGTAGTAGACTTTGAGCTGGTTCCAATGAGCTATAGAACTCTTGATTTGGTTCAGTAGATCCAGAGCAATGCCTCTTTGAAGTTGACAGACTTGAAGTAGGTGACTCAGACAAAACAGAGATGATGAATGTATACTTCTATTGATATATGTGTTTGTACAATCTCATTAGCTTGCCAAGCAGAGCTAGATGAGGTATTGTGGTGTTGGCTATGGAGTAACCTTCACACACAATGAATTACAAAGAGATTTAGCCTCGGGAAGTGAGCTAGAGTGAGAGTGTTAACCCGCGACTTTTTCACTCCATCATTTATAGGAGTTTGATCTTCATTTGAATTTGAATTTCAAACTTAGGCTCCCTTGAATCTCTCCTCTAAAAGTAGAGAGATATTCTCTCCATCTCAACAATCAAATTTCCACGACTAATGAGGTAGGTGGATGACTTTAAGTAGTTACAAACAAATGATAAGTCAATTAGACTTTTACAAGGGGTAAAGTAGTAAAAGCATATAAGCATATGTTCACATGAGCCTTGCTTTGAATGAAGCCTTGATAAACCTTTATCCATGCTAGTCTTCCATAAGTCCAAGGGTCCAAGCCAATGTGTGTAGGCTTGTTTGCACCAACAGTATGGGTGAATCAGAGTAGAATTACAGTTGAGTTAGATAATGGAGCACTCAAGGAACTAGAAAAGGCACAGACTCCTGGTCCCTCCAGGGGTACACATGAAGTTGACCATGTTGTTCTTGTCCAAAGCTATGTGATGCAGAGGAATGGAGATCTCAATAAAGAATTCAAGGCCTCGACGGAACTCTCTTCTTTTCCAAAGGCCAGAGGGAGGCAGCAACCAAAGGCAGATCAATTACTGAAGACTACCTATGCGGGAGGCCAAAAGAACGTGCGAAGGAGAATGACTCAGCCATTGAAACAACTGTGGGTGCGAAAAGGAGAGCGGCCTATTACAGTCAAGCGACAACAATCATCTCAACTTCTTATTAGTAATCAACGACATGATACTAATAAGAAGACGTCCAAGACTTCTTTTGAGAAAGTGAAATCTATCTGGGTGCCCAAGAAGTCGATGAAGGTTGGCCCACAATCAAGACAAATTTGGGTGCCTAAGACTTGCTTGCAGGCTCAACTAGTCCCGCACGAATCACATCATACACGACAGCATTCACGCACTCAAGGAGCCGTTACCCACTGTAGTCTAATACGCACGAACACACAAACGCCCAGAAGCACGCACAGACTCACTTGTAAATGGGTCCCAAAGACGCATCATCCCCAAGCAGAATTACTCATACAACCCTCCAGAGTCCCCACAAAACCAAAACCGAAAGCCATCCATTGTGTTTGGCAACCTAAGACTTGTAATAAACCCCTCGACCCCCATTTGTAAATTCATCTCCACTGGCTAACTACATCACTCATACACTGCATCTTTCCATCTAGCTCCTAGGACTATCCAGCCATTAACTACACACACAGTCATCGAGCACTCACTGACCCACTAACCCATTACTCACTTCATGATAATGTTGTAACGGGGACAAAAAGTGTTCTATCTTGCCCATTACAATATTAACACATGATCTATATTCTCACAGAACCAGCAAGCAAGCAATAACAATGGTAGAAGCAGGAGGCACCAGTTCCCAGGCAGGGTCTAGCGCACAGATTGTGGACATCGAAACCCTCCTCCTGGAACCACCACTCATCGAAAGGCCTCAAGAACTTCAAGCGGTGCATGTTCTCCCTATTCAGGACCCTCCTCAGGGACACACTTCTCAAGTGGGGAAACACGCTCATTGGTTTAGTGATGTCGCAGGGCCATTGGGTGATGGCACCTATTTCTGGGAGGCAGAAATTGAATTCAATGGCAAATGGGGACGTTATCATTTTTTCACTCGCGAATTCGAAAACTATCAAAATGCAGAAGTAATGCGATCGGTTTGGACCAAAGCGGGATTGGATAGCTACTTCAGAGCACATTTGCCTAAGCCAAATTTTCTTCGCTGCTCCTACTTTATCAGTACCATCACTCCTAGCAGGGCCAAGGGAGGCGATAGTACTTTTTTGCTACCCTCACTATTGCCAGGCCACGAACTCAAGAGATTCAAACTGACCCTCAATTTGGTACGAGCATCATTGAACATGCAAGGAATGTATATTCCCACTGAGAAAGAACTAATGGTTCCAGGCAGGATGAAGCATAAGGATCTCAACAAATTGAAGGACATGGTCGCAATGACACCTACCATTGCTCTACACCTATGCACTATCATGCAACATTTTGCTTTTCCCGCCCAAGAACGATTCACTATGCCACCAAAAAAGATATGGTTCAGCTTGTAATTGGCGGAGACAGAGAATCTCACCATCAACATATCGCACTGGATCATCGATCAAATACATCTAGCCCATCAACGGTGGAATAAGAAACAGAAAAATGTACTGCATGGATGTTGTGCTCTCACAAGAATAATTTACATGTGCTTATATGACGTGGCCATTCAAAGAGCACTAGTATGGTCCAGGGCCCAAGAGTTCCAAAGACGACTATCAACGGCGGGCCCTCCATCGAAGAAGATGAGAGGGGGAGTGCAATTACCTTGCGCTCAACCAAGGGGAGCCACTACTACACCCGAGGTGACTCCTCTACAAACGAGGCGTGTCCGACCATTCACCATTCGCCTACCCCGACCAAGTGCAGAAGGACCCAACCTGGTGTTCCCTCGTATTCCTTCAGACTTGGAGTTCCCTCAAGGTTACACCCTTGCTGATCTAACAGATGAAGAAATCGCCCGTTTGATCAATGAATCTAACCTGGAGACTGAAGGGGAGCAAACCCAAGAACAACAACCCACGACTACCACTTCAGCCCCGACCCAACTGGGAGTAGTGGAAGTAGAAGACGATGAAGAAGAGACAGAAGAACAAGAGGCACACGAAGAGTATGATCAAGAATATGAAGAACTTTCAGAACTAGCAAGTGCCCCGGCATACTCGGCACAAATAAAAAGATTATATGAAACAATGAAGTGAGTCCAAGAGCAACACAAGCTGTTGCTCGAAACAGGAAAGATGATCATGAGCCAAATGTTAGCCGAGGAAGGTGTGGATGACATGTTCATCGAATCAATGAACCTGCACGCTGACGCAGTGGGCTTAGATGAGGCTGTTCATGCAGCCATGACTTATATTAATCGATTTGAGAAGCGAGTGCCTACCCGCCCCATGCGATCTGGCAAACAAATACACATCAATGTATCAGAACCAGGAGGTAACACACAAACAGAAGAACATCAGGAGGAACCACTCTCACCACCCACCTCACCTCTCAATACACATGTCACCTCACCACCTGGCACCACCACACCTATTTTTGCCATTACCACAGTCGTCATGGGAATTCCTCTCTCTCTTGGAATCCAAGTCGGAGGAGTTACCATGCCCACCTACACAACACTCTTCACAAATATCACAAATATCACAACCACCCCACCCATTGTTCCCATCTTTACAGTCACACACACATTCGACACAATGGAGACATCACCAGCCACAACACCACTCCCACCCCCACACAACCTCAATCTCCCATACCCCCTCCACCTACCTCACCACTTGATTCCACAGCATTCACAACTCCCTTCCCCTTCCCCATCCCCCCTGCATCTTCATCTTTCCCTGCATCGTTTAATGTAAATAGTATATTCATAGTTTTTACATCAATGCGTGTATCAACTTCAGAGTGAGTACCAGGCTCTAGAAGACCGTCATCATCAGCTGACGACGAATCATCAACAACTACAAAGACGGTTTACCAGTATAGAAGAAGAAAATGTAGAACTCAATCAACGCTACACCACTCTCAAGCAAGCTCATCAAACCCTCCTAGAGACACCCCAACCATCACAAGAGTCAGGTGCCAAACAACTCGAAGCCTTACTGGAGGTTTACCAAACAGACAACCTGAGAGTTCGGCGAAATCTAACTCTACTCCAAAACATATGGCTACAGCCCTTGAAGAAAACAAATGTTTGCAGAAACAAAACGAAGAAAACCTGGAAGCTGCCATGGAAGGCTCTCCCCATGAAATTGACCCAGAACAATTCAAAGCAGTTCCCTCAGAGACCATGAAAACCATCTTGGAAAGCTATGCTGATTTATTAGAAGCACATGATGATTTGGAAAGGGAACGGGATGAACTACGTATCCAGCTCAGGGAACAGGAGGCACAACCCAAAGTCATAGAAACGACCTCTACTTCAGCAGAAGTAAAGGCATTGACAGAGCAGGTGGCGGAGCTGCAAAAGAAGTTATTGGAATATGAAAGGCAGCCCTCTCTAGTGGTAGAACCAGAGCCTGAGGATTTGGTACCCATTGAGGTGGACGAAACGTATGAGGAACCATATGTTCCTATGCCGATGCCAGGTGGTGCACAGACCTCAGAAGGAATGGACACCTTAGAAGTGGAAGTACCTGAATGGCTCCAGACACTAGAGAAAACATCAACAACCCATGAAGATCGAGTGGCAATTCAAATCCAATCCATGGCAAAGTTAGAAGACACCATCATAAAGTCAGAATATTTCCGCAGCATGTCTCATCATAGATGGATCGGCACCAACGACGATCAATATGTGCCATATTGTGTACTCCTCGTAGATTACAACGCAGAGATTCAACGTAGGTGTGGCAAACCTCCAACTTTCGCCACACAATTTGGGCCCGATGATATCCCAGAAAGTGCTAAGAAAGGATCCATTCATCAACCCACATGGAGAATCCGTCTTCTTGAGACCTACCCAGAGATGGTTCGTACTTGGACTAACATGCCACTTTTTATTAAATACAATCCTTGTTATGTTCCAGTGTTCCGCAGGTGCACCTGGCCAGAGTTTACAATTGCTCTCAAGAACATCAAAGGTTGCGCAAAGTGGTTAAACTATGTTTATCTAGCACCTCCTCAAGGACCTCCCACTGTGAATTACATGATTTCTACCATCCATCACTGGAGCACTCGACTAGGGAATACCCCCAATGTGATGGCCCAAATGTGCATGAAAATCTTTGAACTAATGCTAATCAAATTCAGGACATTCAAGAATATTAAAGACCCCCACTTCTCAGGTGTTGGCTTTCTTACAGGCAACCAAGATTTGGTATACGACATGAGTACCACCCCATCAATAGAGGTAATATATGCTTGGCACGCCAGAATAAAGTACCTCCCAGCTTGCTTTAAACAGACATTTGAGGAGTTCGTAACAAGATTCTGGGAATATCACTCAGAAATATTTGTACCCAGGCCCTCACATCTCCTCTACTTATTTGTTGTGGAGAGAACCATCCATTCAGAACAACTGCGGGTGCCACATCCGGACGTACCAGGACCAGTGAATTGGGATGCATTGTTAACAGATCTAGCACGCGGGTTACGATTAGAAGAACACCACCTCGCTGTCGATGTTGTCCAATATTATGTCCAACGCACTGCTAGACAAGGGTCTGTCAAAGACGACAGACGCGAGAGAGGGGGGGGGTGTTGGCAGTAGTCAAGGAATCAAAGGAGTTGCAAGACAAGGAAGCCTACGAAGGGAGTCGGAACGAAGAGAAAGCACAGGCAGACACAGTAGTCAAAGAAGATCTGGCAAGTAGGCCATTTCAATTTTCAGGCATTAAAGAGTTGGGCACACAAGAAGAAGGAGCAAGTAAGGAGCTCCAGGGAATGTATGTCAAAATGCTAGAAGAAATCCCTACAGAAATAGTAATTTTCATCACGAAAAACCATTGTAAATGCCATTTCACATTTTTGTAGCTCCATTTTGTGCAAGCCAAGGAGTCCTTGAGCTTGAGGAGCTTTAGAAGTACCTACCTATCAGCTTTCACATTTTTTAGACTCCGTTTGAACCTCCAAATAGGGTAGAGAACCTAATTTTTAACTAGGCCGGACACTAGGTCTGGACAAGGCCAAAACCTAGTCAAAAACTATAAATAGAGCTAGAGAGCTCATTTTTGGGGTTAGCTTGTAATTGAATTGAACTTGTATGAGCTTTTTGAAAGTAATCTAAGAACTCCATTGCTTCTCACTCTTTGTCTTGCTGTGTGTGCGCGTGTGTGTGTATGTGTGTGCATGTTAGTGTGCTTCTCACTCACGCACTTGTGCCTTCACTTGCTCAAGGTCTTCATACCATCCTCACGTCTTCCCGGATTGACATTAAAGGAGGTGCTACTCGTCACTGAGCTACAAGGGCCCTAGAGGACCATGCTTTAGGTGCCAAGGAGATCATTTCATAAAGGATTGTCCACACCTTCCGATAGCAAGACAGTCACAGTATTATAACATACAAGGCTTTTGTGCCGATTGTGGTAAAGAGCACATCATAAAAGATTGTCCTAAGAACCCTGTTAACACTTCAAATGTGACACCGATCAACGTGATAAGTATTGTAAACAATGCAGATGGATCCAACCCTACATATGTACCTATCCAAGCTATAACAAGAGCCCAGGCACTCTTACAGAATCAACAGCTTAGTCAAGAGAAAATAGCCGGAACTAGTGAAGTTGGAGAATCTAGCAATAAAAAAACGAAATCTTGGAAATATTCCAGAGAAAGGATTAAAAGAAAGTGGAGTAAGAAGATAACTGAGTTGGAAGGAAGTCTCAAGGAATCTAGAGCCAAAATTCTAGAATTGACTTCACAGGAATTGAATCAAGAGAACCTAGCTCAAAAATCAGGATCAGTTTTAGCAGAACCCATACCAGAAAACTTAGACATGATGTTTCGTGCGTATCAGGCTAGAATAAAAGAAGGACCTCAAATAGCTGAAATGAGTAAAAACTACCCTCGAGCAGATCTAGAAATTGAGAGGACTAAACTTTGCATGAAGATGGTAGAGCTAGCGCAAGCTATGTTTGAAGCCTCTAGATATATTAATTGGAATAACATGGCAAAACCGGAATTGCACTTTCAAGGATTAATGGAGAGGCTAGAATACTTGATCGATAGCAAAGAGAAAAAGATCGGCATAGGAACACTATTGCCTCATGGACACAGGAAAAGAATGCACCATCCCTGTCTCAAGTACCCAATACAGAAAGTCAAGACAACCTATCTTCCATACATAGGTACTCACATGAATTTTTGAGAGAAATCCAAGAAGAGAATTGGAGAAAGGGACAAGGCACCCATCCTCCTATTCAGGAAATAGATGACTTGCAGGAGCAATTTCCCCAAGACATCCCCTCTATTTACGATGATGTAGAGGAAGAACAACTAAGTGAACACACAGGATTTGAATCTAATTCTTTACAAGAATTACCTCAGTTCACAGGACCTTGGGAAGACAAGTCTATTAGCATGAGAGCACCCACGATAATAGTGAGGAATGAAGAATCACTAATCCCTAGAAACACGGAAGTGGTCAAGAACGCTAAAGTTCAGTGTCACCTCACTCTTGAGGAATTGTTGAAGGTAAAACCAGAACTGTGGAAGCACGTAGCAAATCAATTCCCTGAGCTTGCTACTACACCCTCACAGATAGGAACACACAAAAAGGTACCAGAGATACCCGTAGAAAAGATTGGACATGTAAGCGAAGGAGAGGAAGGTAATACTTATCTTCCAATAACCCATCAGGGCTATACCACGAAAGCCATCTTAGATTGAGGAGCCGGAGTAGCCATAGCTACCACCGCTATATGGAAACGTTGGGGTAAGCGCGCATTAAGACCTACCAGGATGAAGCTACAAATGGCTTACGGACACATAGAAAAACCATTAGGCTTACTCAAAGGCATATCTCTCACCACTTGTGGTGTGGAGTTTGAGCATACCTTTGCCATTTGTGATTTTGCAAAAAATCATGCTTATGAGATGATCTTAGGACGACCATTCATGCGTCAGTTGCAAATTGTACAAGATTGGGGAACTAATTCTTTGTACTTGCAACATTTAGGATTGACTACCAAAGTCAATCTTAAAGACTATTCACATCGAGACGTGCCCCCAATACAATGGAACACCATCCATAAGACACAGGTAGAAAAAGAATCAGTACACTCATTAGAGTCAGACCCCTCATGGTTACACGAGGATACTCATTTATGGATGTGTAAAGTGGCAAAACAAGAGGAAGAACGGTTAGAAGCAAGGACCTTAGGTGCAGAACAACATCCACGAACTCTTCAAGACCCAGCGTACGAACCTGTAATATTTCCAGGCGAAGAATTCGAACCCCATGGTTGGGCAGAAATCCTAGCAACCATGGATGTAGCCATCAATGAAGAACAATGGACACCCCACTGTGACGAGGATGGCTATGACATTTTAGTTTTCATGATAGAGCCAATCATGTGTGACTCGATTATTGAAGAATGTGAACCTAGCACTGATGCATTTGAGGATGCGAGTGATTTCGATTTAGAATCAATTCTTATGGACCCACCCTTTGCATCAGAAGAAGAATATTTCTACGAGGTAGAAGCTTACCCTCTGAGACACGAAGAAGTTATGAATTCTGTGAGAATAGCCACACAAGTGACAGTCAAGAGTGAAGGCAAGAAAAGAAAGAAGAAACAAACCATGGCAGAGGAACTCATAATGGATGATGGGTAAGTGTGTTCGTGCATGGGTTGAGGAACATATGTGCCTTGTGCACGGCCTTGTAATGTAGCCCTATGCATGCTTACTTGGAAAAATGCATCGAAAGATGTATGGTGCAAAAATTGGGGGTCTTGAGCTAAGTGCTCAAGGGTATGCCAACGGAGAGGTTTCCTAAGCTATCATGGCTATGATGTTTCCCAAGTAAAGATGCTTACCATGGAGAAGGGTGATCGATGTTCATCTCTTTGTGTTGTACACTCGGCCTTTAGGATGGAACATTGTTGATGAATGTCCATGTTGATGGTCCACTGATGAGATCTTTTGAGTGGCTAATCCTCTCTCCTCTTTTCAAAGCATCATTTGCCAAATACTGAGAATTGAATTTCTTTATATTCCTTGACAAACATCATTTGATATCTACACCAAGCTTAGTTTCACATACTCTCTTTAGCTCACCATAAGCAGGAGTCTTCTCATCCAGTATACATACAAAGATTTGCAGGTTACCAGAACTACCCCTTGCAGATATCTCCCTCGATGCTCTCTTACATGCAATAGTTAAGCATCTCTCAAGTTGCGGACCTTCAAGCTCTTCACTCCTACCTTGGTAAGGGGGAACCATAGTTGTGGATGCCATGTTCATGCCAAGTTCTTGACATCTACCAGATAAGGCAGCAATTACATCATTTGCTAGCCGAGACACACTTCTATCCAAACTGATGAATGCCTAGTAATCTATGGTTCCATCTTCAACTAAGCATGACTCATTCATGTTCCATGAGCGAAACCTGGGAACAAGTTCTTTCTCTCTCTTGTCCTTTTTTTTTTTTGGAACAATGTCACAAAACAAGAAGACAAAGTTTAGTATCAAAAAATGGTGTACATGTGTCAATGTGCTCTCGTGCATGGGAATCTCAATTGTGTCTATGCACGGCCATGTAATGTGGCCCTATATTAATGTATACTTTGGAAATGCATGACCTGAATGGTGCAAAAGACAAGGTTGTGCAAGGAGCACATGGTTGTCGCTCGTTCGAGGCTTTCGATGTTATTTGCGGAGGTTGATGTCGACCTTGGTGGAGGTATCCATTGAGTCTCGAACTGATGTAATCCTCCTTATTGGAGTCCATTTTTAGAACATCATTTTGCACTGTAGAGGTCACTTCAGGCGTCTTCCTCTTTGGATGCTTTCTGAACTGTCGTATCCATTGTGCTTGGTGCTTTGGTTCGGTGGAGGCTACTTGTACTTTTGGCTTCCAAACCCATATCCTTCTTGCATGTCTTCCTACTAATGTTGAAGAGCTGATTTGATCTTCCTTTGGTCTCTGTACGTGGTTCTTACCCTTTTCTCTTTTTGGCTTCTTTGTTGAGACCTTTCGCATGTGGGAGAACATAGGTTGTTGTGGATGTAAGAGCTTCTTAGGTACCCACATCTGTAATTGCCCTTGTTGAGCTGCAGCTAACTTCTTAGGCACCCAAACTTGTTGGATACCTTGTGACGGTTGGTTGCGGTTCTTCCGGTGGCGGGAGCTGATAATGTGTGGAATAGACCATTCGTTCATATGCAAATAAGTGTAATAAATGTGTAGGCCTGCTTATGAATACCTCTGAATGGTAATCCCAGAAGCCGGTTGTGAACATCTCTTCGAATGTCTGCTTGTAGCACGCAGGTAGGTACTTTATTCTGCAGTGCCAGGCATAACACACCCGTAGCGATGGCGTTGTACTCATATCATATACCAGATCGAAATTGCCATGCTCAAAGCCCGGGGTGTTGACATGTGGTGCCTTGACGCGTCGGAAGACTTTAAAAATCATTTGCATCATGTCAAAGATTTTGACAGTCATATGCGCCGCTATATCATCCATATGCTTTAATCTAGGGAGCCAGTGGCGAATTGTAGCCATCATGTAGCCAACAGTTGGTAACTCAATGGGTGGCTTAAAATAGGGATAATTCAACCAGTCTTGGCACTGCTTATTGTTTTGTACCTTAATAGCAAAGGCAGTCCAGGAGCGGCGTCGTGGCACTGGTCCCCAACACGGATTGTACTTCAAATGCAAAGGTGCCTTTACCCATGTACTCATCATCTCCGGATACTGCTGTAGTAAATCTTTTCGCCACTCTGGTTGATAGATCCTTCCTTTCTGTGCATCTAGTGGCAAATTAGCCGCCTCGAATTGAGTTGCATGCGATGGTTTTTTACATGTCTCTTTCTCAATGGCTAACTGGTATTCAGCCATTAACATGAAATACGGTTTATACTGTAGCTCATGCCCAGATATGTATCGTCGCGGGGCCAACTGAGCAAAGAATGGAGACTGTAATATCTTTTCTTCTATCATCGCCATGGCATGTAATTGTGCCTCTACTCTCGCTGAGTGCGTTGTTCCAATTTCCTCAATAGTCTTCATCCACGCGGGGGTCGGAAGTTCGTACATCATCTGACCTTCGGCCGTGACGCGTCCGCCTGGGATGGGTTGTGGCTCGTACGCTTCTTCAAACGTTTCCTCCACCGGGATGGTGACTGTTTCTTCCTCAGCTGGAAGCTCCGGTGGGGAATCTGGCCTTGGTGGCGCTTCATATACTGCAATCCTTGATTCAAGGGTCAATACCTGGGCCCGTAATGAGTTGAGTTCCTCTAGGAGGTCAGGAGAGGGGTCCACAGGTGTTGGTATGTCTTGGTGTGCCGGTTCTCGTAACTGGAGTAATTTGTGATCTTCTTTGAGTTTCTGTAACTCCTCGTTCATGCGGTCGTATTCATCTAGTAATCTTACGTGATCGTCTAGCAGCATCCTCATCGAGTTTGAAGGAATGGCTTTGAACCTGCTAGGACTGAGCGGTTGGTCTGGGTGGTCGAGCGCTGCTTCTAAGTTTTCTCGGTTCTGATCCTGTAAGCGCTGGTTTTCTTCCTTGGCGGCTGCTAGGTGTCTTCGTAGTAAGCCCATGTTTCGTGTTAGCGTTGCATTGCGGACTGTCTGGGCTCTTAATAAGTTATCCAGGTCAGCAGTGGCTTCCTTGGTCTTTTCTTCGCTTTCTAGTTCCAATTTGTGATAAGCCTCGCGTAATTCTTGGTAGCGGGTGTTCAGAGAGGCATTCTCAATAGACAATAAGTTAAGCTGCGACTGTAAGTCATTGGTTGTCCTCTGCAGCTGCTGGTAATTATCGCCAAGAGATGTGAACTCATCTCTGACTTGCGTCATACATATGAACATCTTTCGGAATGCATTATCTACAGTGGGTGATAGTATTAACGGGGTGCTAAATGAAGATGCAGTTGGTGTAGATGCAACGGGAACGGGGAATGGGGATGGGAAGGTGGATGATGTAGTGATTGTTGAAAATTGTGATGTGCCTAAAAATGTTTGTGCCGGGAGTGAAGTGAGTGATGGTGCAGCGGGTGGTGAGATGTCCATGTCAGTGGACGTATCTAGTGCGGTGACCGTGAATATGGGTGTGATCGTGGGTGCTCGTGCTGGTGTAAATACGGGATTTACAAAGGTTGAGGGGTAATTTACAGGGGGGCTGGCTGGAGCAGCTTGGTGGAAAGGGGAAAGAGGTGTTACCGTGGGTCGGGGAGGTGAGACGGGGGAGAAGGTTAATGGCGGTGGGAATGGAAAAAGGGGTCTTGGAGATGTGGGGAAAGATGGAAAAGATGGATGAAGGAATGGGTTGGATAGAAAGGTGGGTGTGGGAGGGGGTAGACTAGGGCTAATGGGTGCGGGAATTGTGGGGTGAGTGGTCGTAAAGACTATTTCTGCAACACCACCGGCGAATGAAGATGTTGGTCTAGGGGAAGGAGGGTGAAGAGGGGAGGCTGGATGGACGGGTGGTGAGAGAGGAGCGGTTGGGGTGGTCGGTACTTCAGTGATTGCTGAGGTAGGTACAGTTGTAGCGCGGGGTGGGGAATCTACAATGATGGTTTCTACCGCCAACGAACTTTCGGGGACAAGGCGTGCCTCCCTAGCTTGTTCTGAAGATTGTGCTCCGGTTGGTACACGAATGTATTCGCCGGGCTTTGACAGTAGTCGTACTCTGCGGGGGTCAAACTGTGGTAGTGGCTTTCTTTGCAAGTACCTGAGTGCTTCGTTGGAACCTACTGATTTGACTAACTCTTTGAATCCTTTGATGTATGCGTCTTCGAATCCGCCTGTGACAAGTTCTTGTTCTATTATTGTTTGACTCTCTTCCTCTGTCAGCTTTTTGCGTGCCCAAACTTTTTCCATAGTTCTATACAACTTCTTGATAGCTAGTGTGTAAGCGGCTGCCTCGTAAGTTTCATCTTCATGGGTACTTGTATCGCCATGTGTGTCTGTTTGTTGGCCTTGGCCATCTGTCTGTTCATGCTCTTGGGATTCATGTGTTCCCTGGCTAGCTTCGTCGTCATCGGTCGTTGTCCTTTCGTCATCAGAGCTGGACACGATCTGTCCTTGTGGCTGATCCCTGGGTGTGGTAGGGTAGCTAGGCCTTTCAAATTCTTGAGAAAACAATTGTCCTTCTGAGAACTGGAACTCATTGGAGAATGCATCAGGCATCTCAAAATCAAAAGTTTGGTCCAGTGGCTCTGCTTGTCCTGGTTCTAAATGCGGTATTGGAAAAGAGAAAGCTTCCGCACCAATAGTGGTGGGAAGTTCAGCTGCTGTGGTGATAGGTTCTGTGGTTGTGGCTGCTTGGGGTGCAACATTACTGGTGGTGCCCTCCGGCGTAACTGGTCTTGATAACCGTATACGAATTGGTGGTACTGTGGGAGTGGCTGCTGTTGGTGACTGCTCTGGAGATGGTTGTGGAGAGGGTGATTCTGGGACTTGTAGGCACGGGATAGTACCTCTCATCCGCTTTCCGGCTCTGCCTTTGCTAGACTTTCTAGCCTTCCTAGTGGTCCCTTTGAATGCTTTCAGTTCCTCACTCGTCATGGCACGCTCTATGGGTAAATCATATGCCAAGCACATATATATGATCCTGGTGAGGGCGCAACACCCATTGATTACCTTCTTTCGCTCCCACCTATGTTGTGCCAAATAGAGCTGATCAATTATCCAGCTGGCTAGATCAACCGTTTGAGGTCCAGTACATGCTAAGTACAATCCAAACCAGATTCTTTTGTGGGGCATGGTAAAACGATCCTGAGCTGGGAAAGCAAAGTGCTGCATGCATATCCATAATGGCTTAGAGAGCTCAGGTGTTATAGCAAAAATATCCTCCCACTTAGTTACGTCACCACGTTTCATCTGCTCTCGGACTAGCCGTTCTTTCTCCGTTGGAGTGTGTGTTCCATGTATTTTTAGAGCTGCGCGAATCAAATCTTTAGACAAATAGAACCTTCTAAATGGAGGATCATTTACCAAGGATAGTAACATGAATGTGCCGGGTAGATCCTTGTTCTCTGAAGCCGTTAAGGTGGTTACCAAATAAAAGCATCTGTAAAAATCGGGTTTAGGCAGAGGGTCGCTAAAATACTCTGTAAATCCCGCTCGTGCCCAAACGTGTGTTAGATCTTGTGTATTCTGCAGTCCTTCAAATTCTCGTGAAAAGAACTGGTACTTGGTCCATGTGCGAAGATCAAATGCCAAATTGGCCTCAAATATGAAATCAGCGTCTGCTAAGGGTCCTGCTAGGCCTTGAAACCAGTGAGAATTACGATGAATCTTCTCAGTATATCCTCTAGGAGGATCATCGATTGGCATGGGTCCTGGAAAACCTTGAAACTCTGGTGGTTGCATCGTAGGATAAGATTCCGCTAGTAATTCTCCAATAGTGGCCATCGGTGCACTTGGGCCAGCTTCTGATGGGCCTGCTTCGGTTTGCATGATGACTGATGAGCTAATGGAAAAGATCTGCTACAAAAGATTAACACATTAGTATGGAAATTAATTATGATCCCATTAAAGTGAGACCGCAATCCCTTTCCATAACCGATGTATAACCCGTGTAGCCAGGTGTTGTGAGGTGGTTAATGGAATGATTATTTGCAAAACTAATGCAGGTCTCTAGACGCCTACATGGTCAGATTATGCATACATTTCTTGATGAGCTTTTATTATGCATGATGTGGGGTTTTGGTGTATGAATTCATACAAGGTTTGGTTGAGGGTGAATTATTACAAGGGTGGAGTTTAAACGGGGTGGGAGAATCGTTAGATAATGGGGTACAAGAAGACGTCTGGATACGTTTCGGTATCCATTTCCTAAGAGCCTTTGGGTGGGTGGTGTGGTTCTGCTGAGGGACAAAAAGTGGTATCGGGTTTGGTGGTATTGAAGGATGAAAAGATTTCTGAGGGGTATATATTACATGGCTAGAAGGTTGGGCTTTAATACATTGTTTGGGTACCCAAATCTGCATGGGTGTGGGTCTATGGATAAGATATTTCTTGGCGATCCAAATCTGTCGAGTAATTGTGGAAGGAGATCGAGGGGACTTTGAATACTGACTCTGCTTCTGTTGCAACGTTGTCCTGTTCTCATCTGCAATGTTGCCAATAGCCTGTGGTTGCTGTCCTTTTGGCACCCATATTTGTTTTGTTCCACTTGTTCTGTGATGTTGATACTGCTGTTTTCCTTGCCTTGTCTGGTGTTGTCGTCAGTCTGGGTTCCTCTGTTGTGGTTGACTCCTTCGTGGTTGGGTTTGAGAGGTCCTTTGGACACTCTGCTTTGGAAAAGAAGGGAGATCCAACACTTGCGTGACCTGCCCATTAGGAAGTGATTTGTTCTTTATCTTTAATCTAGGCCAGTCCGCAGCAAGTTTGGAAGGATGAGCACCGCAGGGTGTTGTGCTCATTTGGCCGCTGATGCAACCCACCTGACCGTTGATTGTGTTCATCTGCCCTAGCGGTTGGGTAGCTGCCCCTTCTAGTTTGCAGGAAGCCCCAGGGAAGATCTCCTATCGTCCTTCTGATTGACAACTGTCCATAGCCAAGCCCGAGTGGGTTGGTGTAGACGTAACGTGACTGAGCTGACCCAAGCTCTTCCGTTCTTCCGTCGCATGTATTTCATAGGGTCTAGGGTTACAAACCTCAGTAGGAATGCCGTTAGGGAAGTCAAGCGGTATCACTCGCTTCTGCTCTAAGGTTCCAATTTGTATGGAGCCTTGTCTAAGATTTAGGTCCACTGAGTGATCGTATAGCCAATCTTGGCCAAGGATTAGGGGTTCTATCAGGTCGTCATCATGGCACACTAGTAGTTTCGCTGTCATGGTCACATCCTTAATGAGGATAGGAAGGTCCACCTCACCCATGCAAGGGGTTTCCATGCCTCCTAGGCTTATGAGGTATGCCTCAATTGGCAGCATTTCTATTCCTGAATCCTTATAGTGGGACCATCTAATCGCACTAGTCGCATCACCTGAGTCAATTAAAGCCCTGAGCTCTTGGCAAGGGTTGCCGTGCTCTAACCTAACTGTAATGAATGGTCTCCTGTCCACTATGCTAGGATGAGTGGTTGACTTTACGTGACACATGGCCATGGGATATCTGGGTGTAGTTTCCAGATGGTTATAATGTTCTCTCCCTAGTCCTTGTCTTCTTAACTTCATGCGTTTAATGCGTTCTATTGCTTCTGCCTGAGCTTCCGCTCGTATTCTATTTTCTTCCTCCTTACGCTCTTTTGCCAACGTGAGTCGTCTAAGCATGTCCTCAGTAAGAGGTTCCTGATATAGCTTGACTCTACAGCCACTAATGTAATTAGGCATTATATCTCCTTCTAAAGTGGCTAATTGTACTGCTCCACTTGTTGAGAGTCTGTTAATGATCATAGGTCCATAACCTCGCTTTTCTAACTTACGTGCGTGTTGCTTTAGCGTATATACTAGAACTAAATCTCCTTCTTTTAGGCCTTTATCCTTCACATGTGCATCAAAATATGCTTTCTGTCGCTTCTTCGTTGCATATATTCGTGCTGCTGCCTTTAGCCTGGTTTCTCCTAATCGTTCCAAGTCCATTATTCTCGCTGATAATTCATGGCCGGTCCACTGATGTTCTTGTGCAACCTTAAGGGTCGGTATCAAAAAGTCCAAAGGAAGCACAGCATTCTGACCAAAAACCATCTGAAAGGGAGTTGCATTGAGTACGGTCTTGTAGGCCACTCGATATGCCCAAATAGCGTGGTGTAACTGTTTGTCCCAATCTAAACGTTTGTTGTTCACGAGTTTCGTCAGTACGTTACAAAGGATCTTATTAGTGCTTTCAGCCTGACCATTGGCCTGAGGATGATATGGTGCGGATTTGTTGTGAATCACCATAAAATGACTTGGTTTAGAAAGTGAGTGCCTCGATCGCTCACTAGCTCTATAGGCAATCCATATCTTTTAAAGACATTTTCAAATAAGAATTTTGCAGTTGTGTGTGCATCATCCTTTTTCGTGGCTTTTGCCTCTACCCATTTTGTAAGATAATTTGTGGCAACAATAATGTATTCAACATGTGTACCTTTTGCAGGGGGGTTAATGGGTCCTACAAAGTCTATACCCCACTTAGAAAATGCACGTCCGCCCATCACGGGTTTCAATGGCATTTCATCTCTGCGAGTAGGAAACTGAGTTCTTTGGCACACATCACATCTCTTTACATAGGTATGAGCATCCATGTGAAGAGTGGGCCACCATAATCCTGCAAAGAGGATGGCTTTGATTATCCTATCGGGTCCAAAATGACCTCCTGCAACACCTTGGTGTGCAGTCCCTAGTATGCTCAGATAATCGCTCTCATGAACACATTGTCTTAGATATCCATCTCGTCCTCTTTTGTATAGATTATCACCAATAAGTGAATATTCTTGAGCTTCCTGCTCTAGACTACGTTGTCGAGCTAAGCTCATTCCTTGAGGGAATGTGTGCGTCCTCAAGTATGTCACTAAAGGTTCACTCCAGTCTGGTGTGAGAGACACATGATATAATGTAGCATGCTCTACTGGTGGTCTTTCACAACAAGCATGGCATTCTTTACACAACTTGTAGACATCTGCTTCCATCGAAGGCCAATATACTCCTAGTCTATGCAGAGTCTGTAATGTTCGATGTTTTGAATGATGTTGCTGTAGTGCACCTATGTGTGCTAATTGCAACCAATTTGCATGTTCTGATTCATCTACACAACAAGCAAGAATCTTTTGATTATCTTGTTTATATATGCTTCCTGCCATTATTTGGTATCTCTGAGACTTGGTAATCTCTCCTTCTTTGATCTTTATCCTAGGATTCTTGGGTCCATATGTGAGAATAGGGGCTATAGGCTTAGCCCATTCTAGTGCCATCTCAAGGTTAAACAAATATGCATCTGGTAGATCATCCGCTATTCCTTGAGGAGCTTCTCCTGAGGTTAATCTCGAAAGGTGGTCAGCTCTAAGATGTGTCTTTCCTTTCCTGACTACTACTTCAAAATCATACTCCATGAGTAATAGAAACCAACGTATCAGTCGTCCTGTGTTACATGGCTTGTTGACTAAGTACAATAGTGCTTGATGATCTGTAAAGAACTTGAACTTGTTGGCCAACAAGTAGTGCCTAAACTTCTTTACTGCGTAGATCATCCCTAATCCTTCTCGTTCCGTCGTGGTGTAATTTCTTTCTGCTGTGTTCAACTGTCTGCTTGCGTAAGCTATGGGGAGATCTATGTTACCTTCATTCGTGGGTTGTGCTAACACACATCCTATGGCGTAACTGGATGCATCCACATGTACATGGAATGGCTTACTCCAATCTGGTGTAGTCAATATAGGTGCTGAGCACAAGCGTCGTTTGAGTTCATTGAATGACTTTTCACATTCATCTGTCCATTCGAAATTGGTTAAAAGAGAGTACAAAGGCTTGGCTATGATTGCATACATGTGTATGAATCTCCTATAATAACCGCAATGGCCCATAAATGCCTGTACCTCTTTCACATTAGTTGGTCTAGGTAATTCTGCAATTACCTTCACCTTTTCTTCATCCGTAGAGATTCCATTTTTTGACACAATGTGTCCTAGAATTTTGCCTTGTCTGACCATGAAAACGCATTTTTCTGGGTTCAAACAAACCTGATATTCTCGAAATTTGTCAAATATTTGTCTTAACTCTGGGATATGTGTCTGTCTTACATTTGAATGAGCACATAAGTCATCGACATAAACTTCCAAACTCTTGCGTAAGAATTCCTTAAAAACATGACACATGAGTCGCTGGAAAGTGGCGGGTGCATTTGTTAAGCCAAATGGCATCACACGAAATGCAAATATACCGCATTCAGTGGCAAATGCCGTCTTGTGTTGATCTTCTGGAGCAATGGCTACTTGATTATAACCTGAGAATCCATCAAGAAAGCTGTAAACTTCCTTGCCCGCAACTCTTTCCAATAGATGTTCTGTGATAGAAAGAGGATAGCTATCTCTAATCGTGGCGGCATTAACTTTTTTAAGGTTAATACACACACGCAATTTTCCATTCTTCTTGGGCACAACCACAATGGGGGATACCCATTCGGTATGCTGAATTTCGTAAACGAATCCTGCTTCTATCAAGCGATCTATCTCCTCTTTAATCTTCGCAGCGTAATTATCATTGTATGTGTAAGGTTTCTGTTTTGTCGGTTTTGCATCTGGAGTCATAGGGATTCTATGAGAACATATATCTGGGTCTACTCCTTTCAAATCTTTATAACTCCAAGCAAACACATCTCTATATTCGCGCAATAGGGCAACTAGCTCTTCTTCTTCTTCAGTTGTCAAATCATGCCCTATGTATGTACATTTTTCTTCTTCTCCTTCTATGGCTACGATTATTTTCTTGGTTTTCTCTCGGTTATCATATACTTGTCCATCATTCGCCTTTCTATTAGGCATTCGTACCATGATTCTTCTATCTTCGATTTCATATTTCTTGAAGTTCTCGGGTACTTCAAACAAAGATTCTTCTTTTTCTGACATGGTTTCTTTCTTCTTTCTTTTCTTGCCTTCACTTTTACTAGTCACTTGAGTGGCTAACCTCACCTCATTCATAATTTCCTCGTGTCTTTGAGTGTGAGTCTCTACTTCGAAAAAATATTCTTCCTCTGATGCAAAGGGTGGGTCCATGATAATTGATTCTAAATCAAAATCGCTTGCATCCTCAAATGCATCAATGTTAGGTTCACACTCTTCTAAAATTGCATCGCACGTGATTGGCTCTATCGTGAAAACTGAAATGTCATAGCCATCCTCGTCACAGTGGGGTGTCCATTGTTCTTCATTGATGGCTACATCCATGGTTGCTAGGATTTCTGCCCAACCATGGGGTTCAAATTCTTCGTCAGGGAATACTACAGGTGCGTAAGCTGGATCTTGAAGGGTTCTTGGATGTTGTTCTGCACCTAAGGTCCTGGCTTCTAATCGTTCTTCCTCTTGTTTTGCTACTTTACACATCCATAAGTGGGTATCCTCATGCAACCAAGAAGGATCTGATTCTAATGAGTGCACGGATTCCGTCTCTACTAGTGTCTTATGGGTGGTATTCCATTGTATTGGGGGTACATCTCGATGTGAATAGTCTTTAAGATTGACTTTGGTAGTCACTCCTAAATGTTGCATGTACAAAGAATTAGTTCCCCAATCTTGTACAATTTGCAACTGACGCATGAATGGTCGTCCCAATATCATCTCATAAGCATGATTTTTTTCAAAGTCACAAATGGCAAAGGTATGCTCAAATTCTACGCCACAAGTGGTGAGAGATATGCCTTCTAGTAAGCCTAATGGTTTTTCTATGTGTCCATCAGCCATTTGTAGCTTCATCCTGGTGGGTCTTAACGCTGGCTTACCCCAACGTTTCCATAAAGCGGTGGTAGCTATGGCTACTCCGGCCCCTGAATCTAAGATGGCTTTCGTGGTGTAGCCCTGATGGGTTATCGGAAGATAAGTGTTACCTTCCTCTCCTTCGCTTACATCTCCAATCTTTTCTACGGGTATCTCTGGTACCTTATTTTGTGATTCTATTTGTGAGGGAGTAGTAGCAAGCTCGGGGAATTGATTTGCTACATGTTTCCACAATTCTGGTTTCACCTTCAATAACTCCTCCAGAGTAAGGTTACATTGTACTTTGGTATTCTTGATCACTTCCGTGTTTCTAGGGATTATTGATTCTTCATTCCTCACTATTATCGTGGGTGCTCTCATACTAATAGACTTTGCTTCCCAAGGTCCTGTGAACTGAGGTAATTCTTGTAAAGAATTAGATTCAAATCATGCGTGTTCACTCAGTTGTTCTTCCTCTACATCATCGTAAATAGAGGGAATGTCTTGGGGAAATTGTTCCTGCAAGTCATCTATTTCTTGAATAGGAGGATGGGTTCTTTGTTCTTTTCTCCACTTCTCTTCTTGTATTTCTCTCAAAAATTCATGTGAATATTTATGTATGGAAGACAAATTGTCTTGACTTTCTGAGTTGGGTACTTGAGACAGGGATGGTGCATTCCTTTCCTGTGTCTCCGAGACAATAGGGTTCCTATGCTGATCCTTTTTCTCTTTGCTCTCTATCAAATATTCTAGCCTTTCCATTAGTCCTTGAAAGTGTAATTCCGGCTTTGCCATGTTATTCCAATTAAGATATCTAGAGGCGTCGAACAAAGCTTGTGCTAGTTCTACCATCTTCATGCAAAGTTTAGTTCTCTCAATTTCTAGATCAGCTCGAGGGTAGTTTTTGCTCATTTCAGCTACCTGAGGTCCCTCTTTTAATCTAGCCTGATATGCACGAAACATCATGTCTAGATTTTCTGGTATGGGTTCCGCTAAAACTGATCATGATTTCTGAGCTGGATTCTCTTGATTCAAGTCCTGTGAAGTCAATTCTAGGATTTTGGCTCTAGATTCCTTCAAACTTCCTTCCAACTCACTTATCTTTTTACTCCATTTTCTCTTAATTCTTTCTCTAGAATCTTTCCAAGATTTTGTCTTTTTACTGCTAGATTCTGCAACTTCACTGATTCCAGTTGCTTTCTCCTGATTAAGCTATTGGTTCTGTAAGAGCGCCTGGGCTCTTGTTATAGCTTGGATAGGCACGTATGTAGGGTTGGATCCATCTGCGTTATTTACAATACCTATCACGTTGATCGGTGTCACATTCGAAGCATTAACAGGGTTCTTAGGACAATCTTTGATTATGTGCTCTTTGCCACAATCGGCACAAAAGCTTTGGATGTTAGTACTGTGATTGTCCTGATATCGGGGGATGTGGACAATCCTTTATGAAATGATCTCCTTGGCACCTAAAGCATGGTCCTCTAGGGCCCTGTGGTCTTTGTTGTCTTAATTGGGGCCGTGGATTTGGGTTTGTGTACATCACATTAGCATAGTCGGGCTCCCAACTAGGTTCCACTGGTGGACTATCGTAATGATATGTCTCTACGTGTTCTGGTGACTCTGTGTAATAAGCGGGTGGACTATCTACATGTGTAGAGTTAAAACTATTTGAGTGTGGGTCACTCTCTATGATCAAAGGTGAAGAAGGCACTAAAGCCCTACTTAGATTCTCTTCTGCAGCAGCGTATTTGACTGAGATGACATTCGCTGGTGGGGGTGGCTGCTGAGCTAAGACAGGTTGAGGTCTCTGTTGAGCCTGGTATGGGTAGTTCTGAGGAGGCCTATAGTAATAAGGCTGAGCATTGTATTGGCCTTGATACCTGCCTGGCTGCGGGTATGCTTGCGGATAGTTCTGTCTCACGGTTTGTTTGTTGTATGGGCAGTCCTGAGCCGTATGATTCGTGTATATTCTTTCAATTGTACAGTATTGGCCACTAGGGTTGGCTTGTGGTTGTGGTGCATTGGGACACACATTTGCCATATGGTCACCACCACAGGTGTAACAGCGCTTGTTCATTAGTACCCTAGGTTTGCTAGAAACTCCTAGTTTCTGGGCCACTTTTTCGGCAAGGTCTTCTATCGAGCTAGACAATTTTGTGGATGCTAGAGATGAACAGTCTGAGTCCTTATAGACCTTTGAGAGTTCCAACTCATCTCCTAAGTTGTCCTCAATGTCTATACAGATTCTTACACATTGCTCTAGCGTTCTGGGTTCTTTTAGGTACACGTAGGAGCATAGTTTAGAGCTCAACAAGCCGTCTAAAAACAATGACACTTGCTTGGCTTGTGAGGGTAGCTCTTGCATTGGACATCGTTCAACATATTGTCTAAACCTACGTCTTGCCAGTCTGACTGTTTCCTGAGGGGTCTGTTTAAAGCTATGAATCAACGAAGACGTGTCATGTCTAATCCCACTTTTAGAGAATTCGGTGATGAATGACTCTAAAAAGTGATGGATGTCTCTAAATTGCCTTTGTTGCAATGGTTGGAACCAAGTTAAAGCTGTATTCTTTAACGTTAGTCCAAATGCGTTGTATTGCGTGAACATGTCTTCAACTTGTTCGGCTCTTAGTACTTGCTTGAATTCTGCGACATGATCATAGGGATCTCCTATCCCATCAAAATAATTTTTCATGGATTTCACTAATTGAGTGGGTCTCAATATTCTTGCGTGTTCGTGTGGCCTAGGTAGAGGAAAATCATCTCTACCACCTAGTACTCCATGATCTCTTTGTCTATCCGCTCTATTAGTGTTCGTGGTTGTTCTATCTCTCCCTATGGGATGAGTGAAGCTTACTTCCGGTCTCTCTTTATTTCCCTCTCTTTGATTTCCATGGGCTGAGGATGTTCCTGCCCCTTGTTGACTTGTATTCATGTTTGTTCTAGATGGAGGGAATACCAATTCACCTCTCCATGTGTATGTGTTTTTAGTGCGGTCAGGCACCACAAAGACTCTTTCTGAAGTCTCATCCAGGTATACAACCTTTCCAGGTGTATCCGGGTCCTTGAACTCGTATATAGTGATGATACCTACCTCACTAAGTATTTCGGTCTTGTATCTCCAAAAGGCTTCATCAGTTTCTTTATTTACAAACAACTCTATGCTTCTGTTGTCCTGAGGGATCCATTCCGGGATTAGTACTCGTGTGAGTACAGATTTCCCTCTAGGTGTTCTAGGCTCTTCTAATGATTCTTTTCCTTGAGATTTTGCTTCCGTCTCTAGTTGAATCACGCCAAACTCGTTGGTATTGTTTGGCTGCGTACTTAAGATGTACATCGTTCCTTCCTTGTCTATGTACGCGTCTCTCTCGAATTTCACCACTGGACGTTCCAATCCAATGGGTTGATGGGGGTTGTGCATTTGCACCACTTGCCTTCGCAAACCATCCTCATAGATGCGAGCACCTAATCGGTTGGTTCGGAGAAACTCTAGTTGCGTTCTATAGGGTCCTTCTGGTTTTTCTAAATAGGCTACATTAGACCCTCCTTCTGGTTTTTCTGTGCTAAATGCCATTTCTGATTCACTAGTGTCTGAGCTCTCGTAGGGGTAATTACTATTCAATTGCTGAGCCCACGATCGAGCAGTAGTTCTTACACTTGCCTCTGATGATCTAAGGCTTCGCCGGTCTGACTTACCTATATGTTTGCCCGATCTAAGGTTCATTAATTTTCTTCCTTGCACACTCAGTACACGCTCAGATCGTCAATGATTCGTTGTGATTACTGTCTTGATTCTTTTTAGATTTCTTTAGATTCTTGTCTTAATGTTTGCGTCAGGAATTCGACTTTCCGTTATAATTTTGAGTTCTCGTTCCGTCAGACTTATGTTCTTTCCTTTAGGTTTTCGTGTCACACACCTTTACTTTAGTCTTGAACTTGACAAATTTAATTCTCTTGAGCTTGAGGCGTTCCTATCGTCTTAATCCACAATGCTAACGTTTATCCTAAGCTAAGAATTGACTGAGGGGGTGTTGCAGAGCTAAAGAGTGCACAAAGCAGAGAAAAATACGGGCCCCAAAATTTTTCCGATTTGGACATCATATTTTTGTATCATAATTATTCTTGTAATATATTTTCTGTTGTAAAGGCACTAGAGGAGTCCTCTAGATGCATCCCCACAGAAGATTAGGAGCTTACCCATGTAAAATAGTAGGAAATTAGTCTTTTAGTGAATAAAGTGCCGGTCTCTTGTGTGAAAGGACCATTTTTATGGCACTAGTATATAAGTCAAATGTGACTCTTTGTAAAGAACTTTTTGCCATTGTGAGAATAGAGAGCACAGAAATTCGAATTTGTGTCTTCTTCCCTCCTTATCTTCTTCTTCGTGAGCTTGTATGCATGCGGATTGCTTGGAAAGAGTGCTTGTGAGTGTTGTCTATCCTTGAGAGTGTTTCTTTGCTGTAGGAAAGGTGTGTGCGAAGTGTAGGAAGTACTGAAGTGTAGGAAAGCATTCCCGTGATTCAGTATTTCGCTCATAACTTGAAGTAGGAGCGTCAGAATTGAGTGAAATCACTGCCATTGGATGCGTCTTCTCGAGAGCTTCGAAACGCATATGCTATCCGCTATATTTGGAGTTCAGAGCTGGGAGAAAAGTCCAAAATACTGACGGCTGCTGCACCAAGTATCGTTTCGCCTTGACCAACAGTTGGAGCTTGTTTGGATAAGTCTTTGCCTCATTTACATTCTTTGAGTAGTTCATTTGCGTTGATCATTACATGATTGCAAGTCCTCATACACTCGGCTATGTTTGTATACTCTTTGGATTGATATTTAAAAGCGTGTATCCCCACTATATGCACTTGTGAGGGGATTGAGGTATAGTCTCTTTCTCCGCAAGTCCCTAAGTTGATACTTAGGTCAACACACTTTTTGGCGCCGTTGCCGGGGAGTGACGAATCAAACCGAGGCATTCGTGTGATGGTAAGTAGCTTTTTGCATTGAAGTAAGTGGAGGAGTGGAAATCTTCTCTTCTTTGGTAAGTCATTTTCAGCCGCACTTGCTACTTCTCATTCTTGGAGTGTGTGTAGTGAGTTGTTAGTTTAGGGAAGTGAGTAGAAGGAGTAGAGTAAGAGTGATTAGAGAGTGGACCAAGTCATTAGAGTAGATTTTAGTTTTGTTCAGAAAAGTTTCCTTTTTGTAAGCTAGAAAATCCCAAGTATAAAAGCCAAAAAGATTCATTCTGCAAGTCACTTGTATTTTCTGAGCAAGTATCGTGCGAGGAGCTGCCAAGTATCGTTTCGGATCCGTCCAGCGATCGTGAGTGGGTGGAGCAAGAAAAGTGGTTAGGAGAGTTGGAAGAGAGTGTCAAAGGTAAACAAACTCACATCTTGCTCATAAACTTTCAAGAAATCTGAAATTTCTGTTCAGAAAAAATTGCACTGCGTCAGGTATCGTTTGGGTCACACAGAGGTTAAAAGTTGAGTTTTGAGTGAGACAGAGAGTGGAGAAGGGGGAGGAGAGTGCATAAAACAATTGCATTGAATCAAACTTAAAAAAATCTTTGTCAAAAATTATCTAAGGGTCGAGTATCGTTTGGCTCCCACGGTCGAGTATCGTTTGCTCCTGTGGTCGAGTATCGCGATACTCCCCTTCGATCGTCGATCGTTTCACTAGATATCGTTGATCGTAGATCGTTTCAGCTAAAGATCGGTATCGTTTTGGCTCAAGTATCGTCGATCGTCTCAGTGAGAGATCGTTTACCAGAGATCGCGATACTTGGGAGAGGTCGGTATCGTTTCGCTTAGAGATCATTTACAGCAAAGATCGTCGATCGTTTCGATAAGATATCGTACATCGTGTATCGTTGAATGCTAGAGATCGGTATCGTTAATCCAAAGATCGTTTACTAGCGATCGTTTTGGTCAAAGATCGTAGATCGTTTCACTCAGAGGTCGTGTATCGTTTACCAGAGATCGCGATACCTAACAAGTATCGTGTATCGTTTTCATCCAGATATCGTGTATCGTGTCGGTCAAGTATCGTTTTGGTCCAAGTATCGTGTATCGCGTCTCAGAGATCGCGATACTTGCCAGCGATCGAGTATCGTTTTGAACCAAGTATCGAGTATCGTTTCAGACTCAGAGATCGTGTATCGTGGAATTTGGAAAGCCAAGTATCGTGGTTTGAAAATTTCTGCTTCAGTCATTTTCCAGCCTAATTTTTCCTAGAATTCTAAGCCATAGCTTGGAGTTCTAGAAGCTAGAGGTTAGCAAGGGCTGATCTGAGCTTTTAAGTGGATGAACTTGAGATCCGGAAGAACCCTAGGAAGCCGAAGAAGTGTAATTTCTTCCGTAGGGAGTGTAGCCGAGCCAACTAGCCGTTCACACTATTCTGAGACCTCCAGTGAGTCAGAAGGAGAAATTCCCATGGCTTCAGAGGATATGCAAAACACTGTACCCATGATTGGCATGATGTCAATCATTGAGGGAGAATACAGAACCTCCTTGGAGTATGTGAACACAAACCACAACGAGATCCCTATCTATTTGGACGGCTTAAACAGATATGTGGCTAGGTTACAGAAAGCATCAGAGGCTTACATAGTGCCCAGACCAGCAGTCAAGTACGTAGGAGGTTTTTACATGGACAAACAAGATATTCAATACATGGTCACAGAACACCCGGAAATCATTAATGAGCATGGTGAGGAAAATAATGCTTCAAGCTTAAATGGAGGTGGAAACGAAGAGCAAGTAACTACTCCTAGAGGGAGATCTACAATTACTAAAATTTGGAGAGGAGACATAATTCCCCAGGATGATACTCTAATAGATGTGTATTTGATCAACGGAATGGAGCACCTGCTCAGAGCCCATTCCTCTATATGGGAAGCTGCTCCTAATCCAGTTACCATCTATGAGTTACAAGACCCTGAGTTCCCCACCATCATCACATATTTGGATAAAATACACAGAAGATATTGGCCGTTAACAGAATTGGAGAGAGCTGAGCTGAAATATCAGAATATCCCAGTGTTTCCCCCTAGGGACCAAGCCACTACTTCACGGAATCCACTTGGAACATCTCAGAATGATTCATATCAGCAGTCGGGACAAACACAACAAACACAACAAACCCAGATCCCCGTCAGACCACATGTGCAATTTGCAATGCCTGCCATTAATCCTAACTACCGGCCACAACCAGCTATAGACCCAAGACATGGAGTTCATGCTCCAGTCATACCACAGGTAGTACGAGGACCAGGCATACCAATAGGGAGACCAATTTTCCCAGTGATGCCTAGGCAACCTGAAGCAGGAAGACGACTAAGGCCGATCCAAGTTGCCAAGTGCATGAGAAATCACTATGATGGCTCTAGTGAACCTTACAATCACATAGCAAAATTTAAACAAGTAGTTAGAGCCGAGCAGGTAGATGACTTTCTGATTCAGTATGAGTCCTTTGGTCTTACCTTGTCAGACACAGCTTTGGCTTGGTTTCAGCCATTGGACCCGAATACCTTTCAGAACATGGAGCAGGTATATCAAGAAATGATTGAAGAATTTACCAAATCAGGAATTAAAAATAATTCTTCATCATTAATCCACAACTTCAAACAAGTCCCTACCGAGTCAGTGAGATTGGCAGCAAGGAGATTCAAACAGTATGTAGATAGATGCCCGGTGGAAGAGAGACCGACGCAAAACAAAATGGTATCATTATTTTTGGAAGGATTGTTGAACGGAACCTTGAGGTCATTAGTGTATGTAAAGAGAGTTCAAACCTTGCAAGAGTGTATGAAGGAATGTATAGACCTAGAAGATAACCTTGCAGAAGACTTGAAAATACCTCCAGGTAGTTTGAAAAGCGAAGGGTCAGCCAGTAGCACGTCAAATGCTAAAAACAATGTGGAAGAAATAGCAGATTTAGTAGCAAAAAAACTGAACGTTCAAGGACAGAGGAATTATCCCACTAATCCTATGAGACTGGCTATGCTTAGAAGATGTATGCAGTGCGGAGGAGATCATCCTTCTCATTTGTGTACTAGGGGAGTAGTCCCACCACCTGCCTATGCTCCTCATAGACCCTCTGTCAATACTGCAGTATAGAGCAGAGATATACAAACCATAGCACCGAGAACTGCCCTTACAATAGGCAAACCAGACCCACCCAGCCTTATGTGAGACCATATGGAAATCCCCAAAGAGATCAAGGAGGTGAAGTTTTTAGATATCCCTCATATCAGCCACAGGCACCCATACCACGACCATACGCATATCAGGGATATATGCAACCACAACCAGTACTGGGACAACAACCGCCCCACCCTCAGAACGTTGTCCCAGTCAAGATTGCACAACCAGAGGAAAACCTAGAAAGGGCTATAGTGCCAGCCACACCTTTGACTAGTAGTGAACCATATGACTCATTTTATGACCCTAGTCAAGGAGCATACCCTAGTTATGAAAGCTCAATAATGGAATATGGACAACTGCATGAACCATATGCTTATGGCATGGAGATACCAGAGAGTTCATATAATTATGAGCAGGACTATGTGTCCTTAATGTACACAGCTCCTAGAGCAACCATACCACCTCGACCAATGAATAGATCGCCTGTACCCAGAGGGCCATGCTACAGATGTGGAGGTGACCACTGTATTAGAGAATGTACATTACCAAACCCATCACCACCACAACGAATTTGGGAAGGCTACTGTAGCGATTGTGGTAAGGAACATCTTTTCAGAGATTGTCCTAAGAACCCCAACAAAGTCACGTCTAACGTGCAAATTAATGTGATAGAAGTGATTGAATCATCAGGGAGCGATAAAGAATACACTGTACCTTTAAAAGCCATAACAAGAGCCAAAGCCAGAGAAAACCCTGATAAAACGGAGGAGAATAATCAAAGTGACAAAGAGGGGAATACACCCATCCCTCAAAGAGTTGAAGACTCCGAAGAACCAGAGAAAAGTATCGCCAGTAAAAGGTCACAAAGATGGAAGAACCGGAGAGATAGGATAAAAGAAAAAAAGTTATTACAAAAGAAGGAAAATGAACAGAGTAAACAGAAACCAATGAAGGAACCGCAAGTGGAAGAAGAAAACAAAAATGAGAATAAAAGGGAGGAGGTAGGATCAGTCTTAGCAGATCCTATGCCTGAAGAATTAGCCATGTGGATTCAGGCATACAAGGCGAGAATAAAAGCAGGACCTTCCATAGAGCAACATGAGAGAGAATATCCGAGAGGCGACTTAGAGAAAGAAAGACTGGAAATCTGCAAAAAATTGATAGAAGTTGCCCAACAAACCTTAGAAAAACCCGCAACACCTTTACCAAATAACCGAATTTCCGAAGGAAAACTCCAAGAGTGCCTAAACACTCAGGAAAAGCCTGAAGTATATAGACCACAAAATGAAGAACATGGTGTTGAGAGAAGGGAAGGATCCATAGTCCCTGAAGTAGAAGGAGATTGGACTAAGGATTTATGGGCACGAGTGCAAGAGGACAAATGGAAAAAGGTAGAAGGAATGGAACCGCCCTTTGAAGAATTAGAAGCAGAAAATGAAATGGAGGGTTCAATACCTGAACTAAATTCAGAAGAAATTTTTCCGATGGATGCAAGTGACAAGGAAGATGTAAAGGAACTGCCCAACTATACCGAGGAGTACGAGCACAATTCAAAATTGTATCGCATTCCATCAATAAGGAGACGGGAAACGGACCCATCAGTCCAAACATCTGAGATCATACAACGTCTTAGAGAGGTGAAAATCCCATGTACCCTGACATTTGAAGAACTGTTAAAGGTAAAACCACATTTAAAAGAGAAATTGATCAATCAATGGGAAGTCAAGGAGGAAAAGAAAGAGATAGCTGACGAAGTAAAAACAGTAAGAATTCCAGTGGATAAGGTAGGAGACTTTAGTGAAGGAGATGAAGGAAATACATGCCTTCCAATCACCTATAAAGGTTACACGACCAAAGCCATTCTAGATTCAGGAGCTGGTGTTGGCATTGCTACCAAAGAAATTTGGGAAAAATGGGGACAACCAGCATTAAGACCAACGCGCATGAAAATACAAATGGCAGATGGACACACGGAGAGACCCTTAGGATTGTTGGAACGAGTAGTCTTCACTACATGTGGAGTGGAATTTGAACATACTTTAGCAATATGTCACTTCGAAAGGCCAAGCAATTATGAAATGATCTTGGGAAGGCCATTCATGAGACAGCTAAAGGTCGTACAAGATTGGGGAAAAGATGCAGTATACCTACAACACGTAGGAACCACCACTAGGATAAACCTACATACATACACTTATCAAGACGTGCCACCTCTACAATGGAATCAAATCCATAAAGAGGAAGACGATCAATCTGTTCATAGTGCAGGTTCTAGTGATCAATCCTGGATGAACGAGGACACTCATCTATGGATATGTCAAGCTGCAAAGAAGGAAGAAGAGAGAAGAAAAAGTTGGCAGCAGAACCAAGGAATAGTGAGATCTGTACAAGATCCAGCCTATATGCCACAAGTATTTCCGGACGAAGAATTCGAACCTCACGGTTGGATGGAAATCTTAGCTACTCTCGACGTCTGTGTAAACGAAGAAGTAGTGACCATGAACGAATGTATCGATGAGGAGGGTTATGATGTTAGTCTGTATATGGTAGTCCTTCAGGAGGCAGAAGAAGGAGAAGTGATCGAGAAAGACTGGAAGGAGGACTACGAGAGCATTGAAATGGAACCTGAACCCATGGATCTAGGGATTAGTACCACCAACATAGATATCATTGCCAATGAAAAACATAAGGAACTCACACAAAAAGAGGAATTAGAAGTTGAAAGGGAACTTAGAAGATGAAGAAAAAAAACCCCAAGACCAATTTGAGGTACCAGCTCATTTTAAAAAATACGAAGTGGAAGAGAGGAAAATTGCTATTCAAATGCCTAAAAGAGAAGCACAACCTGGAATAGCATATGATAATAAGGAGCAAACCAAAAAAATAGTTGTGACTATGGAAGGAGGAGAAGAACGATGTACCTTCATAGGACAGGATGTCTCATTAGAAGAAGAACAAGAGTTAATTCGACTCATAAGAGAATACCGGGATGTCTTTGCTTGGACTTATAAGGACTTAAAGGGAGTAGATCCATCTATATGTGCGCATAGAATCCCCATGACATCCGAAGCCAAACCTTCAAAACAGAGACCATATATTTATAATGATGTGTATTCAGCCAAGATAAAAGAGGAAATAGATAAGTTATTAGATGCTGGATTCATCTACGAAATTGAGCACACGGAATGGGTGTCACCCTTGGTGGTTGTACCAAAAAAAAATGGAAAGTTAAGAGTGTGCATCAATTTGAAGAAAGTGAACGCCGCAACCATAAGGGATAGCTATCCCTTGCCAATCACTGATCATCTCTTGGAAAGGGTAGCAGGGAAGGAAGTTTATAGTTTTCTGGATGGCTTTTCAGGGTACAATCAGGTAGCCATTGCTCCTGAGGACCAACATAAGACAGCATTTGCAACTGAATGGGGAGTATACGCCTTTAGAGTCATGCCTTTTGGCTTAACGAATGCCCCAACTACTTTCCAAAGATTGATGTGTCATGTGTTCAAAGAATTTCTGAGAAAAAGTATGGAGGTATACGTGGACGATCTTTGTACATATTCAGCTATACGATCAGAGCACATCCCTGAACTAGAAAAGATTTTTGCAAAATGTCGACAATATCGAGTATGCCTCAATCCTGAAAAATGTGTCTTCATGGTGCGACAAGGGAAAATCCTAGGACATATTGTCTCTAAGAATGGAATTTCAACAGATGAAGACAAAATTAAAGTAATTTTGGATTTACCAAGACCAAAGACTGCTAAAGAAGTTCAAGCATTTATGGGACATTGTGGTTACTATCGAAGATTCATACATATGTACGCCATAATTGCTAGACCTCTTTATGCATTATTGACTCTATTTAATTGGACCGAAGAATGTGAAAAAGCTTTTAATGAGTTAAAGAATCGATTGAGTTCAGCACCCATTCTTCGAGTCCCCAACTGGAATAAACCGTTTCACATTCATGTGGATGCTTCCAAGTCTGCCATTGGTTGCATCTTAGCTCAACCAGCTGACACAGGAAAATTAGACCACCCGATAGCCTATGCCAGTAGACAGTTAAATCAAGCGGGACGCAATTATACTACTACAGAGAGAGAAGGCCTAGGGATGGTATACGCCGTCAAGAAATTCAGACATTACTTACTGGCAAACAAATTCAAATTCTTCATTGATCATCAAGCCCTATTGTACTTAGTCAACAAGCCTTGTAATACAGGACGACTAGTACGGTGGTTTTTATTGCTAATGGAATTTGATTTTGAGGTAATAGTCAAGAAAGGAAACACCCACATCAGAGCAGACCACTTATCTCGTATGACCCATGGAGAACCACCCATAGGAGTACCCGATGACCTGCCAAATACCTATCTTTTTAACCTGGAAGTATGTCCTCAGTGGGCAGAAAAATTGATCCCGATACTTACCCATGGACCTAAAGATGGGATCACACCAAACCAAACGCATATTAGCCCACCCGCAAAAGGGTCACATGCCGAATACATAATTGTAGCCACAGATTACCTGACCAAATGGGTTGAAGCAAAGGCAACAACGAAGAATGACGCAAGAACTACAGCCAAGTTTCTCTTCGAGAACGTCTTCACTAGATTTGGACTACCTATAGAGATCGTGAGTGATAGAGGTACGCACTTTGTTAATGAAGTGATAGAAGCCTTATTGAATGAATTCTTAGTAATTCATAAGAAATCTGCTCCTTATCACCCACAAGCAAATGGACAAGCAGAAAGTTCAAATAAAATCTTGTGTACTGTTCTCACCAAAATCGTTAACAATGGTAGATCAGATTGGGATAAGCAGTTACACCATGCTTTATGGGCATTCCGAGTAGCCTATAAAACTGCAATAGGCACTACCCCTTTTAACTTAGTGTATGGACAAAACGCTATTTTGCCAATTGATTTCTTGATTCCCACTCTTAGAGTTGCAACTACTTATGAGTGGACCGGACATGAATTATCAGCCCAATTGGACCAAATAGAAAAGCTTCATGAAACTAGGTTACAAGCAGTAGCAGGTATTTATGCTGCTAAAAGACGACAAAAAGCCTATTTTGACGCACATATCAAGGACAAAAAATTGAAGGAAGGTGATTTAGTTTTGGTATACACTTTGAAACAACATTCTAAGAAGTTGCAGAAGAGAGGATATGGTCCATTGATCATTAATCGCATATCTACAAGTGGAGCCATCAGCTTAGCAACTCTAGATGGAGATGTGTTACCAAACTACATCAGCGGGTGTAGAGTAAAGAAATACCTAGAACCATTAACTGACGAAATTATGTCACGATTACTCAAAGGTAAAAATAGACACATAGAAGAGGAGAGAATACGGGAAGAGGCGAGACAAGAAGCATTGGAAAGGATAAAGAAACGAAAAGAGTGGATGAGAGAGCGAGATGAAAGATATCGTCAAGGAGAAGAACTCATCCCGATGGCTAATTTTAGAGCCACTCAAAATCTGGGATCGCAAAGAACACAACCCTACCTAAATTTGGGAGCCGGAAAAACGGAGTATCACTTGGTAAATGCGCTTATTGATACAGGTGCCGCTGTAAGTTGCATTAAGTTTTCTTTGACCCAAAAACTCAAAGAGACAATCCGCCCATCAATGGCTCAATTGATAGGAATAGGAGGAACCATTACTCAGTGCATAGGAGAGATCACTTTGCCGTTGCATCTTGGTAACAATACTATGGAACAAAAATTGTTAGTGTGTCATGACCAAGATCTACTTGAAGAGGTTGTGTTAGGTCAAGATTGGATTTACGAATACGAGGTGACCATTCAATTGGCATTAGGATATATCTCAGCCAGAATAGGACATCGTGAGGTATTTAGTCTGTTAGATGAACGACCAATCAAATACTTAAAAATAGAGCCAAAAATCCAACCAAATGACCAGAGTCATGAGTACATACCCAATAGCACTATAGAAGTTCCTTCCTCTAGTATTTCTCGTGAGAATACTGTAAATTCTGTGTGCTTTCCATCTTCGAGTATAGAGAGTCTCAAGAGTGCATATGAACCTGAAACCAAGCCTAGTGACGCACAATGCACAAGAGAGAATACTCCTTTGCAAGAATTGAAGTCTACACCTATGAAAGTATACCCTATTCCACATTCTTCACTAGCTTGGATAAGGAAGGATCAAAAGAAGGCATATTTTCAACAACAGAAAAGTCTTCGACATCAGCGTGTCAAATCGAATAAGAAGACAAAGAATTTTGAGCACCACGGTCAACCTCGACTCACTAGCAGATGGATCCCAAAGAAACTGATAACTGCACAACCGGATCGAACACAAATATGGATCCCAAAGTCATGTACTTCAAGGACGACCAACCAAAACAATGAGCATCCTCAGAAGGGCAATCACCATCAACATGGTCAACAGGCACACCAGCCAAGAAAGAAGACCTATTGGAAAAAGAAGGAGTCTGCAGCTGCAACACAAGGAAGACCGAAATTCCAAAAGCAGATAGAGCAAACGCACTATAAGGGAAGAATCACATTTATCAAGAAGGTTCCGAAGGAAATACATCCCCACCAAATGAAGCAGAATTGGGTGTCGAAGGATCCCGCAACTTGTATGCATAGAGCTACAAAATCCAATTGCACACATGAGGAGTTATCAGGACCCAAAGTATGCATGATAGGGCCACATTACAAGGCCAAGCATTCGGCACAACGTCCTTCTACTTCCGGATAGTCACGCACATTTTCCCTTTGGAAATAGGAGAGCACTTGTACATGCATTAAGGAAATTACTCCAGAAATAATAACCGCTTCGGCTAACCTTTTTGTTTTCCTTTTTCAGATGAAAATATAAAAATACGTAACATTGAGAAAATTCCAGGTATTACCTTTCTCACACCCACGGGAAAGGGACGACACCATTCACTCGGAGCAATGTCAAGCTTAAGACAAATAAAGGAACATTTCTGATAATATATGGCCACTAATTCACACTCTATATTGAGTGCAAATGTCATCAACAAATTCTGAAGCCACTCAAGAGGAAGAAGTCCAACTTTTTCCATTAGAGTCGATCACAAGAGTAAGAGGCCATTGGTTCCGGGATGACCAACCAGTGTCAGAACTTCTCTTCATGGCAACAATAAAGATTATGGACAGGGATCATTGTTTCCCTATCATGTCTCAGGATTTCAAAACGATAGTACAAGGATTACCACATATTGAAGATGTATGGACCCAGGCAGGACTAGAGGCATTTCTCAAATTGCCTATTTATGTACCAAACTTTCAGCGGTGCACTCAAGTAATGAATACTATGCAACCTGCTGCAACAAAGATATCGATTCCAGAAGCACAGGTATTGGATAAAGTAGGTACATGGAAGACGATTCAATTCACACATGAATTGATCAATAAAGCTTTTGGATGGAGTCAAGAGGGCATTACTAACATTAAGGATGAATGCCACGACCCAAAGAAAAGATCATTCCTAGAGATCAACAGAATAGACATCGAAGATGCAGTCAGATTGGTGCATCAACACTTCTGTTTCCCCAGTATGCACAGATACACAGCTCCACAAAAGATCGTAGTACAACTGTTATCCCATGCCATGAGACAGATAGGCAACAAAGTGAATCTAACAGGTTATGTACAAGAAAGATTATTTGAAGCCCAGAAGAAATGGGGCCAGAAGAAGTTCCTGAATGGCAGTTCCGCTTTAACATTGCTAATATATGAAGCTTTAGATATGAAGAACTGCTTAAGGGAGATGCCAACCTCAGAAGGGCTGGCTAAATACGTGAAATCCGCCACAGTTCCCAAAAAGAAGAAAATTGCTACAGGTATTGAAGAGGCAGGGACCAGTTCTCAACCAAAAATGAGAGGTACAAAGCGTCTACGGGAGGAGGAAGCTCAGGCTACACCCCAATCCAAACGCACACATGTGTTACCCACAATCCCCGTAGTACAAATGCCAATTACAAAAAGAGATTTATCTGCTGCCCTTGAAGAAACACATCAATATATGCAAGGACAAGTGAATCTCAACGTCCAAGGTCATCATTATAGTCAGGCCAGTCAAGCAGCACCAAAGCATCAAGAGAAGACCCTAAAAACACCGGGAAGATACAAAGAATTGGGCATCGATGATTCTAGTACAAATACGGAATCCAGTCCGGAGAAAGATACTCTAGATACTGATATCAGGACAGAAACTTATGAAGGAGAAGGATGAGAAATGAATCAAGTGGAAGTGACACCAGACAACCACGAAGAAAAGATACAGAAGGTAAATGATGCTAACGAACCTGAACACGTCATTCAATTAACTGACACTACAAAGCTCAGCATCAAGGAAGATACAAACAGGGCTACATATGCAAAACCACCTATTAAAGAGGAAGAGCAAACTCCAGTGAGTAAGAAAGCAGAGGAGTCACAAAACCAAGAACAATTTGTGATAGAAGTGCCTGATGACACACCTCAGGGAAATAAAGAAGATGTGGGGGCTGAGCCAAGAATCCAGCTTCAGATCAGGCAGCCCCATGACACGACATTACACATTGCACAAGGAAAAGACGTAAATACCGGAGAAGAACCGGCAATACCCAAAACATGGCTAAATGTGGATGTTGCTCAATTGAAGCCTGTAGTCAAACAGATGATTCAGACAGCCATGGAAACACAACAGCAAATGATGGACATAGATGCGGACTACGAGAAGGCCATGAGAGAACGAAGTCAGTTCCAAATAATGAGTGAACAACTATCATCACAGATAATTCAGGTACAAAAGGAAATAGTAATAAAAGACACGGAGATGATGGAGGCCAAAACAAAATATGAATCATTAATCACTCAGCATCATCAACTACAAACACAGCTCGCGACATTACAGAAATTACACGATGCAAGCGAAGCTGACAAAGAAAGAATGAGAACTAGAAGTAGTTTGCTCGAGACACAACTCAAGTTATACATGGAAGAAAATGACACATTACGAGGCAGGAATAAAGAGTTAATGAAGTCATTATTGTATGATCAACCAATCGAGCAACAGGAATCCTCAGAAATCAAAGAAAAAGAATTGAGGGATCAGATCGCACATTATGAAGATTTGCTAAAGCAAGAACGAGCCCTGACAGAAGAATGGAAAAGCAAATACACAAATGAAACCAACGAACTCAAAAGTCAATTACAAAAGGTAAATGCCAAACTGGTACAGAGTTACAACGAAAACATGGATAATGTCGCTGAAGTAGGAAATGAATTGCTAGCGGCTAAAGAAGCACTCAGGGCAGCCATGCAAGAAGTCAAAGAAAAAGATAAGTGCATAGCACAATTGAAGACGCAAATAAAAGAAAAAGCACCGATCGGGACACCAGTAGTGCCGACTAAGGAAAATCCTACTGACGAGGTGGAGGTAAGCCCTCTATCTCACCCGATCTATCATTCTCCAATACATGAGCAGTTGGCCGACATACATGACGAACATCCAATGCCATACACTGCAGAAATAAGTCAGAAGGAACGGGCACTAGTGGTGTCCCGATTGACGGAAAATTTTGAAAATGAAGTAATCAAGGTCATGAAGGAAGCTAAGATCAAAGGTAAAGACTTAGAAAAGATCATGAAGCCTTTCAACGTTCCATACGGACTTTTGAAAGAGAAAACAAGACGCTATATAAAAAGAATTACCCAGAAGAGTCCCGATGAGCAGCTGAATTTCAAACACGACACATTCACTTACTCTCAAGAAGAGTTTGAAGCTGCACAACCAGTGTGGAGAAGGAAATTTTTGGAGAAACATCCCACATTACGGGTGCATTGGCAAGCAGCACCATATCTATTGCAGGTAAACCCTACATTTTGTCCTGTGCCGCGTAGAAGAGAAGCTAGAGCATTCTTGGACATGCAAAGGAATGGCACAATAAATAATCAGTGGCTGAATTATCCGCTACTTCCAAGCCCGCCACATAATTATTTGCCAACAGAAGATTATATGGTCAAGACAATAGAATTTTGGCTACAAAATTATGCGACAGTACCAGATTTAGCTGTCAAAATGACAAATAAAATACTTAGTATGCTGCTCACTGTGCTAAAAGTTTTCAAACACACGGCATACACCTTTTTGAATTTTATTGGAATTAATCAGGGCACAGACATACTTATTTTTTATCTATCAGTGATGCCAAGCAGACCAACTATAATGGCTTATTACTCCAGGCTTATGTTCTTGCCAAGTCCATATATGCAGACATTCGAAGAAGCGTTTTTTACAGGATTTTTTGAGATTGATTCCGAGATATTTTTGAAGATGTCATCTAATCTCAATGCTAGATTAGTAGCATATGAATTAAGCTTCTTCGCAGATCACAGACAGCCACCACATGATGGCGTGAAGGCAGAACAGTGGAAACAACTGATGATACGTGAAGCTAATCTGCTAAATGATAAAGAGCAAACAGTATATCGAACATATGCCCGTCGCTTATCAAAGCCTGTCGGGGACGACAGAGTCCAGGAGGGGGGCAGTGTCGAGGGAGAGACAAGTAAAAAGAAGAAAAGAAGAAAACAACGAAAGAAACAGCTTCACTAAAAGGCAAGATTTGAAGATACATCTCTGCAGGAAGCCCCGCAGGGGCACATTACCCATCTCTGCACAGAGCCCCGCAGGGGCGCACACACCAAGGAAAAGCACGCAGCTAAAAGGAGGAATCAGGGCCAACAAGTATCACATATGTGGGTGCTTCAACCTCTTGAGTTACAGAGGATTCAGATCAAGGCTTACGAGCTACATCCGCATATGTGCACTAAGGGCGTGCGTGGCAAACCGAATCAATCGGCTTGGAGTAATGCAACCAGGTCCAATGTGTGCAACCAGGACAAATCAGAGCGCCTCTAAAACGTAATGCAAGATCAAGAATCAGGCAACACTGACCACTGGATGCGTGCAGACAACAAACTGATGACGAGAAGCAAAGCCTGTCAAGGGACGACAGAAACGAAGAGGGGGAGAGTGTTGCAGAGCTAAAGAGCGCACAAAGCAGAGAAAAAGACGGGCCCCAAAATTTTTTCGATTTGGACATCATATTTTTGTATCATAATTATTCTTGTAATATATTTTCCGTTGTAAAGGCACTAGAGGAGTCCTCTAGATGCATCCCCACAGAAGATTAGGAGCTTACCCATGTAAAATAGTAGGAAATTAGTCTTTTAGTGAATAAAGTGCCGGTCTCTTGTGTGAAAGGACCATTTTTATGGCACTAGTATATAAGTCAAATGTGACTTTTTGTAAAGAACTTTTTGCCATTGTGAGAATAGAGAGCACAGAAATTCGAATTTGTGTCTTCTTCCCTCCTTATCTTCTTCTTCGTGAGCTTGTATGCATGCGGATTGCTTGGAAAGAGTGCTTGTGAGTGTTGTCTATCCTTGAGAGTGTTTCTTTGCTGTAGGAAAGGTGTGTGCGAAGTGTAGGAAGTACTGAAGTGTAGGAAAGCATTCCCGCGATTCAGTATTTCGCTCATAACTTGAAGTAGGAGCGTCAGAATTGAGTGAAATCACTGCCATTGGATGCGTCTTCTCGAGAGCTTCGAAACGCATATGCTATTCGCTATATTTGGAGTTCGGAGCTGGGAGAAAAGTCCAAAATACTGACGGCTGCTGCACCAAGTATCGTTTCGCCTTGACCAACAGTTGGAGCTTGTTTGGATAAGTCTTTGCCTCATTTACATTCTTTGAGTAGTTCATTTGCGTTGATCATTACATGATTGCAAGTCCTCATACACTCGGCTAGGTTTGTATACTCTTTGGATTGATATTTAAAAGCGTGTATCCCCACTATATGCACTTGTGAGGCGATTGAGGTATAGTCTCTTTCTCCGCAAGTCCCTAAGTTGATACTTAGGTCAACAGGGGGTTGAGTAATCTTCCAACCTCGAGTCAGCTTTTCTGGTTGCTCTGATGCCCAAGAAGCCGCGCTTCCCAAGCTTTATGCCCTTCACTGCCTTGCCTTGGTTGCCCTTGCTAGACCTAGAAAAATCCAATATTAGACCAATTCACAGTTGGATGATCAAGCACTTAAGTATATACACCTTTTGAGTCCCTTCCCTTTTGCCCAACTTTTTAATGCTTGCCCCCTGGCTTTCTAGTCCCAAACTGGGTCAACCTCAAAATAGCTTATCTAAAAATAGACGTAACCTTTAAGAAAAAACAGTTGAGGTCACGTAGTACTCGTAGAGAGCTTTCTAACGAGCTATTAAGCTCAAAAAACGGACTTCGGATGAGAAAGTTATGACCGTTCAGGCCCTGGGGGGTAAAAACTGACAAACAGGTTTTTCTCCAAATATGAGCTAAGGGGTCTCCTATGAGTCTAATCACCCAAAAATTTCCCAAAAATAGCCCTAAAATTGGCCAAAAAATGAAACCCTAAAATTTGCGATGGGGGTGCACAATCGCGATGGTGTGAGACAATCGCGATGGTCTGGGACCGTCGCAATGGCGTGAGGGTGCACCGTCGCGATGGCGTGAATTTGGACAATCGCGATGGCGTGAAAGTGCACCGTCGCGATGGCGTGAACTTGGACAATCGCGATGGCGTGAGTCAACGGTCAACGTGGACAATCGCGATGGTCCAAAGTGAACCGTCGCGATGGTCACAGATGCGATGGCTTGAGCCAATCGTGATGGTCTGGGCGCGATGGCGTGAGCCAATCGCGATGGTCCGAATTTTTGAAGTGTCGCGATGGTGTGAGGGTGTCGTCGCGATGGTCCGAAAAATGAACCGTCGCGATGGTCTAGATTTCCACGTGGCACCGTCGGCGCGATGGCGTGACACAATCGCGATGGTCAGAGACCGTCGCGATGGTCCGGCCAAGCCGTCGCGATGGCGTGAGCCAATCGCGATGGTGTGACACAATCGCGATGGTCAGAGACCGTCGCGATGGTCCACCAAAATGCAAATTTTGTGAATGAAGCTATGGATTCCTGTAGGCGCAGGTGTGCTCTTCACGCTGGTGTGGTCGCCTTCTCCAAATTCCGAACTTTGCAGACCATCGCGATGGTCTGACACAGACGGAAATTTCTGACAGAAATTGAAGTTTTTACCTTTTTGCAGCCTTCGTGATGCACTAGAGCTCTGTACCTGCAAGAAAACTCAAGAAAACAAAAGTACACACAAGCACAAAAGCTCTCTCTCACTCTCTCGCATGCACAAATGAGGGGAAATGAGGAGAATGGGGGGATATAGTGAATTTTTTGATTTTTTTGGAAATGAAGATGATGATGCGGTGATGAAGATGGAGTGTGGAGGAGGTGAAAAACACTAAAAACTAAGTAAAAACAACAACAAAAACTGAAATTTTTACCTTCCAACACCACTTCTTGCTATACTCTTACCATCACACATTCATCCTAGACTCGATCCCCGGCAACGGCGCCAAATTTGGTGTTGCTCTAGCACAATGGTGAGAACCACGTTAAGAAGCTTCACCTCCTTAATGTCAATCCGCGGAAGAGATAGGAGTGATATGAAGATCGTGAATGTGAGATGAAGTGAGAGTGAAGGTGAGAAGCATAGAAATGCACACACACATGCACACACACTACGAAGAGACAAGCAAGACACAATGGAAGGTGGGAAATTAGCTCTATTACTCAAGAACACTATTACAAGCTCAAAATAGCTCTAAGCTCACACTAGCCAACACTAACCAACCTCAAAAATGAGCTCTCTAGCTCTTTTTATAGTTTCTAGACTAGTTTTGACCGGTTTCACATCTAGTGACCGGCATAGTTAAAAATTAGGTCCTAGATACTATTTGAAAGGGTAAACGGTGTCTAAAAATAACAAAAATTGGTACGCGCATTCTACCTAAGCTCCTCAAGTTTGAGGACTCCTCGGCTTGCACAAAATGGAGCTATGGATTACAAAATGGGGTTTTCTATGTTACATATGTTACAATAGTGATAAAAATCACTGTTGGAGGTTTTTGGAAAGTATTTGAAAACATAATTATTTGAAAAATGATTCGACTGGCTCCCTGCTCTATTGTTACATGCTTCCGTGTCGTCTGTGCCTCTGGCTGCTTCCAACACACCACCTACTACAACTATGCAAATGACACACAGAATGAAAGTCATACATCATTGATGATGAACTCAATCAACACATCAGATAAAGAAGATCTAAAGGTATTTTACATTGACTCTGGATGTTCTAATCATTTGTCAGGAAACATAGAATTGATGTCAGAATTGGAAAAAGGCATTTCTAGTCATACAGTTCAAACAGGTGATAATACAAGACATAGTGTACATTCAATTGGAAAAGTGAAATGCAAGAGTGGAGCAGATTTGCTAACCAATGTTTTGTATGTTCCTACAATACCTAAAAACTTGATTAGTGTGGGACAGATAGTTGAAAAAGGTTTTCAAGTCAGGTTTACAAATGAAGGAGTATTTGTGGAAGATCCAGAGAATGGATATAATCAGATTGTCTCTGGTAAGAAAGAAGGTAGACTCTTTACTTTAAGAGTGCAAGGGAACATTGGTCAAGCTTTGCTCACACATGGTGAAGCAGTGATTACAGAACTTGATCTCTGGCATAAGAGATTAGGTCATTTCAATGAAAGAGGAATTAAAGCTATGGTTGCTAATCAGTCTGTACTAGGATTACCAAATGTGCAAAGTCAACATATGGTTTATAAATGTGAAGCATGTCAAATGGGTAAAGCACACAAGTTACCATTTCAAAAGAAAGGGTTCAAACATGATGGAGTACTTGAGCTCATTCATACATATGTATGGGGACCAACAAAAGAAGGATCTATCAGTGGCTCAAGGTATTATGTTCTTTTCATTGATGATGCTACAAGATGGATAACATTATATGTTTTGAAGAAAAGATCAGAAGTGTTTGGAGCCTTCAAGCATTTTCATGCATATGCAGAGAGAGTAATAGGTCAAAAGCTTAAAAGACTGAGGTCTGATGGAGGGGGAGAATACTTCTCCCAAGAGTTCAATGATTATCTTTGGAATGCAGGTATTAAGAGAGAAATAACTTGCAGGTATACACCACAACAAAATGGTGTAGCAGAAAGAAGGAAGAGGACTTTGGTTGAGTTTGCTAGAGCTATGTTGAAGGAGAAGAATTGTCCAAATTATCTTTGGGCTGAAGCTGTAAATACAGCTACATATCTTGTGAATAGATTACCATGTGCAGCTCTCAATGGTATGACTCCATATGAAGCTTGGTGGGGTAAGAAACCAACACTAGATCATTGTAGAGTGTTTGGATCAATTGCATATGCTTATGTGCCATCACAGCTTAGGCATAAACTTGAACCAAAGGCAGAAAAATATGTGTTCATTGGTTATGATGAAAAGCATATGGGTTACAAGTTGTGGAATCCTTTAACCAAACAATTTCTTGTTTCTAGAGATGTTACATTTGATGAACAGAAAAGTTGGTATGCAGATCAAAGTCATACAGCTGAAGAATTTGAAGAAGAGGTAAGAAGATGTGAGAAAGGAAAATCAATTGTGCAGGTAAATAGAGATGAAGACTATATGCAAGCAAGTACATCCAGAAGTGGATTAACAAGAAGGAATGAAGAAGCTCCTATATTTGATGAAGAAGTGTATCCAGACACATATGAAGAATGTGAACCAAGAAGGTCAAGCAGGACAAGGAGACAACCAGAAAGGTATTCTTATGATACTTCTTACATAACTCAGAAGAACTATGCATATATGGTCAAAGATGATGAAGAACCTCAGAACTATGATGAAGCTAAAGGTAAGAAGCAATGGGAAGAAGCAATGAAGGAAGAGTTCAATGCACTGGAGGAGAACAAGACATGGGAACTTGTTCCTAAACCAAATGGTAAGAAAGTAATTGGAAATAAATGGGTTTATAAAGTGAAGAAGCTTGCAGATGGAAGTATAGCCAGATGCAAAGCTAGATTGGTGGTGAAAGGCTATGCCCAGACCTATGGCATAGATTATGATGAGACATTCAGTCCCGTAGCTAAGATGTCAACTATAAGGACAATCATTGCTATTGCAGCTTCAAAAGGCTGGACCCTAAGTCAATTGGATATAAAGAATGCATTCTTGAATGGATACATATCAGATGAGGTATACATGGAACAACCTCAAGGATTTATAGATTCCAGGTATCCAAATTTTGGTTGCAGGTTGAGAAGAGCATTGTATGGATTGAAGCAAGCTCCAAGAGCTTGGAACTATAGACTGGTGAAGTATCTCAATGATCTTGGATATCAAAGTTCAAAAGCAGACCCAAGTCTACTTATCAGAAGAACAGAGGAAGGTACAATCTACATTTGTATTTATGTAGATGACATTATAATCACAGGTACTTCAGATGAAGGAATCAAGGAGGTAAAGAGATTGCTTGAAAAAGAATTCAAGATCAGTGACCTAGGAAAGTTATCATACTTTCTTGGAATGGAAGTTACTTATACAGATCATGGCATATATGTATCACAAGAAAGGTATCTTCTGAATCTATTGAAGAAGTTTGATATGGAAAATTGCAGAGAAGCTTCAACTCCACTTGAAGTTAATCACAAGCTCAGTAAATATGATGGTGCAGAATACAAAGATATGAGGAAGTATCAATCTCTTGTGGGTAGTTTGATTTATGCTACACTAACAAGACCTGATCTTAGTTATGCAGTGGGAGTTTTGTCGCAATTCATGCATTGTCCAAAGGACCCACATTGGATTGCAGGTCAAAGAGTTCTCAGATATATCAAAGGAACTATAAAGGAAGGATTATATTATCCTTTTACATCAGATTTGAAGTTGAGAGCCTACAGTGACTCAGACTGGGCAGGTAACCAAGATGACAGAAGATCAACTCATGGTTACATGATATACATTGGTGATAAGCTTGTAAGTTGGTGTTCAAAGAAACAACATACAGTAGCATTATCATCAACTGAAGCAGAGTACAAAGGACTTGTGGAAGCAGCTAAGGAAGTCATATGGATGAAGACATTGTTCAAAAGCTTGGGCATTGATCAAGGTACACCTACAATACATGGAGATAATATGAGTTCACTTTATCTTGCAGCAAATCCAGTTTTTCATGCAAGGACAAAGCACATAGAGATACAATATCATTTTCTTAGAGAAAAGGTAATGGAGAAGGAGATTGAAGTGGAGTACATTTCTACTAAAGATCAGTTAGCAGACATAATGACAAAGAGCTTGGATGGTGTGAAGACCAGTAGATTCAAAAGCATGGCAGGAGTAAAAGAAAAGAAGATGATATGAAGAAACAGAGAATGTCAATTAGTGATTGAGGGGGAGCTGTTGGAGAAACAATCACTAATTGGACATATATTTGAGGGTCAAAGCTTTAGAAGAAAACCACATGCCTATGTGAAGGGACAAATTCACAAATGTATTATACTTGTAAAGTTAGTTCACTTTAGTTCTAGAAGTTTTTTAAAAGTCATGGGAATGAGAAAATCTATATAAGTTAGTATTAACTGACGCGGTGAGAAGAAGAAGGAAGACAATGAGAAAGTGAGAAGAACTCATTTTTGTATGACTTAGTATAGTCGGGCTTCTCTGAGCGAGAAAGCACTTGTAAGCTTCTGAGTTTTCATAGTTATGACAAGAACTAGTTAAAGTTCTGTGTATAAGTCTTCTTCCTCCATCTCCAGTGTTTGTCTTCTGTGTAATGATTTGAAAGGTTGAAGTTTTCCAAGCAAGTCGATGCGTGGCATCGAATGTATGTTGAAAGGTTGAGTTTTATGCGAGAAGTCGATGCCTGGCATCGAATCTCACTTGATAAGTCCTTATCTTCATATCTGATTTTTATATACTGCCAAATCTTTTTGAAAAGATGAAGTTTGTGGAGCAACTCGATGCCTGGCATCGAGTTTCAGCATAAAGTGGATGCCCGGCATCGACTTCTAGCATACAAGTGGTCTTTTTCATGTGTGTGTAAAAGAGAGTATTTCTGGTGCAGAAAAAGGGCCTAAAAAAGCTCAAAGTCGATGCCCGGCATCGACCTTGACTGAAATTCGATGCTAGGCATCGAATTTTTATTTTTAGACACCCAGAAATACTAAAACAGGCAAAAATTTCTAGTTTTGGAAGGTCATATAGGGTCATTTTGTGAAGGCCATAACTTGAGTTCTAGAGATTCCTTTGATGCATATGATAGCTTGTTGGAAAGCTCTACTCTTCTAGTTTCAGCCTATAAAGTTTCATGGAGAAATAATACTTGATCTATGAGAAATTAGCAAAATACTGAAGGTATGTCATTTTGGTGACTAGGAATTTCTGTAGAAGCAAAGTTCTCACTTTAGGCTATCATTTCTCAAAGTTTGGAGTGGCAATGAGTTAATGGTGACCATAGAGGTGTTCTAGTGTCACATTAATTCATTTCTTGTGGTGTTTCATACATCAACATTTCAAATAGTCTGATTCATGAACGCACAGTCTTAAGTAACCATCTTTGCCTCTTCGGTATAAGTTGTCTCCTACTAAGGCATAGCCTTCAGCTTCTTGCTCCATGTTTCGTCTTCTTGCTAGACTAGCCTCTTTGGGTAATCTTCCCGATCTCATAAACTCTACCAATGGAGCACTCCAATCTAGAATTAATGATACTTGATAAAGGGTCGCATGCTCCACTGGTGGTCTCTCTCTGCACATTGGACAATTCTTGATCCACTCATGTATTTCTTTGTCCATGCTATGCCAATACACTCCTAAACGTTTCAAATTCTGCAATGTTCGTTGTTTAGAATAGTGATTTCCTAGCATTCCTTCATGGGCTTGTTGCAACCAACTACTATGTTCATCATCCTCGACACAACAAGCTAATACACCCTCAGTATCTTGTTTGTACATGCTTCCTGCCAATATGTGATATTTTTGTGATTTTACAATTTCTTCTTGTGATGTTTTAACATCTTTATTTGCGGGTCCTAAGGTTAGGACTGGTACCAACTTATTTGCCCATTTAGGAACAACTTCTAAATTGAACAGATAAGCGTCAGGTAGTTCATCAAACACTCCTTGCGGTGACTCTCCTGAAGTGATGCGAGAAAGGTGATCTGCCCTAAGGTGGGTTCTACCTTTCCTGACAACAACTTCAAAGTCATATTCCATTAGTAAGAGAAACCATCTTACTAACCGTCCTGTATTGGAAGGTTTATTGACCAAATATAACAAAGCTTGATGATCAGTGAAAAACTTAAATTTTGTTGGCCAATAAATAGTGTCTAAGCTTCTTCACAGCATATACCATGCCTAAGCCCTCTTGCTCAGTTGTGGTATAGTTTCGTTCCGCTGCGGTTAGCTGTCTGCTAGCATATGCTATGGGTAAATCTAAATTTCCTTCACCGGTGGGTTGTGCTAGCACACATCCTATGGCATGATTGGATGCATCCACATGGACATGGAATGGTTTATTCCAATCAGGAGTGGTCAGTATTGGTGCTGTGCACAAACGTTTCTTCAGTTCATTGAAAGAATTCTCGCATTCGTCGTTCCACTCAAAATTAGACAACAAGGCATAAAGGGGTCTAGCTATGATCGCGTACATGTGGATAAACCTACGGTAATATCCACAATGGCCCATAAAGGCTTGTACCTCTTTAACATTCCTTGGTCGTGGCAGCTCTGCTAAGGCTCGTACCTTATCTTCATCTGTTGAGATTCCATTCTTAGAAACAATATGACCTAAGATTTTACCTTGACGCACCATGAACACACACTTTTCTGGGTTCAGACACACTCGATATTCTCTACACTTGTTAAAGATTTGTCTGAGTTCAGGGATGTGAAATCTTCTTTCTTAGGAATGAGCACATAAATCATCCACATATACTTCTAAGCTCTTTCGCAAGAACTCTTTGAAGACATGACACATGAGCCATTGGAATGTTGCAGGTGCATTTGTGAGCCCGAATGGCATAACACGAAATGCAAAGATTCCCCACTCTGTGGCAAAAGCTGTTTTGTGTTGATCTTCTGGGGCAATGGCTACTTGATTGTAACCTGAAAATCCATCAAGGAAGCTATAAACTTCCTTGCCTGCAACACGCTCCAATAGGTGTTCTGTGATTGGAAGTCGATAACTATCTCTGATCGTAGCGGCATTAACGTTTTCAAGGTTAATACACACTCGCAACTTCCTGTTCTTCTTGGGTACCACTACAATGGGGGACACCCATTCAGTATGCTCAATCTCATAGATGAATCCAGCTTCAATCAGCCTATCAATTTCTTCTTTTATTTTGGCTGCATATGTATCATTATATGTGTAGGGCTTCTGTTTGGTGGGCTTGGCATCAGCAGTCATGGGGATAGTATGAGAACAAATTCTTGGATCTACCCCTTTCAAGTCTCTATAGTGCCATGCAAACACATCCCTATATTCCCTTAATAGAGCTACGAGCTCCATTTCTTCTCTTGCACTTAGGTCATCTCCTATGTATGTGCATCTCTCTTCGTTCTCTTCAATGGTCACTACAATTTTCTTGGTCTTTTCTTTATTATCATATGATTCTCCTATGATGGCCTCTCTCTTAAGCATGCGTACCAAAATTTTGCGGTCGTCAACTTCATATTTCTTGAAGTTTTCTAGTACTTCAAACAATGATTCCTCCTCTTCTGGTTTCACTGCTTTTCTTTTCTTTTTCTTTTGACTGCTCTCACTTCCATCCTTTGAATTTACCATTTTAATACTTGTGAGAGGTTCTTCTTCTTTCTGGGTGAACACTCCTATATCTTCTAGATAGTGCTGCTCTGAGTTAAAGCAACTATCCATCACAATGGACTCTATATCATCATCATTCTCTTCTTCTTCTATGACATCACTAGGGTCACATTCTTCTAGCAAGGGCTGACACATGAACATTGAAATATCATAACCCTCCTCATCACAATGAGGTGTCCATTGTTCTTCATTGACAGCAATGTCCATGGTGGCTAAGATTTCAGGCCAGCCATGAGGCTCAAATTCCTCATTTGGAAAGATCATCGGTGTGTAGGTTGGGTCTCTAACTGATCTATCTCCTGGCGAAGTTCCTTCTTCTCTTGCCTTTAACCGTTTTTCCTCTTCCTCTGCGACCTGGCACATCCACAAATGAGTATCTTCATGCAGCCATGATGGATCAGGTGAACTTTCAGAATGCATAGAGATAGAATCTTCTTTCGCTTTGTGGATAGGATTCCACTGTAGGGGTGGTACATCTCTGAAGGAGTAATCCTTCAAATTGACCTTGGTGGTGACCCCTAAGTTATGCAAGTACAAGGAGTTGGTTCCCCAATCCTGTACTATTTGCAATTGTCGTAGGAAGGGTCTTCCTAGGATCATCTCATAGACATTATTTTTCTCAAAGTCACATATAGAAAATGTGTGCTCAAACTGCACACCACAAGTGGTTAGAGTTATCCCTTCGAGAAATCCTAGAGGTCTTTCAAGTTGGTCTTAATGTGGGTTTGCCCCATTGCTTCCACAAGGAGGTGGTCGCAATGGCAACACCAGCACCTGAATCTATGATTGCTTTGGTTATGTAACCTTGGTAGGTGATGGGAAGATAAGTATTACCTTCTTCACCCTCACACATATCCCCTATTTTGTCTAGAGGTATCTCTGGTACCCTTTGCTTAGAGCCTACTTTTGGCATGTTGGAATCAAGTTCTGGAACCTGATCCTTCACATGATTCCATAGCTCAGGTTTTGCTTTGAATAGCTCTTCTATAGTGAGATGACACTGAACCTTAGTGTTCTTCACGACATCAGTGTTCCTTGGAACCACTGTGTCTTCATTTCTTACTAGTATTGTGGGAGCTCTAATCTGGAGAGATTCAGATTCCCAAGGGCCTGGAAATTGAGGCAGTTCTTCTAAGGTATTAGATTCAAAATCTAACCTTTTGTCTTCTTGTTGTTCTGCTTCATCTCCGTAAATAGATGGAATGTCTTGGGGAAATTGATCATGAAGATCATCAATCTCAAGAATAGGAGGGGAATTACCCTTCTCCTTGGCCCATTTATCTTCTTGTATTTCCCGCAAGAACTCTTGACAGTACTGTTGAATTGAAGGAGGTATTCCGGCATCGGTGGAATTAGGAACATAAGCTCCCATTGGTGGTGAGCTTCTTCTCTCAATAACTGGTTGAGCCTGTGGCGGTAAACAAACTTGTGGTTTGTTTACCAATTGCTCTAATCTTTCTAGTAAGCCCTGGAAATGCAAATCCGGTTTGACAGAGTTTGTGTGATTGAACTTTTGACTAGTCTCCAATATAGCTTGAGCTTGTTCTACCATTTTCATGCATATTTTCATTCGTTCAATCTCTAAGTCTGCTCTAGGGTAACTCTTGTCTAGGTTTGCAACCGTTGGCCCTTCTTGAAGTCGAGCCTGGTAGGCCTTGAACATCATGTCCAAGCCTTCTGGGGTTGGATCTGCAAGAACAGACCCTGCTTGCGGCCTATTTACAATGGGTGGTGGGATGGGATGAGATGGAGTGGATGGAGTTTCGGCATGCGAGGGGTTTTGAGATGCAATGTCTTCTATTTTTGTTTTTGCGTCTTTCAAGCTTTCTTCTAGTTCTGATAACTTTTTATTCCACTTACGATTGGCCTTTTCTCTGGTATCCTTCCATGTTCTTGTTTTCCTCTTACTAGGCTCTCCTGATTCACTCGACTCCGATTGTTCTGCTGGTTTATCTTGTTTTAATGCCTGTGCCCTAGTAACTGTCTGTACAGGTACCACATTACTGCTACTTGAACTTGAATCCGCCACTAAGCCTACCACATTAATGGGTGTAATCTTGGGTGCACTGGAGGGGTTTCTTGGACAATCTCTGGGGAGATGGTCTTTTCCACAATCAGGACAAAAAGCTTGTATTGTGATAGCATGTCCTTGACTCGAAGATGGTGGGTGGGGACAATCACGAAGGAAATGGTCGCCTTGACATCTAAAACATGGTCATCTAGGAGCTTGTGGTCTTACTTGTCTTAGTTGGGGCCTAGGGTTAGCATTTGCGTACATGACATTGGAATATTCAGGCTCCCAATTTTGTTCCATAGGTTGTGCCTCATATTGATACGGGTAAATCTCACTATGTTCCGGTGACTCTGTGTAATAAGCATGTGGACTACCTTCATGGGAGTAGTCTGAACTATGAGCATGAGAGTCATTATCTAGTATCAATGGGGTTAGTGGGACCAATGCTCTATTTGGATTTTCCTCTCCCACGGCATACTTGACTGGAATCACGTTGGCAGGAGTTGGTGGTTGGTTTCCCAAGACTGGTTGTGGCCTATATGGTGCCTGATATTGTTGTTGTGGTCTATAATATTGTTGTTGGTATTGGTTATGATGTTGGAGATAGACGTCTGCGGAAGCACGCGAACAGCACAAGGAAGAAGAAGAAGCTTGGAGCACAAACACACAATACTGAATGTATTACTAGAGAATGTACAAAGATAAGTACCCCATTAGGGCAATAGGCGTATATACAAGCCGGGGGAAAAAAACCTCCTAAAGAGGGAAAAAAGTGCCCCGGCGGTCCTAGAGTGTTCACACACATCACTACCTAAATATATCAACAAATCCCCCTTGGGAGTGATGCGGTGAACAAGGAGCTGGCACTCATGTATAAGGAAGTGCCAAGCTATGTGGAAATCACTCCACAAAAGGAAGTAAGCCCAAGGCTTTGCGGAAAGCTTCAAACTTCTCCCTAGGCAGAGCCTTCGTGAAAAGGTCTGCAATGTTCTCTTGTGTGGGCACATATGCCAAGCTGATCTCCCCAGCAGAGAACCTCTCCCTGACATAGTGATTTTCAGCCAAAACCAAAAACTGTTTGAAGCACATGAACACTTCGGACTTTGCTTTGAGTGGATATACCCATGCATGCCTGGAAAAATCATCAATGAAAGTCACGAAGTAAAGGTAATTTCCAAAAGAGGGTGTCTGCATAGGACCATAGACATCACTATGTACAAGCTGCAATTTCTGTGTAGCCCGAACTGAACCATCTTTTGGAAAGGAAGAACGCTGCATTTTGCCCAAAATACAGTCTTCACAAACATGTTTTCCAGGTGCCTCAAGTTTGGGCAAAGAGGACACCATTTCAGATTTTTGCAAGCGTAACAAACTAGCAAAATTCAGATGACCAAAGCGTGCATGCCAAAGCTTTGCATCTGACATAGCCTGAGAATCATGAAATGCACATGCCGAATCATTCACAGATCTTTCATAGTCTATGAGCTTATACAACCCACGACATAAAATGTCAGAAGCAATAATCACATCGCCATTTGAGAGATCATGGACTGTACACCTGTCATCAATGAATTTCACAACCAAGTTACCATCAACAGTAGTCAGAATGATCTTACCAACTCCCATAACAGGATAAGAGGAGTTATTGGGGCATGTGACAGTATTCCCTGTAGGGGCAAGCTCGAGTGAAGAGAAGAAACTGTGCTGCGAGGTAATATGTTTGGTCGCCCCACTGTCAAAGTACCAAACATCTAAGTCTACTGCAGACATGCACTGATCATGAGAAGATGGGTCAAAACTGCAGACAGTAGTAAACGCCCATTCTTCTTCCTGCACAAGATTTGCAGACTCTGTTTTTGGTGTAGAGGCCTCTGTAACAACCATTCCAGCCTCTTTCTTCTTTGCCTCTTTAGCAGCCAGTTTTGGACAGTTCTTTATAATATGATCATTTCCTTTACAGTACTTGCAGAACAATTTCTGCTTTTTTTATTTCTTCTCATCTTTATCCTGGTTCTTCAATTGTGCAACATTTGCAGATTTCTGCTTACTAGTAGAAGAGCTCCATTTTCCTTTGCCCTTCTGACTAGCCAGGAAATCTTGATCTGCAACACGCATAATGGACCTGTTCTGCCTGGACTGATCTTCCTGCAAAAGAAAAGAGACTAATTCCTCAAATGACAAGGCATTCGGATTGCCTTTCATCATCAACCGAAGAGTAGAGGCAAAACTCTGATATGAATCAGGAAGACCATTCAGAACGGTCTGCACAAGTGAGCTATCTGGTATAACCTCATCAGCAGAAATCAATTGTTCCTTCAGGTCTTTGATCTTTGTAAGAAAATTGTCCATAGAACCACCTTCATTCATGTGCTCACTCTCCAACTGTTTTCGGAGGTAAGCAACACAAGCCTCATTCCTAGCCTGGTACAAAGTGGTAAGTGTATCCCAAGCATCCTTTGCTGTTCTGCAAGAGCGAATGTGAGGAATAATGGCACGTTTGACAGACAAAGCTATCAATGCATGTGCCTGGGCATCTCTGCCATCCCAACGAATCTGCTCTGTAGTAGGTGCAACAGAAACAGCAGCACGAACAGGAATCTGCAGAATATCATCTTCGACACCATCTTCATCAGCTCCAACACCTGTATTTGCAGTACCTGTCGTTACAGGTGTAACAGGACGTCTTTCAACACCCTGCACAATGTTCCACAATCCTTTTGCAACCAGTACATGTCGCATCATATAAGCCCATAATGGGTAGTTGGTACCATCCAACTTATCCTCAACAGCCAACATACGGAATACATCACTGCTTTCAGCCATGGCCGGTGACTAAAATACCTTGATGCAGAAAATTGACTGTATCTCAAAAAGTTGAACGGAACTGCCCAGACGAGTTCTGCTAGACCTGTAGCAGACTTCGAGACGCTTAAACTTGCGAACAGAAACTGGTACATACCTTTGGCACAAAAGGACGAAATAGCCTTCACAAGCGCTGCGATAGTGCATTCGGAGGCCGAAACGAGCTCAGATCGCGATTTTGGCACCACAAAGCAAAGCTGTTTTGATCTCCGAAACACCCTGAGTATGCTCACCAAATTTTGTGCGAATCTGAGACTGCAAACGGAGGAGTGTCGACGGCGCCCTAGAAGAAGCGACGACCTTCTCTGATACCAATTGTTGGAGATAGACGTCTGCAGAAGCACGCGAACGGCACAAGGAAGAAGAAGAAGCTTGGAGCACAAACACACAATACTGAATGTATTACTAGAGAATGTACAAAGATAAGTAGCCCATTAGGGCAATAGGCGTATATACAAGCCGGGGGAAAAAAACCTCCTAAAGAGGGAAAAAAGTGCCCCGGCGTCCTAGAGTGTTCACACACATCACTACCTAAATATATCAACATATGATACCTACCTTGTGTGTAAGGTTGATGATAATTCTGTCTAACAGCCTGCCTATTGTAGGGACAATCTTGAGCCGTATGGTTTGTGTACTTCCTTTCAATAGTGCAGTATGGGGTATTCCTTTCTCTCATGTTCTGGTTGTGCATTGCGCATACATTAGCCATGTGGTCGCCTCCGCAAGTATAACACCGATTCAATGGGGTGACTCTCGATGTTTGTCTATTTTGGACTCCCAGCTTCTTGGCAACTTGCTCAGCTATCTCCTCTATTTCCGTGGAGATTTTCGAAGTATGACTAGTAGAACTATCAGAATCCTTATAGAGTTTGGACAATCCTAATTCCTCTCCCAAGTTATCTTCTATGTCAATGCACGTCCGCACACACTCTTCTATGAATCTAGGCTCTTTCAAGTACACATATGATCTTAACTTAGTGCTTAGTAAGCCATCTAAAAACAAAGCCACTTGTTTGGCTGATGTGGGTAACTCTAGAGCAGGGCATCTCTCTAGATATTGTCTGAACCTTCTACCTGCTAGCCGCACTGTTTCTTGGGGTGTCTGCTTGAAGCTGTGGATCAAAGATGATGTGTTATGCCTGATACCACTCTTGGAAAATTCTACAATGAATTCGTCTAGCGGTTGACCTATATTGCTATAGTTGCGACTACTCAATCGTTGAAACCAAGCCAAGGCAGTGCCCTTAAGAGTCAAACCAAATGCCTCGTATTGGGTGAACAAGTCCTCAACCTGCTCAGCTCTTAACACTTGTTTGAACTCGGCCACATGATCATAAGGATCTCTTGACCCGTCAAAATAATTCTTCATTGCCTTGATCACTTGAGTGGGTCTAAGGGTTCTTGGGTGCTCTCGGGGTCTAGGCAATGGAAAATCCTGTTCATCTCTTTGTTGCCTATGTGCTTAATGTCTCTCTCTTTAAGGTCTTTCATTTTCAAATCCTGCTCTATTTCTGCCCACCGTGTGTGCAAAACTTACCTCATGTCTCTCTCTAGTTCTTTCTCTCTGGGCTTCATGAGCTTGGGATGATCCTACTCCTTGGAGGCCATGGGAAACATTGGATCTTGGTGGATGGAAAATCAATTCATTCTTCCAAGTATATGCATGTCTATCATGTTCTGTTACCAAGAAAATTTTCTCTGCTGTGTTATCCAGGTAGACCACTTTGCCTGGTGTCTCTGGATCCTTGAACTCGTAGATGATAACTATGCCCAATTGGCTAGGTTGATCTGGCTTGAATCTCCAAAAGGCTTCCTCTATTTCTCTATTCAAGAATAGTTCTATGCTTTTGTTGTCTTGAGGGATCCAATCCGGAGTGATCACTCGGGTCAAAACTGACTTACCTCTAGGAGTCTGGGGTCCTTGTCCTACATTTCCTTGTTCTAGGTCTCCTATTTCATTCTCAGGAATGACATTTCCAAACTCATCAGTCCTATCTGGTAGGTTGGTGACCACATACATGGTTCCTTCCTTATCAATGTATGAACCCTCTTCGAACTTGACCACCGGGTGTTCAAGTCCAAAGGGTTGATCTGGATTTTTGAGTTGGACCACTTATCGCCTCAGGCCATCCTCATAGATGCGAGCACCTAATCGGTTGGTCCGAATATATTCCAACTGTGTCTTATAGGGACCTTCTGGTGTTTGTAAATAATCAGTTCCTAAGCCACCTACAGGTTTCCCCATGTTAAAAGACATTTCTGAATCACTTGTGTCTGAACTTAGTCTGTAAGGATGACCACTTAGTTGTTGTGCCAAGGACTTAGCTATATGGTTGACACTAGCCTCAGAAGATCTAATGCTTTGTTTATCCTTGCCTAGGTGTCTACCAGACCTCAGGTTCATAAGCTTTGTCTTCTAGTCCCAAAATTCCCCTTTGTATTGCTCTAAATCCCTTGGGGCCCCCTTGGTTTCCTAGTCCCACTCGAGGGTCAACTTCAAAATATCCTATCCAAAATTCCACTGTAGGATGTGAAACGAGCTTTCCAACGAGCTATAGAGCTCAAAAAATGGACTTTGGATGAAAAAGTTATGTCAAATCAGGCTCCTGGGGGTCAAAACAGGCAAACAGGACCTTTTGGAGAAAATCGCGATTTTGTGAAATCAGGGAATCACGATTGTGTGAAATCAGAGAATCGTGATGCTATGAAGTCAAAGAATCGCGATTTTGAACACAGAATCGTGTTTTTGAAAATCGCAATTTTGAGCACAGAATCGTGTTTTTGAAAATCGTGATTTTGAGCACAGAATCGTGATTTTGAGCACAGAATCGTGTTTCAAGGAATCGTGGTTCACAAAATCGTGGTTCACAGGATCGTGATTCACAAAATCGTGTCTTCACAGAATCGTGTTCTAGAGAATCGCAATTTTGTCTTAGAGAATCGTGGTTTTCAAAATTTAGAGAATCGCGATTTTGAGTACAAGCACAGAATCGTGTTTTTTGAAAATCGCGATTTTGAGCACAGAATCATGTTTTAGAGAATCACGATTTTGTCTCAGAGAATCGCGATTCACAAAATCGTGTTTTAGATAATCGTGTTCTCACATAATCGTGTTTTTTGACGTGAAAATCGCGATTTTGTCTCAGAGAATCATGCTTTCACAAAATCGTGTTTTAGAGAATCATGTTCTCACAGAATCGTGTTTTTTGACGTGAAAATCGTGATTTTGTCTCAGAGAATCGTGTTTTCACAAAATCGTGTTTTAGAGAATCGTGTTCTCACAGAATCCTGTTTTTGGCTGAAAATCGTGATTTGTGAGAATCGCGATTTTGAGCACAACCACAGAATCGCGATTTTGAGAATGACCACAGAATCGTGATTCTTTCAGCAAGCTTTTAGGCGGGAAACAGAGAATTGCAATTTTCAAAAAAAAAAATTTAATTTTTACAGAATCGCGATTTTCATCACAGAATCGTGTTTTTTGGCGGGAACTTCGAATTTTTGAGTGTCGAGCAATGGCGAGCTCCGTATGTGCAGAAAATCATGAAAAACCACAACGCTTGCACTCTCTTGCACTTCCTAACTCCTCCTCGCACAATAATGCATGAATGATGGTATGAAAATGATGAAAATGCACTAAAAAACAAGAAATTTCTATGAAGAAGAAGATGGAAGAAGATGGAAGAAGATGGAGATGGTGATGATGATGAAGATGAAGAAGAAAAATCAGAAAATGAACAAAAATGATAGTTTTTTTACCTTCCAACATCGTAAATCTATGATCTTACCATCACAACGCTCGTCCTCGAAGCTCTCTCCCCGGCAACGGCGCCAAAATTTGGTGTAGCTCAAGCGTAAGCACCACCTCCTTTACTTGTCAATCCGCGGAGATATGAGGACTGGTATGAAGACCCCAAGCAAGTGAAGGCACAAGTGCGTGAGTGAAAGCACACAAACATGCACACACATACACACACACGCGCACAAGGTAAGATCAAAGAGAGGAACAATGGAAAGCTTCGATTGCAAAAGAGTTCTCTTACAAAAGCTCTATTCTCTCACAAGCTAACCCAAAAATGAGCTCTCTAGCTCTTTTTATAGTTTTTTGACTAGTTTTGGCCCTGTCCAGACCTAGTGTCCAGCCTAGTTAAAAATTAGGTTCCAGGGCTTATTTGAGGGCTCAAACGAAGTTTAAAAATTATGAAAATTGGTAGGATGATACTTCTAATACTCCTCAAGATCAAGGACTCCTTGGCTTGAACAAAACGGAGTTGCAAAAATAGAAAATGGTATTTACAATGGTTTTTAGTGATGACAATCACTATTTTTGTAGGGGATTCTTCTGAAAATTTGACATACACTTCTGGGAGCTTCCTACTTGCTCTCTCTTCTTTTATGTCTACTTCTTTGATGTGCTTCCATGTTTTATGCTTGACCTTGAGTTCCAACAGTCCCCATACATCTATATGGACTAACACCAATAGGTCTCCATGAATGTGTCCCTTCTTTGTGAATGGTTGTTTGTGAGACTTAACGAATTGACAAGCACTACATTTGAGGATCATGTGTTGTTTGGAGATGTTTGAAGACCAAGTACACTCTGATCCCTATTGATTTGCATCAGAGTTCTTTCACCTATGTGAGCTAACCTCATGTGCCAAATTTCCAACTTTTATATAGTTTGGCTACCATAATTGAACAATGTAATATTTCTAGTATGTTGAAGTTCAAATGTAAATAATCTACCTAATCTTTCTCCTCTTGCTATTCCCTTGAGTCCTTGGTGTGGATCCTCAACAAATGCTCCATTATTTATGAATCGCACTTGTAATCCTTTCTCAACAATGTGACCCACACTTATGAGATTTTTGGTGATGGTTTTCATATACAATACTTTTTTCAATAGGTTCATATTACCATCTAAAGTTTTCACATTGCCTATCTTCTCCACTGGATGCCTTGTGTAATCTCCTATTTGGACTTCATGTCTATTCCTTGGATCCTCCAAGTCAGCAAGTAGAGCTACATTCTCTACTACGTTATTTTAGCAACTTGACTCTATATAGAATACATGCTCATCTGCTTTACCTTGCTTCATGGTCATATTCATCAGAAGAAGTGAATCTTCTTGTGCTTGATCAACTTCATAAGTCTCTCCTTCCTCTGTATCCTCCTTGGTAGTTATTATTATTGTATGAGTTGTTGTTGTAATAATTGTTGTTGTTAAACCTCTTGAGCTTCCATAGCCTCCTCTATTGTAACCTCTTCCTCTTTGGTTTCTAGGATTCTTCAAACAATTCTATGTAATGTGATTAGTTAGGCCACATATGGCACATGGAGATGAGCTTTGAGCTCTCCCCATGCCTTGTCTTCCTCCTCTACCTCTTCCTCTTCAGCCTCTACCTCTAGCTACAAAGTTTGATTGAGAGGCATTGCCCTCATCATCAAACTTTTTACCTTTGCCTTTTCTATCTTTATTCTTTCTCTTATCTATATAGAGAGCAAAGGATTGATTACCTTTTACGTTTTCTTCATTCTTCATAAGGTTTGCCTCATGTGTGAACAATTGTCCCATGAGGGTGTTGAGATCAAGAACGTACATGTCCATGTAGAGGTCCATGGGAGTGGTGAAACCTTCCCATTTGTCATCTCCCTTTATTCAAATATATTACAGGAGCAGATTACGATTTTACAAGGACAAGTGACTAGAAAGGATGGCATTATAGCAGCTCAAGTCATAGAGATTCTTCAACTCAAACAAGCCACGATGGACAAGCAGGATGCTATGCGTGCATTAGGAAACCAGTTAGACACCACTCACACTCGGTTTATTATAGTAGAGAAGGCTTATCAAGTGGTGGCAGAGAAGGCGTTACAAGCGGAGACCGAGCTAAAGAAGGTGATTGAAGAGCTCTTCCATAAAATCCAGACTCTGGAGGATGAAATTGGACGGACCATCAAACTCAAGAAGGATATTGAAGCTATTCAGAAAGAAAGACAAGACTTTTTTAGGACTATGCAATTCCAGTAGCAGGAATTAGAACGTCAGGAAAAGCAATTAGGTATACAGTGATTCCAGAATTGATGCAAAAATTGAAGAAAAAAAGTTACGAAAAGATGATGCTGTAGCTAATGACTTCTACTTGCAAGAAGCCTTTTTGCAAAATCAGGCTCATCTTTTGTTGTCGCAAGTCATCACTTCCACCTCTGTGCGGGCAGATGCCCATCTTATAGAACCTCAAATCTTACAAGATATGTTAGAATCCTTAAAGCAAAAAACTTCCCACATGTTTAAACTAGCCCAAACCATGTATATATAGGGAATCATTGATGATTCTTAGTCTTTGTAAATTTACCTGTTGGGGTTGAGTCCACCGTGCATGCCAGTGTTAGGCCGCCGCAAAGGAATATCATTCTATTTAGTAGAAATTGTAATTAGGAATAGACGTGCACCAAAAGGATGTCACGCAAATGTTGCAACCCTTTTTTGATAATAGAAGAAGTGATTGGAATCAAGCAACAAAGGTGTCGTCGGATTGTGCTTCTAGGCGAAGTGTCTGGAGGTTGATTCCGGCACACTTCTTTACATTATTGTATCTTTTGTGTTGTCGTTGATCGATATTGAATAACCATGATATTGTGTTAATGTTCGATTGAGGTATTGATGAATTGCAAGTATAGTGGTGATGATAAGTGAGTAGTAGTAAGTTTCTACGTATTCGGGTTTGGATGATTGTTATATGTTGTTATGCACTGGAGATTAGTAGTTAAGTTTGTTGGAATTGTCAAAAAAGTAATGAAGTGACTGGGAAAATACATAAAGGGCCTCTGTATTACAAACCCCTGACCATCCCAAGAACCCATGTGTAGTCGGAACGTAAGTTATAACTAATCCGACAAGATACCAAATTAACAAGTGTATGTATATTGCTTCCATGTATTCTACAAGTTATTTGAAGTTTTTATATAAACTCTTGAAGTGCTCCATGACTTCGACAAGTGGATTTTTAATTCAAATGAAAGTGGTAAAGATTGTTGGAGAGAATCAATTCACTTTCCTAGAATCTAGGAAAAGTGAAGATCTAGTTTGATCTACTTTTACGTGATTGGTTGATTCATTGATTGCAATTCAACCACCTCAAATTCATGGAGGTTTAGCTATCTTATTCTACTTATACATGTGTAAAGCTCTAAACTTTTATAATGGTAAATGATCCATAAAAAATCTTTTAAAAAATGAAATAAATGAGCATAAGTAAAAGAACTCTCCAACGGATATTCTTTTGATGTAATCCAAACGATAGCTTTTTGATGTAGATCAACCCCACCTCAAGCATAGTGTAAGCTTGATGTTCCAATAGCCCCCCCTCAAGCTAAACTATGCTTGAGTCTTCATTCTCTAATAGGTTAAATTTGCAAAGCTTTATTCCATTAAGTGCCTTTGTCATCATATCTGCTACTTGCTTTTCAGTTGGAACAAAAGAAATGTCAATCTTCTTTGCCATGAGCTTCTCCCTAATGAAGTGGGAATGAACCTCTATGTGTTTGGTTCTTGCATGGAAAATAGGGTTTGTTGCTAGATGCATGGAACCTACATTATCTCCAAATATGGAGATTTGGAACTCACAAGTCCCAAATCTCTATACGATGCTTTTAACCATATTGCCTCTTGAGTTGCTATGGTCAAACTTCTGTACTCTACTTTAGTTGAGGATAAAGCAACTATTGGTTGCTTCTTGGAACTCCATGACACTAGCTTTGAACTTATGAATGCTAAGTAACCACATGTACTCCTTCTATCATCCTTAGCTCTTGCCCAATCTACATCTGAATAGATTTTGATATCCAAATCTGAATAGTAAGGATAGAATATACCTTCATTAATTGTACCTTTGAGACACTTAAGTTATTCTCTTAGCTACATCCATGTGTGGTCTTCTAGGTGAGGGCATGAACTGACTAAGCACTCCCACACTATATGAGATGTCTACCCTTGTATGAATAGCATATAACAAGCTACCTACCAAGCTTTGATATTCTGTAATGTCTTCAATTTTCTCACTTTCATAGACACTAAGTTTATGATTCACCTCCAAAGGTGTACCTACAAACTTTGTGTTCTCCATTCTAAACTTGGGAAGTAGATCTTGAATGTATCTTCTCTGAGTTAGATACATCCCTTCATCTATATAAATCATTTGCATACCTAGGAAATATGTGAGCTCACCTAAGTCATTGATTTAAACTCCTCTTGCATGTGTCTCTTGATCCTTTGAATGTCATTCAGATCATCACCTGTCACAATAATATCATCTACATATACACAAAGATAGATAACCTCATTGTGATCCCTTTCAATGAATAGAGAAGAAACTGAGTTGCTAGGTTTGAAACCCTTGATCTTGAAGGTATGTAACCAACCTGTAATTCTAAGCTCTAGGAGCTTCTTTCAATCCATACAATGCTTTCTTAACTCTACAAACATAAGATGCATGATTAGGGTTTTCAAAACCTCAAGGTTGTGACATGTATACCTCTTCACTTATGCAATCATTTAGAAATGCATTTTTTATATCAAGTTGGAAGAGTCTCCAATTTCTTGCAGCAACTACACTTATCAATGTTCTTATTGTAGTCATCTTTGCAACTGGTGAGAATGTTTCCTCATAGTCTATACCATGCATTTGTAAGCATCCTTTGGCAAATAATCTTGCCATGTACCTACAAATTGATCCATCTGAGTTTCTTTTAACTTTATATACCCATTTGCAACCAATTACCTTTTGATGGGAAGATATTGGAACCAAATCCCAAGTGTCCATCTCCTTCAATGCATCCATTTCTTCTTTCATGGCCTTTTCCCAATTAGGGTTTCCCTTTGCCTCTTCAGTTTGAGGGTTCCTTTGAAATTGAGTCATTTTCCAAGTAGATTGAATGCTTTGTAACAAATGTGGAATCATATCCATACCTTTTTGGTTGTTGCTTCTCTCTTGTTGATATTTTAGGAGCTTGCTTAGAGCATTCTCCACACTTGGCATCTTTGTTTTGCCTCTTGACTTCCATATCTTGTAATCATTTTCCCTTTCATCTTGGTCATCACCTGTATCACTTCTTGGATCCTAGACATGTGTATCATGCGTGCTTCCTAATTGATGAGAATCAGAATCAAGATCATATGGTAGAATTACCCTTTTTTTGTGTTCATCATACCAAGACCTATGTTCTTCAAACACAACATCTCTACTTGTAGTGAATTGCTTGGTTGAAGGATTATAGAACCTCTAACCCATCTGAGTTGAGTCATACCCAATAAACACTACCTTTGTTGCCCTTTCATCTAGCTTACCTCTTATTTGTGATGGGACATGAACATAAGCTAAACAACCAAACACCTTGCAATGTCCAAGAATAGGTTTCCTTCCATGCCATGCTCCATAAGGAGTCATACCTTGAAATGATTTGGATGGTAGTCTATTGACAAGGTACACAGTAGTTGAAATAGCCTCTCCCCATAGATAATGTGGCAACCTCTTCTCTTCAAGCATTGTTTTGGCTTATCCAACCAATTTCTTATTTCTTATCTCTGCAATTCCATTTAATGGAGGAGAGTACCTAGTAGTCACCTTCCTTTTGATACCTTTGTCCTACAAGAACTCATCAAACTCTTTGGAGAAGTATTCTCCCCCTCCATCATATCTGAGCTTCTTGAGTGATCTACCTTTATGATTCTCCACATATGCTAGATACTTTTTGAAGCAATCAAACACTTCATTCTTACTCTTGATAAAGTATAGAACAATCCATTTACTATGGTCATAAATAAATGAGACATAATATCTTGATCCTGCTAATGAAGGTTCTTGACTTGGTCCCCATACATATGTATGAACTAAGTCCAATAAATTGTTGTGGATGTAGCCTTTATGGTTGAATGGTTGTCTTTGTACCTTCCCAATCTGACATGCATCACATCTGTTGATCATGTATTGCTTTCATATGTTTGGTAGTCCTAAAACACTTTGATCCCTGACAATATCCTTCAAGGTTCTTTCATTCACATGAGCAAGTTTCTTATGCCACACTTCAAGCTCACTTAGGGTTTCAGACCCAAAAGTGAATAGAGCTATGTTCCTGGTTTCTCCTACTTCATAAGTAAAGAGCCTACCATGCTTCTCACCTTTGGCTATCTTCTTGAAGCCTTGACATGGATCTTCCACAAAAGCTCCATGTTGGGTGAACCTAACTTGAAATCCTTGGCCTACACTTATTAGGTTTTTAGTGATAGTGTGTACATAGAGAACCTTACTCACAATGTTTGTCCTGTCATTGGAAGCTTCGACATTACCAATCTTCTCCACATTGTGCTTAATATCATCCCCTATTTGTACTTCATGTCTATGCTTTAGACTTTCCAAGTCAGATAGAAGAGCAATGTTGCCTGAACATGATTTGAACATCTGGAATCTATGTAGAAGAAATGGTTATCTTTACCTTCTTTGTGGCTTAGATTCATTAGAAGCAATGGGTCTTCATTTACTTGATCTTTAGAATAATATTTTTAGTCCTTCTATTATGGCCTCTATTGTTATTGTTGAAGTTATGTCGACCTCTACCTCTATTGCTGCCATATCCACCTCTTCCACTTCCTTTCTGGGTCTTCCCATTGAACCATCAATTCTAAGTGGTGTGGTTGGTCTTATCACAGATGGCACAAGGTTGAACATTTTGACCTTTGGCGTTGTCATGCTTTGGTCCTTTCTTCTTCCCTTTCCACTTGCTCTTGCTTGCAAAGTTGGCTTGGGAAGTCTCCTCTTCATCTTCTTCCTTCTTCTTGCCTTTCAAATTCTTGTCCTTCTTATCTGTAGATAGAGCACTAGTTGAATTACCATGATAGGAGTTACCTTCCTTTATGCTATTGTTGGCCTTGATTGAAGATTTTTACAAGAAAAATGTTGAAGTCCGGAGTTTGCACATACATGATGAGGTCATAAGTCGTAGTGAAGGATTGCCATTAATTATCACTTCGAATCCCATTGAGAATTCGCCTCATGATATGTAGAAGAATGTGTAGTCCTAAATAATTAGCAAAGCTCTTAGTATTGCTAATTGTACAAACAATCAATACTTGCAGTTTTGACACTGGTAATATGTGCATTTTGTAGAGGAGACTCTGGCAAAAATTTTCCAATTTTTTTTGGATTTGCCAACTATACAGTGGTCGATTTACTCCTTGATACACTTATTGATATGAGCACATTAACTCTCACATAATCCTTTTGGTTGTTCATTGCTATTCATTAATCCATTTTTCTCGGGAGACTCTTGATTTTTTTCCCAAAATTTTACACTTAGTCATCCTTTCTTGAGCCTTAATGGGGTCTAGGCTATTCTAGCTCCATTTTCATTCTAGTCAATTATCTATCATCATGGCATCAGAAATCTTAGGCACATCTAGTGGATCTAGGTCTAGTGCTAGTGCTCCCAAGAGGGGCTACAACTTACAAGGCAAAGACCATTTTGAGATCCAAAAATTTAATGGCACAAACTTTTCTCTATGGAAGAATCGGATTAAACATGTGTTGATTCAGAGGAGACAGTGGAAGCTAGTAAATGGAGTCTCAAAGAAGCCTATTGATATGGATGATGATGATAGAGATGAGTGGATGAAATGGCTAGGTCTACCATTCGATTGCACCTGGAAGATGATTTTTACTTTACAGTGTTAGACTATGAAAGGGAAAAGAAGCTTTGGAAGAAGTTATGTAATACATATGAAAAAGAAATGGCATCAAATAAAGTGTATGATGAGAAAGTTATATGACCTCTGCATGAAGGGCACAGATAGTGTTGCTGCTCATCTAAATGGGTTTGATGCTATATTCTCCCAATTACAGGCACAGAAAATACATATGGATAATGAAATTAAAGCAGTCTTGTTGTTATGCACCTTGCCTTCATCATGGAATACGTTTTGTATAGATATTAGCAATAGTGCACCTAGTGGTAAATTGTTCTATGATGATATATGTGTAGCAATCTTGAGTGAGGAGATATTGCAAAAAATATATGGTTGGCACTCGGAGTGGAGATGCATATAATATTCATGATTCTTACCAAGGAAAGAATCAGCAACGTGGCAGGAGCAAGAACAAGGAAAAAAATGGTCAATGGAATAAGAGTAGAAGTAAACCAAGGAAGAGCGATATGGAATGCCATTATTGTCACAAGAAAGGACACATGAATAAATACTATGCATTAAAAAATGCTAAAGGTAAAGGACAAAATGTTAATGAGCATTTTAAACAACTACCTCCACTATCATCTTTGACTATGAAGATTGACTATGAAATTATGCTCAATCCTTTTGGATATGAAAGATCAATATGGTTATTGCAAAAGAAAGCAAAGTTGGTTCTTTTTATCCTTTATTTGTATCATAGAAAGAACACTTGTTAGCTATTACTAAACATTCTTTGGCTTTTATGTGGCATGACAGTTTGGACCACATATCTTGAAGTGGAATGGGATATCTTTCTCATTCTGGATACTTACCTATGTTATTTGCCTCTGACTTTTCATTTGATGAGCATTGTCAATATGGAAAGCAAACTAGGAATGTGCATACTGCCCACAAGGTCATTAGGTGATTCTCTTTATTTTGTCACTTTCATAGATGATTCTACTAGAAAAGTCTGGGTATATCCTACCAAATCAAAGGATGAGGTATTCCCTATTTTCAGAAAATGGCTTGCTTCAGCTGAGACTGAAAAGGGAACTAAGCTCAAAGCTTTACCTTCAAATAATGGGGGTGAGTATACCTCTCATGAGTTTAGCTTTCTGTCAATCTAGAGGAAGTTGTAGAGATTTTACAGCTCCTTATACCCTAGTACAAAATGGTGTAGCTGAAACGATGAATGCAACCATTCAAGATAGAGTAGTTTCTATGCTACATCATGCAAACCTTTCACAAGGCTTTTGGGCAGAAGTAGTATTGACTGTAGTTCACATGATTAACCTTTCACCTAGTACTACCAAAGTTTTGAAAGTGGCATAGGAGTGATGGACAGGGAAGCCACCATATTATGATCATCTTTGAGTTTTTGGGTGTGAAGCATATGTTCATTTACCCAAGAATCTTAGACAAAAGCTTGACCATAAGTCAAAGAAATGCAATTTTCTTGGATATGGTTGAGAATGAAAATTTGGATGTTCCTTATGGGATCCTGAAAGATGGTAAGTGATCAGAAGTATTGATTTCATTGTCAATGAATCTAAGATGCATAAACAACCCATTAATGAGGTTGAAGTGAGAAGAATGGTGTTTGAGGATACTATTCCTCTAATAAGCATGCATAAAAATGCTATACATAGGGATGTTCAAGAGAATGTCTAATCAAATCAATCCCCAAATGTTCCTATTCAATAGCCATTGAGATGTTGTGCACGTGTCTCACATCCACCTGATAGATATGTTCTAGGTTTAGATTTTTTATGCTCATAGATGCTGGTGAGCCTTCTTGCTACAAAGAGGCTATGCAGACAAAGGATCATGTCAAGTGGGATCTTGCCATGAAGAGTGATTTGGATTCTATTCACAAGAATGGTAATTGGGATTTAGTACCTTTTCCAAGGGGAAAGAAAGTTTTACCATGTAAATGGGTATATAAGCTAGAATTCACATCAAATATTGTTTTCCCAAAGTATAAAGCATGACTTGTTGCAAAGGGTTTTAAGCAAAAACATGGTGTTGATTTTGAGGAAATCTTCTCTCTAGTGGTCAACATGATTACCCTACAAATGTTTCTTGGATTCGTTGCAATGGAGGACTCAGAGCTAGCCCAAATGGATGTGAAAACTGCTTTCTTGCATCGAGATCTTACAAATGAGATATATATGGAACAATGAGAGGGTTATGTAGTTCCTAGCAAGGAAAGTATAGTTTTTGGGCTGAAGAAAAGTTTATATGGACTTAAACAGTCCCCTAGACAATGGTACCAAAGTTTGATGCTTTTATGAATTCTCAAGGATATTCTCGAAGCAATGAGGATCATTGTCTCTACACAAAGAGATGCTCAAATGGCAGCTTAATATGCTTGATACTTTATGTTGATGATATGTTGATTTTTGAAAAGTCCTCTTATGACTTGTCAATTCTCAAAAAGAATTTGAGTCAGACATTGGCATGTGCATTGCTCATGATAGGAGTCAAAGATGCATATACTTGTCTCGAAATGAGTACATATCCAAAGTACTTCATAGGTTCAATATGCAGAGTGGAAAGGCATTGAAAACACCTTTACCCACATATGTGAAATTGAGTAAGGATGATGTCCCTATTGTGCAAAGTTTGAGAGATAGAAAATTAGATGCATTGCTATCATATCATACTTATTTAGGCTCTCATAGTGCTTCTTTTACATCAGATTGCTATGCAATGGTGACCTCTAGTCTCTCTAATAAGAATGAGCTTGTTTTTTTTTATGAAGCAAAAAACTCAAAAAATTGGATGGCTGCTATGCAATCAAAATATGATGCTATTATGAAGAATGGTACCTACTATTTATGTGGTTTGCCTCCAGACAAAAAGGCCATTGACACTAAATGGGTATACAAGCTGAAGCGTAAGCATGATGGAACAATTCAAAGGTATAAGGTTAGGCTTGTTGCAAAAGGTTGTGCTCAAGAAAGAGGCATTCATTTTGATGATAACTTTGCACCCACATGTCAAATGGCTACCGTTTGTATCATTTGTACACTTGCAACTCATCATGTTTGGAATGTACATCAGATGGACATTAAAACTACATTTTTGAATGGTCACTTGAAGTATTTCTTTGGTGATGCACGATGGTAGACACTCCTTCTTAAGAGCTCCACAACAATACCCTTGCTGTAAAAACTTGAACTCCGTTGCCACATAGTACCCCCCATAGAGGATGTAGAATACACAAAAAACACACACTACACTGACCACGAACACAAATTTTGTAGGTCGTACAAACACGGTCAAACTTAGACTCCTTTGCTGACCAAGCCACTATATGTTTTATTAAAGTACATAAACAAAAGTGTGCAGTGGCCATTTGGCCTTTCACATGGACACTAATGGTAACAATCTCCCACTAAAGGCCAATATTGCCAAAGTGACTATGGGAGAAGAATAAATAATGATAAAGAATACTTGAGTATAAGTATACAAACTATACCTCCCACTTGATGGGCATGTCACTGTGTAAGACCATGAATCAAGTAACCCCCATCAAGTGCCAATAGTGTTGAAAGCTATCCCATGGTAGAACTTTAGTCAAAGCATCTGCAAAACTAGCTTGATTATGAACCTTCTCAAGAATAATGCACTCAGTCGCTAAGGAGTCTCTAATGAACTGATATTGCACCTCAATGTTCTTGGTCTTTGCATGATAGACCGGATTCTTAGCCAATGCAATGGCACTTTGAGTATCATTGAGCAAACAAGGTACATGCTGAGGTAAACCCATATCACAAGCAAGACGAGAAAGCCACAATGCTTCCTTACATGCCTCACTTGCTGCAACATACTCTACTTCTATGGTGGAAAGAACTCTACCCTCTTGAAGATGAGATATCCAAGAGATAGCACCTCCAGCAAAATAAAAAATGTACCATGATATAGACTTATGATTGTCTACACAACTATCATAGTCAGAATGTGTGCAATTAATGGATGCTTTCCCTCTACCTAAGCACAAAAACTTGTTTGTAATGCCACTCAAATATCTCAAAATCATCTTGATGACTTCCCAATGCTTCTTCCCAGGATTAGATGTATATTTGCTCACAACTCCCACTGCAAATGAAATGTTTGGTCTCGTAGGTACCATAACATATATGAGATTACCAACAGTAGACTAATAAGGAATTTTGGTCATGATTTCCTTTTCCTCATGGCATAGTTCTTTCATGATCTATATCACTCGTCACATCAACAAGTGCATCATGTAAAATTGCATCAGAAATGGAATGATCTGAATCATCATGTGAAACCTATAGAGGGTGAAAAATTGCCTCATTTGGATGAGCACTTGATTGTCCACCTGTAAAAAGAGGCAGTAAAGTATCATACACATCTTTGGAGCTAACTGATGTCTCCTTAATATATAAAAGTAATGGTTGAATTGCATCTTCCACAAAAATAACATCATGGCTAACCAAAATGTGTCTAGTTTATGGATGATAGAGAAGATAGAATGTGCTTCCAAAACTGTACCCAACAAAAATACATTTTATTCCTTTATCATCTAATTTTCTATGTTGTTGTTTAGGCACTAATGCATATGCTAGACAACCAAAGAAACATAGATGAGCAACAAATGGTTTGCAACCATGTCAAGCCTTATAGGGAGTGATGGATTATAGAGCTTTAGTGGGATAGTTGTTAAGTACATATGTTTCACACATAACAGCCTCAAGCTAGAAACTATATGCTAGAGCTTTTGACCATACACCATGCCATCTCCATGAGAGACTTGTTATTTCTTTTAGCAAATAAATTTTAATAAGGTGTATATGTCACTATTCAATGATGTTTTATCCCATGTTCAGCTAGAAATGCATTAAAATCAGAAGACATATATTCCCCCCTCGATCAAAATAGAGGGTGCCCAATTTACATGTTGACAGATTTTCAACCAAAACCAAAAACTGTTTGAAGCACATAAACACTTCAGACTTTGCTTTCAAGGGACACACCCACACATGTCTAGAAAAATCATCAATAAAATTCACAAAATAAAGGTAGTTCCCAAAAGAAGGTGTCTCCATAAGACCACAAACATCATTGTGAACAAACTACAGTTTCTAAGTAGCTCAAACTAAACCACCTTTTGGAAAGGAGGAACGTTGCATTTTCCCAAAATAGAGCCTTCACAAAGATGTTTACAAGGTGACTTAACTTTCAGTAGAGAGGACACCATTTCAAATTTTTGTAGGCATAGAAAACTAGCAAAATTCAAATGGCTAAAATGTGCATGCTAAATCTTTGCATCTAAGATAGCCCCAAAATCTTGAACTGCACATCTCAAATCATTGAAAAATTTTGCATCTTCTATGAGCTTATACAACCCAGAGTATAAAATGCCAAAAGCAATAATAACATCGGCATTTGACATATCATAAATTGTACATCTATCGTTAACAAATTCGGCAACCAAGTTGATCTTGGCTAATGTTGAAACTCACAATAGATTTTATCAGTGGCACAAACAAAGCATCTGACAATGTGAAATAACTACCATCAGAAATAGTCTAAATGATCTTACCAACTTCCCTTATAGGATAAGAGGAGCTGTTAGCACATGTGACAATATTCCATGTAGGGGTAGGCTCAAGTGAACTAAAGAAACTACATTTTGAGGTAATATGTTTAGTTGCCCCACTATCAATGCACCAAGAATTTGAGTCTACTACACACATACACTATTCATGAGAAGATGGTTCATAGCTGCAAACAATAGTAAATGCCCATTCTCCATTCTGCACAAGATTAATAGACTTTATTTTAGGTATAGAGGCATCTGTAAAAACCATGCTAACCTCTTTCTTCTTTGCCTCTTTTGTAGCTAGTTTTGGAAAACTTTTTATGAAATGATCATTTCCTTTACAATATTTGTAGAACTATTTCTACTTTTTGTTTTCTTCTCATCTTTGTCTTCCTTTTTTGACTGTGCAGCATTAGCAAATTTTTTCTTACTAGTACATGAGCTCCATTTACCTTTTCCCTTCTGACTAGCTAAGACATGTTGATCTACAACACTCATAATGGACCTATTCTACCTAGATTGATCTTCTTGCAACAAAACAGGGACTAACTCCTCAAATGTTAAGTCATCTAGATTGCCTTTCATCATCAATTGAAGTGTAGAAGCAAAACTCTCATATGAATCTGGAACACCATTAAGAACACTCTGCATAAGTGAACTATCTAGCAAGACTTCATCTCCAAAAATCAACTACTCTTTCAAATCTTTGATCTTTGTCAAAAAACTTTTCATAGAATCTCCTTCATTCATATGCTCACTCTCCAACTGTTTTCAGAGGTAAGCAACACGAGCCTCATTTCTTTCCCGGTATAGAGTGGTAAGTGTATCCTAGGCATCCTTTGTTGCTTTGCAAGAGTGAATATGAGCAATAATGGCACGTTTGATAGACAAACCTATCAATGCATGTGCTTGAGCATCTTTGCCATCCCATCCAAGTTGTTGTGTAGTAGGTGCGCTAGGAACTAAAGCATGAATAGGAATTTGAACATCTACATCACCTTCAATAACTATATTTGCACATGTAGTAGGTCATTTTTCAACACCCTCCACAATATTCCATAGCCCTTTTGCCACCAATACATGATGCATCATGTATGCCCATAATGGGTAATTGGTATCATCCAACTTGTCCTCAATAGCCAACATACAAAATACATCATTGCTTTTAGTCATGGCCACTGATTAAAAACCATATTGCAAAAAAATGATTCCATCTCAAAAAGGTGAATAAAACTACCTTATGAAGCTCTACTAAACCTATAGTAGACTTTGTGATGCTTGTACTGGCAAACCGAAACTTGTATATATATTTGGCATTTGAAGGCCAAAATGAGCTTAGATCAAAATTTCAACACCACATAGTGAAGTTGTTTTCAGCTCCTAATTAGCTTGAGTATGCTCACCAATTTTCATGTGATTATCAGACTGTAATAGGAGGGGTGTTGATGACCCCTAGATGAAGGAGCCACCTATTCTGATACCAATTGTTGGAGTTTTAGGTATGCAAGAGCACATGAATAGCACAATGAAGAAGAAGAATATTGGAGTTGGGGCATATATACAAGCCAGGCGGGAAAAACCTCCTAAACAGGAAGAAAAATGCCCTCATGGTCCTAAGTCTGTTCACATACATCACTAGCAAAATGTATAAACACTTTTGTGGATTGATTCTCCACCAACATTTATCGGAAAATGTGTCAGTTAGAAAGAATGATACACAATGCTCCAGCTCATGGATCTCTTGAACAAAACCTCACACCTTGTAGGACTCAAACCCAAGACCTCTTCCTTGCCCCCCTTCATACTTAACAACTAAGTTAGGTGGACTTGTTATCTTAAAGAGCATATGAACCTTTTCTTAAGTCTATTCTCAAGATCTTTGGTGAAACATCAAGTGACCTTTTCTTAAGTCTAATCTCTGAAACTAAACTTATGAAAAGGTACATATGCTCTTTAAGAAGGAATCCACCTAGCTTAGTGCTTAAGTCTTAAGGGGGCATGGAGGAGGTCTTGGGTTCAAAAGTTCAAGGTGCAAGCTTTTGCCCAAGAGCTCCACGAGTCAGAGCATTGTGGATAGTTCTTTCTAACTAGCGCCTTTCCAAATAAAGGGTGGTGGAGAATCAATCCATAAAAGAGTGTTCTAGATTGATTCAAAAAAGGGTTGTTCTCAACTAAAGATACTTTTCTAAAGAATGGTTCTCAAGTACAATTGGTTTTTTTAAGCTTGGCTTAGAATTAAAGGGATTCAGTCCTCAATAGCTATATATATAGGCATAAGGTTGGGAGGAGATTCATCTCTCAAGCACATGGTAGTCCTTATGATCATAGTTCAGTGCATTGAAATTAGAGTTAGAGCTTCCATGGAGACCTTGGTGGGTTCATCATCATCTTCCCTAATTTTTGGGTTAAGCACATATATCAAAAGTGGACAATAGATCTCTTATGGAGACCTTGGGTCCTCAACCTCTCATGGATTCCTTGATGAGTTTAACATCTGCATATCGTTCTTGGATCTTTTCTTATCTGATAGTTGGGCATCATCTTCTTTGATGATGTTCCATCAACATTCCCATGCATCTCTATCTACCATTTGAATTGCTTTTTATGGTGGAAAAAAGGGAGCTCAATGTTTGCACGTGTGTCTATTTGAATTTGAATTGCTTATGTAACAGAATGAATAATTGTTCATAGCAGTTACTTCCTCAAGTCTAGCATATCATTATTGAAACCACCATTTATTGGCAACAATGCACCTCTTGTACTCAAGAGACCAAGCCCTTCATATGCACACTACATAAGTTTCACTACTATAGAATGTAGAGCTTGCACATTATCTCGGTAGCAAAAAAATGGATTGAAAAGCACTATTAGGTGGTTTGCACGAGTCTTGAACCCAAGTTCTTCTATAGCTGGATTCACTCAGCTATCCATGAACTTGTGCTACCCTTAAGATCATTTTAGGCTCACGATTTTTTATTATCCCTATATGCACTCTCATGTGGAAAGCAAAAGGATTTGCTTTTCCAAAATCCTTACGTATCCACAGGTGCACCACAAGGACTTGAACCCAAGACCTCTTCCTTGCCCCTCTTAAGACTTAAATAATGAGCTAGGTGGATTCCTTATCTTAGAGATCATATGAACCTTTTTGTAAGTCTAGTCTTGAGATCTTTGGTCAAACATTCAAGTGACCAAACAGTGTATGATTTTAGATTTGTTTGAATTGATCAGACACTCAAATCATAGATTCACTTTATAACACCATGCTTCTTGGAAACACCACTTCTAGAATTAAAATTAATGACCAAATCTCCCCAAATTTATATCTAAATTGCTCTATTGGGCAAAGCTTTCCCACTGCCCTTGCTTCTATTTGAGATTGTGTTTGATGGGTTGAGCTTCTTGGGGAATCTAGTTGGGATATATTTGTGGCACCTCTCCCCTAGGATGAGGAACCATTGGTGCTAAGATTGTTTGTTGATTATACCAATAGATTTCTTCATAATGACAATGGTTGTACCTCCTATTTCTAGAATTGTCTTGGTATCTTTTCTAAGGCATCGAGTTCTAAGATAAACCATTCTAAAATTGCTTTCAAGACCATTATGTTGTTATCATTCGTTTCCATGTGAAAGGCCAAATGGATTTCAGACACTTTTGTATATTTTCTTTAATAAAACGTATAGTGGCTTGGTCAGCCACAAGTTGTAAGTTTGACCACATTTGTATGATCTAAGAAAATTTGTGTTCGTGGTATGTGTATTGTGTGTTTCTCCTATGTATTTAGCACCCCTTGTGTGGAGCACTATGTGTTGACATTGGAGTTTGGGTTTCCACTACAAGGGTATTGTTGCAAAGCTCTCGAGAAGGAGAGTCTGCCATCATGCATCAATAGAGAAACACTTCAATGGCATAAGAGCATTTTGATGCAAAAGCTTTGTTCCTTTTATGCAATCGAAGCAAGCAGCTGCCCATCCACTAAAGGCTTTCTCCAAGGCTTATGACTAAGGTGGCAACCAAGGCATATATCTTGGCATATCTTGTCATCCGAGTCACCGAAGTCACCATTGGCACCGTTGGCTGTGCGTGAGGGAGGTCAATGATCAAGGAAGATGGAGGCTCCTGGCACTTCCCGAGAGGTCACCCATCCCAATTTGTTCCCCCGGAGCTTATTTAACCGACAAGGATCTTGCCACTAAGCTACACTCTTGTGGTGCTTGAGGAAGGGGAAAGACTAAGGTTCACATTATCTTGAACATGTTTTGTGCCCTCAAAGCCTCTTTTGAAGCATTTTTGGGGTGATTTTTGGAGTACTTTTACGCATAGTTCTCTTTACATAGGTTCAAGAACATTAAGAAGAGTGTTCTTTGTACTTCTAAAAAAATAGATATTCAGATTTGGGGCTTTGTTTTCATTCACACTTATAGATCTATAAGTTTCTTGAAAGGTTTTAGTTGTGTTGGGAGCATCCACTATAAGTTTATTCAGGTTTTTTTAGCCCAAAGAAGATAGTTGACAGACAGTTACAATTGTTGTTGGCTAGCTTTTGGGCTATGAATTCAGCCTTTCAGTGCCATTTTACTGCATATATTGAGCACATTCACACTATGTATTCTCTGTGGATATCACGTATGTATGTCCTTGTGGTCATTGATATAGCGGTTAAGTTTTGTGCATAAAGCCTTTTACATTTCATAAAGAGGGTTGTGGTGAGATTTTCTTAACTAGGAGACACCCAGATCTCAGGCTCTCTTTGTTGATGCAGGTGGAAGACTTACCCAACCTTGCCATAGGAGATGTATGCTAGTTGTTCATAAGTGCTCAATAAGCCTAGTTGGCTTCTTTTGGGTAACTTATTATATGCCGTGGAGTCATTGATTCACTATGCACATTTCCATGTCAGTACTTGTAGTTTTATGAGAATTTGACACTAGTAATATGCTCATTTTGCACAGGAGACTCTAGAAAAAAATTTCCACATTTTTGGTTTTTCCAACTATACAATGGTCGATTTAATCCTTGATACACTTCTTGATGTGAGCAAATTCACTCTCACATAATCCCTTTGGTTGATCTTTACTATTCATTAATCCATTTTTCTCAAGGGACCATTGACTTTGACCCAAAATCCGACACTTTTTGTACTTTCTTGAGCCTTATTGTGCTTGGACTATTCTAGCTCCATTTTCATTCTAGTCAGTTCTCTATCATCATGGCATCAAAAATCACAGCCACATCTAGTGGATCTTGGTCTAGTGCTAGTGTTTTCAAGACAAGCTGTAACTTGCAAGGCAAAGACTATTTTGAGATCCAAAGATTTGATAGCACAAATACTGCTCTATGGAAGAATCAGATTAAAGATGTGCTAATCAAGAGGAGATAGTGGAAGCTAGTAAATGGAATCTCAAAGAAGCATGTTGATATGGATGGTAATGATTGAGATGAGTTGGATGAAATCGTCAAGTCTACCATTCAACTGCACCTAGCAGATAATTTTTACTTTATAGTATTGGACTTTGAAAGTGGAGAGGAGCTTTGGAAGAAGTTATGAATACATATGAAAAAGAAACGGTATCAAATCAAGTGTATTCAATGCGAAAATTATATGAACTTCACATGAAGGACAGAGATAGTGTTGCTTCTCATCTAAACGAGTTTGATGCTATATTCTTCTAATTACACGCTCAAAAAATGGACATAGATAATGAAATGAAAGCAGTCTTTTTGTTATGCACCTTTCCATCATCATGGAATATGTAATAAAGTGATGGGTAGGAGATGGTTGAACCACACCCTTGACAGATAGGAGATGGTTGAACTGCACCCTAAGAGAGAGGATTAGGAAGTAATCTTCCACCATGGATTTTGGGCAAGTGGTTAGCCCATCACATTCCTAAATAAAGTGATAGGTAGGAGATGGTTGAACCACACCCTTGACAGATAGGAGATGGTTGAACCACACCCTTGACAGATAGGAGATGGTTGAATTACACCCTAAGAGAGAGGATTAGGAAATAATCCTCAACCATGGCCTTTGGGGCAAGTGGTTAGCCCATCACATTCCTAGCCAATTCCTTGCAAGATACATTTTGCACAACTATAATTAATAGTGCACCTGGTGATAAACAAGTCTATGATGACATATGTGGACAACTCTTGAGTGAGAAGATTCATAGAAAATCTATGGTTTGCGCTCAAATTGGAGATGCATATAATGTCCATGATTCTTACCAAGGAAAGAATCAACAAAATGTTAGGAGCAAGAACAAGGAAGAGAATGGTCAAGTAAATCAAGGAAGACAAATATCGAATGCCATTTTCATAAGAAAGGACACATGAAGAAAAACTACTATGCATTAAAGAATGCTAAAGGTAAAGTGATGGTTGTTGGCCTTCAAGCAATGAGGAGATAGAGCAGTCAAGTATAATCCGGTACAAAAGAGGCCGAATCATGTTTTTATATGACTTATTTTCAATCAAAAGTTATTTGCATCACTACAAAAGCATTGTAAATACTATTTTTGGTAGGTTAGACTCCATTTTGTTCAAGCCAAGGAGTCCTCAAGATTGAGGAGTATTAGAAGCACTTACGTATCAATTTCCATAATTTTAGACTCTGTTTGAGCCCTCAAATAAGTTAAACTAAGCAGGAGACTAGGTCTCGACAGGGCCAAAAGCTAGTCAAAAACTATAAAAAGAGCTAGAGATTTCATTTTTGAGGTTAGCTTGTTAGAGATTTGAGCTTTCATGAGAAACTTCTTGAGTAATAGAAAGCACTCCATTGTTCCTCTCTTTGTTCTTGCCTTGTGTGTGTGTGTGTATGTGTGTGCATGCTAGTGTGCTTCTCACTCATGCACTTGTGCCTTCACTTGCTCTTGATCTTCATACCAGTCCTCATATCTCCACAGATTAACATTTATGAGGTGGATCTCCTCATGTTGGTACTCACCATTGTGCTAGAGTGACACCAAATTTGGCACCGTTGTTGGGGAGAGAGCTTTAAGGATGAGCGTGTGATGGTAAGATGTAGATTTGTGATGTTGGAATCATAGGTAATATCCTCACTTTTCTTTATTTTTCATTATTTTTCCTTACTTTTTGTACCATCATCATCCTCACCATCTCCTACTCCGTATCCATCTTCACTAAATTTTTAGTTTTTTTGGTCATATTCCCTTCCCCACCTCATTTCACTTGTGAGAGAGAGCGAGAGAGAGCTATGGTGCATTCTACTTTTGTGTGTTTTTTAGCATTTCCTGCAGGTTTCAGCTGTTTCATCATCTTCAACAGCTTGTGTGGGAACAAAAGACCTCTACAAAGGTCCCAAGAGGACGACCTCTGGCTGTTGCAACAAACAGAGAAAGTTTGTATTTCTTGTTTTCATGCATGGCACAATAAACTGCACCACAAGAGCATCCTAAATCACCAGAAAGATCACAAAACTTTGCGTTTTTTTTTGTCTGTCAGGATAGACAGAGACCAGGATAAATGATAGACATTGTCTATCATGATAGACACCCATCTATCATGACAAATAGCCATCTATCACAACAGATAGCCCCCATGACAGACAAAAGATAGCATCTATCACAACAGACACCCATCTATCATGATAAACAGAGACCACAATAGATGGTAGACATCGTCTATCGTGATAAACAGAGACCACGATAGACAATAGACAACTTCTATCATGATAGACACCATCTATTGTGATAGACACCCATCTATCATTACAGACACCTGTTTATCATGGAAAACAATTGTCTATCATGATAGAAAGCCCCCATGACAGACGACACACACCCATCTATTACGACAGACAGAGACCATGACAGAAGATAGACACTTTCTATTGCAATAAACACCCATCTATCATGACAAATAGCCGTCTATCATGATAGATCGCCCCCAAGATAGAGGACAGACAGCATCTATTGTGACAAATACCCGTCTATCGTGACAGATGAAAGAGTCCATCTATCACAGCAGACATCCATCTATCATGATAGATAGCCATTTTTCAGCAAAAATTAAGATGGGAATTTTGTGAAAATTGAGGCTAATTTTGGGCATAATTAGGAACTCTTTTACCTATACAATTATGGACACCTTAGGAAAATACACCAATATCTTGACAGACCCTGTTTGCCTGTTTTAACCTTCTGAACCCTGAATTGACATAACTTTTTCGTACGAAAATCTTTTTTTTGAGATCTAGAGTACGTTGGAAAGATTGTTGTGAATCCTACATGGCGTCAATAGTATTTCTTAAGAATAATGCATTGATTTTCAGATATTGTAATTTAAATTTGACCCTCAATGGGATTAGAAAAATGTAGGGAGCTCTAGAAAGTTTTTATCGATACAAAAGTTAAAAAAAGGGTGGATTTAAAAGTGTCTGAATCAGATTGTCTATCAATTGAAGTCAAAAGCTTGAGCTAAACTTTGAGCTTTTATATGATCATTAAGAGCTCTTGGAGAGACCAATGCAAGGTCCAGTGTGTGTAGGCTTGGGAGCATGCATCCTGAGAATACAAGTGCAACAAGGAGAAGCGACTTGAGGTTGGAAGATATCTCAACCCCCTCAGTCCATTCCTAGCTTAGGCTAAGTGCGAGTAGATTTTTTGATTGATTAGGGTTATGATAGGAACACTCAAGTTGTAAGAGCCTCTAAATTCTCAAGTATAAGAATAGATTAATTATATTCAAGGGACAACTTAAGGGCAAAGAACTTAATCTGATTGGATAGAAAACATCAAGTAGGGAAAACTTAAGTGCTCTTGACAATGCATATCTAAAGACAAAGAAATACATCTTAACGAAATTGAAAGGAACAAGTGATTGATATCAAAGAATCAGTAACGTTGTAGTGGAGATTCTATCTCCACCATTTGGCCCTCTAGTTTGTGGGAAGGGGCACGAAAAGTAAAGATCGATATTTACTTGCAACATGGTGGTCCTTGAATGTCATTTTTAACATCTACAACAAGAAGGTGTTGAATGCTTTTTTATACCCATGGCTTACCCCTACACTTTCACTTGTTGTTGGCTCTACAATCATGTTAGCCTCTTGAATGACCCGGCTTGTTGAATCCTGTAGCTCAAGCGTAAGCACCACCTCCTTTACTTGTCAATCCGCAGAGACATGAGGACCGGTATGAAGACCACGAGCGAGTGAAGGCACAAGTGTGTGAGTGAAAGCACACAAGCATGCACACACATACACACACACGTGCACAAGGTAAGATCAAAGAGAGGAACAATGGAAGGGCTTTGATTACAAAAGAAATCTATTACAAAACTGAAATCTACAAGAAGCTACCCCCAAAAATGAGCTCTCTAGCTCTTTTTATAGTTTCTGGACTAGTTTTGGCCCTGTCCAGACCTAGTGTCCGGCCTAGTTGAAAATTAGGTTCCATGGCTTATTTGAGGGCTCAAATGAAGTCTAAAAATTATCAAAATTGGTACAATGGTACTTCTAATACTCCTCAAGCTTGAGGACTCCTCGGCTTGAACAAAATGGAGTTATAAAAATTGAAAATGGTATTTACAATGGTTTTTAGTGATGAAAATCACTATTTTTGTAGGGGATTCTTCTGATAATTGGACATGTACTTCTTGGAGCTCCCTACTTGCTCCCTCTTCTTGTGTGTCCACTTCTTTGATGTGCTTCTATGCTCTGTCATTGGTCTTGGGCTTCAACACTCCCCCCCCTCTCGAGTTTGTCATCCCTGACAGACCCTTGTTGTAGTGGTTGTTCCATGTAGCACTTTGAGAGGTAGTGTCCATCCTGTGTGAACAAGATCCTTCTATCTATCTATTGTAGCATGTTCGGTTGTCTGATTCTTCCTTTGTCATTGTGAGTTATTGTAAGGCTTAGTTCTTTGGTATGTGTTGCTTCCTTGGATTCTAGTGAGACAGTGTCCTTTTGAGCTCCCAAAAATCGGCTCATTGCTCAAAAGAGATTGTCGAGGTTGAGTTGGAGCAACTGCGGGCTTCGACTTGCTTCCTAGGTATTGTTGTTGTCCCTGTGATATCCTAAAGAACTTCCAAAGGTGATGTTCATTGTACTCGTGTCAAGTACTCGTAACCCATATTAATGATGGGTAAACGTATTGGTGCATGGGTTGAAGAAAATATGTGCCTTGTGCACGGCCATGTCATGTAGCCCTATGCATGCATACTGGGGAAATGCATTAGAAAACATGGTGCAAGAAAGTAGGTCTTGAGCGGATTGCTCAAGGGTCTGCTGATGAAGAGGTTTCCTAATCTAGCAGTGTTGTCGTGATACCCAAGTATAGGATTCTTACCATGAAAGGTTGATCGATAGTCTGCTCTTCATGTTGTACACCCAACATTGTGATGGACCATCAGCTCGTCTTTCATTGTCGATGAGTGTCCATGTTGATGGATCGCTGATGAAACTCTTTGAGTGTCGCGCCCTATCCCCCTTCTTCAAAGCAACGTTTGCCAAATATTGAGAATTGAATTTCTTTATATTCCTTGGCAAACATCATTGGGTAACTACACCAAGCTTAGTTTCACACCTTCTCTTTAGCTCACCCTAAGCAGGAGTCTTCTCCCTTCAAATTCTTCCCTCCTACCATGGTAAGGGGAAACAGTAGTTGTGGATGCCATGTTCCTGCCAAGTGCTTGACATCTACCAGATAAGGCAACAATAATAGTAGCTGCTAGCCGAGACACACTTCTATCCAAGCCATGGTTCCACCTTCAACTAAGCATGACTTATTCATGTTCCATAAACCAAACTTGGGAACAAGCTCCCTTTTTTTATTTTTATTTTTATTTTTTACTACCATTTCATAAGCAAGAAGACAAATGTTAGTATCAAAAAACATAGTTGACATATGTCAATGTGCTCTTGTGCATGGGACTCTCAAATGTGTCTATGCACGGCCATGTAGTGTGGCCCTATAATAATGCATACTTTGGAAATGCATGACCTGAATGGTGCATAAGACAGGGTTGTGCAAGGAGCACATGGTTGTCACTCGTCGAGGCTTTCGATGTTATTTGCAGATGCTATGACAGCCTTTGTTAGAAGTATCCATTGGATCCCCGAATGACAATTGATACTTCCTCCTTATAGGGATCCATTTGAGATTGGTCTTTGCTTGTTTAGTGATCTCCTTTGGCGGCTCCATGTTTGGATGCTTTCTTGAGGCTTTGATCCTGCGTGGTTGGCACTGTGGTTCTATTGGGCCTACCGATGCTTTTGGTTTCCATACCCATATCCTTGTGGAAGAGGTTCTTTGATCTTTTTTGGAGCTCTGTGCTTGATTTAGTCCCTTACCTCGCCTTGGTGTCTTTGTTGTGCAGGTTGTTGCCTTGAAGCCCCCCCTAGATTCTTTCTGAGTTTCGGCTTGATTGCTTTGTGTCCTTCGATTGGAAGTGGTCTTTCTTGAAGATAAGTCATGGTAGGCCTAGACCATAGATTTTGAAGTCTAGTGTGAGGGGGCTGATTTTGTACAAGGGCTTTCTTTGGTACCCATATCATAGTGCGATTCGGTTGGGCTCTAAGTAATTTCTTGGCCACCCAAATTTTCTTGATATTACCAAGAAAATGTGATTTCTGTTTCTTGATGCAAGGGTCTTTTGGGCCTTCTATGCGAGTTTTTTGAGAAAACTCATCTTTACATGGGGAATGCAACAAAGGTTGATCTTCTATACATGCATCAGACTTTTGCAAGGGGTCAATGGGTAGTGTTGTTGGAGATTGATCTACAGATTCATCAATACATTTATCCGTATTACACATAGAATCTCTAGGTGTACAAATGGGTGATGGATTGTCATGATTCACCCTCGAGTCAACATCATTTTTCACATCAGCGATACAAAGTATTTGTTCATCATCTCCTTCTTGATGATATGAGTGTAGATCATCCCTGCTTATGGTTTTAGGAGGAGAATCCAAATTTACCGAAAGAGAGGGACCTTCCACTTCCCCCAAACACTTGGAGTCCTCCATTTCTCCATTCTCCAAGGTTTCCTGTGATTTACTCAAAGAAGGATTAGATTCAAAAACATGAGTAGAAAGAAAACATTTTTCATGAAAAGCACACTCCTTGAAAAGATGATTTTGCCCCCAATTATCATAAGGTGGATAGTCATTAGGATTTTCCATAGACATATATGTAGAAGCACAGGTAATAGGTGGAGAAGACACCTCAAATTCTTGATGATTTTGTGTAATGGACCTTTGGGTGCCAATGATCAAGTCTTCATCTATACAATCCATGACAAAGAAGGTTTCCAAAAATTGCATATCATCCACCTTAACAGGTAACACAACTTGACCCATGCAATCATAATGTTCACCATCCATGAGGATAGAAGAGTGAGTTGTTGGTTGAATGTTCTCTAAGATAATCATACCACTAGGTCAATATGAATTAAATTCCACTCACAATTAAGATTGATCATATCCTATTCTGATATCCACAAAAGTATTATCATATTCTCTTGTTGCAAATAAGGATCCAACCCCCTTAGACATTTCCCCCGTTTCCTTGACTCCTTGCAATTTTTCTCTAGATGTTTCATCCTCATGTGAGATTATTTCATGCATTTCATGTTCATCTCCCTTCTCTTTTCCCATCTTAGCCCCCTTTCTTCTCTCTTTTGCTTTTTTCTTTCCCATGATGCAATTTTTCTCCCTCTTGGCATTGCAAAAATATCCTTTGGAGCCCCCTTGGTTTCTTGGTCCCACTTGAGGGTCAACTTCAAATTATCCTACCTGAAAATTAACGCATTATTCTTATAAAAAACAATTGAGGCCATGTAGGATTTGAAACGAGCTTTTCAATGAGCTTTTCAACGAGACCAAAATCTCATCAATCGGAGTTCGTATGGTCAAGTTATGACCATTCAGGCACTAAAGGGTCAAAACAGGCTCTCAGGGTTCAGGAGATCCCTCTCTGGTTTCTAGGCCTTTTGCCCACTTCCAAGGTTCTAAAGTTATACCAAGGTGCCTAAAATTAAGCTCAACTACCCTTCCAATCACTCAAAGAATATCCCTAAATTTTCATGCGTTAATGGCCGTGTATCGCGATAGGTCGGGTCGAGGTGTCGCGATAGGTGGGAAGTGTCGCGATAGGTTGAGGTGTCGCGATAGCTCGTGAAGTGTCGCGATAGGTCGAGGTGTCGCGATAGGTCGTGAAGTGTCGCGATAGGTGGGAAGTGTCGCGATAGGTCGTGAGGTATCGCGATAGGTCGGGTCGAGGTGTCGCGATAGGTGGGAAGTGTCGCGATAGCTCGTGAAGTGTCGCGATAGCTCGTGAAGTGTCGCGATAGGTCGAGGTGTCGCGATAGCTCATGAAGTGTCGTGATAGGTGGGAAGTGTCGCGATAGGTCGGGTCGAGGTGTCGCGATAGCTCGTGAAGTGTCGCGATAGGTCGAAGTGTCGCGATAGGTCGTGAGGTGTCGCGATAGGTCGGGTCGAGGTGTCGCGATAGGTGGGAAGTGTCGCGATAGGTCGAAGTGTCGCGATAGGTCGTGAGGTGTCGCGATAGCTCGTGAGGTGTCGCGATAGGTCGTGAGGTGTCGCGATAGGTCGTGAGGTGTCGCGGTAGGTCGTGAGGTGTCGCGATAGCTCGGGATATGGTGAATTTTTCTGTTCTGTCTAGTGATCCTGGGAGCTCTAGGCCTGCGCAGTGTCGTGGTGCACTCAGAATCGTGATTGGGTGAAATTTTCGGAGTGTCGCGATAGCTCGAGCTCAACGCCTCGGGGACTGTGCAGACAAATTTTGTACCTGCTGAGCTTGCTGGAGATGATGATGGAGCTGCCACCTGCAAGAAACATGCAAAAAACACACAAAGACAAGCACACACACTCGCTCTCTCTCAAACTCGCACACAACAAATGAGGGAATGATGAGGAAGAGGGAATATGTAGTGGAGAAGGAGGTGGAAGTGGAGATGGAGAAGGAGGTGAAGATGAAGATGGAGATGGAGAAAAATCAGAAATTTACCTACTACTTACCATTCCAACGCGTCCTCTCTACGTCTTACCATCACACGCTCGTCCTCAAAGCTCGATCCCCGGCAACGGCGCCAAAATTTGGTGTAGCTCAGTGATGAGTAGCACCTCCTTTAATGTCAATCCGGGAAGACGTGAGGATGGTATGACGACCACGAGCAAGTGGAAGCACAAGTGCGTGAGTGAGAAGCACACAAGCATGCGCACACATACACGCACACGCGCACATACGGCAAGAACAAAGAGAGTAAGACAATGGAATCACTTCTATTGCAACCAAGTTCTCATACAAGCTCAAACTACAAGAAGCTAGCCCAAAAATGAGCTCTCTAGCTCTATTTATAGTTTTTGACTAGCTTTGGCCCTGTCCAGACCTAGTGCCCGGCCTAGTTAAAAATTAGGTTCCAGGGCTTATTTGAGGGCTCAAACGAGATCTAAAAATTATGAAAATTGGCAGGAAACTACTTCTAAGGCTCCCCAAGCTCGAGGACTCCTCGGCTTGGTACAAAATGGAGCTACAAAAAGGTGATGAAATGATATTTACAAGGGTTTTTAGTGATGAGAATCACTTAAAAATGATGTAAGGGTTTTGAAAAAAAATGAAGGGTTGCCTTAGTGCTAGATCTGCATGTGTGTCCGTACTTGCTTCTTCCCGTATACTATCAACACTATAATTCCAAGCTCTTGGAGCTTGTTTCAATCCATACAGAGCTTTCTTCAGTTTGCACACATAATTGGGATGATGTGCATCTTCATAACCAAGAGGTTGTGCCATATAGACTTTCTCTATATAGCTTTTCTCTTCTTTCCTTCCATTTCTGTGCTTTAGTGTTCTGGGTACTCTCACGTGGGTCCCCACAATCTTCAACTATTTGAATTTTGGGACTTACCGTTCTTTTGCTCTCTCGTTCCTATTCTGGTTGTTTTCCTTTTAGTTCTTTCATTTGAGATCTTGTAATGGCCTTCAATGGTACTGTGTATTCTTTATCACTTCTGGGTGCTTCTATCACCTCAATTACATTAATTGGTGCAGTGTCTTGGACTTTGGTTGGATTCTTAGGGCAATCTCTGAAAAGATGTTCCTTTCCGCAATCGTTGCAATATCCTTCCCAAGTCCTAGAGGGTGGTGGATTATATGGTCGAGGACATTCTCTAATAAAATGGTCTCCTCCACATCTATAGCAAGGTCCTCTCGGCATGGGTGGTCTAATGGGGGGTCTCATAGGTGGTTGTGCTTTAGGTGCAGTATACATCAAAGTTGCTACCTCCATTCCATAGGCCTGATCATAACCTTCATGTCCATAATAAGCCGAATCATAAGCTGATTAATACTCTAACCTGTTGGCTTCATAGGGATAATAATCTCCTGGGGGCAGCTCATATCCAGGGTTTGTTGATTCTACACTGGTCATCGTTGAGGCTTGCACTATGGCTCTTTCCAAATTTTCTTCTGGTTGAGTATACTTCACAGGTACCACTTGTTGAGGTTGTGACAGTTGTGGTCCTAACACTGGTTGGGGTGGTGGATATGTTACTTGCTCGTATGGTCTCGGTGTTCCTGCTGGTGTTGAATAGGGATTGTACCTGAGCATCTCTCTGCTTGGCTCTCTAGGTGGACATCCGTATGGTCGATACTGAGGTGGTTGTAACGGTCGTGCCTCTCTATTGAATGGGAAGTTCTCTGTGGTGTTATTGGTGTATTTTTGTTCTATGTGGCAGTACAAGGTGGTTCCTTGTTGGAGTTGTCTGTTATAAGGATATGTCTGATGAGCACCGGTCCCTCCTCGTACACACGTGTGTGGGGTGATCTCCTCCACATAGACTACATCTTCGTAACATGGGCACTCTTAACGCTGGGTGTTGGTAGTTTCTCTGTCCTTGGACTCCCAATTTCTTAGCCACAAGCTCTGCTATTTCCTCCACATTACTGGAGATGGATGTAATAGTACTCCAAGAGTCTTCTGATTTAGTGGGGTTGGGTGTGCTCTTTAGATCCTCAACTAGATTGTCTTCTAGGTCAATGCACTCTTGAAGACATTCACTCAGGGTTTGTAACCTTTTCACATAAAAAAAAGTTCTTAGGGTTCCATTCGTAAGTCCGTCCAAAGACAATGAAATCATTTTTTGCTGAGTGGGTCTCTCTGCAGTTGGGCATCTATCAACATACTAGTTAAATCTTCATGCGGTCGTTTTCACAGTTTCATTAGGGTTTTGTTTAAAGCTGTGGACTAAAGATGCAGAATTGTGTTTAATCCCTCTTTTAGTGAATTCCCCAATGAATTCGTGA
>CM035435.1:91554152-91661652 GCA_020310875.1 Ceratopteris richardii | reverse complement strand
GACGTATATCTGTGATAGAAAGTAAGAGGATAGATAAAGTATACCAAACAGAAGTTGTGTGACGCATTCATTGTAAGTCACATGGTCACAGCCAAAAATCACAGCAGCAAGCTCCTCCACCGGAAGGTTCAAGAATGGGAGCGGTGATGAAGGAGAATGGCTAGCCCAAGAGGAAGGAGAATGAAGGCCTTTGTATGTTTCGGTCTTACGTCCAGCTCCCATGACAGAAGCACTTTGCTGGCGATGAGACTTGTAAGAGTAATTTTAGAGTTTGTTGGAAAACGTAATTACAAATTTATGTAATGAGATCATATGCTACGTGTGTATTAATTACAATAATACTTTCATAATAATATTTTTTATGAATGAAGGCATTCTGTGGGTAGAATATTGACACCAATGGATGAAGATATGAAAGATATTGACACCAGCATTCACGAGTTCACTGTCAAGGATGTAGTTGACAATGATGTGGATAGCAATCTGTGGAGCATGCGCAAGAGCAAGGCTAAGTGGTTCAGGATCTTGGGTGTTCTATCGGGTATGATCGCCGTTGGGAGGTGGTTTTCTGATATTTGCAGATGGAAGAACCCTATCACCACAGTTCTTGAATATCAAACATCATATTCATACTAGCTAATGACACCCAATATGTTGTTTTTTTTTTCAATATTTTTAAAAATTCTCTTTGGAGTTCTCCAAATATCATGTCACCTATATCCATGTAAGCAACTACTCATGAATTATGAACCACTCTAGTAAATTGTGGATGATTGAAATCTTAACCAATAATATCGCAATAAATATACCGATGCAAAGTTGCATGTATGTAGTGTTATTTTCTCCTTTCTTTCGTTCATGTTGTATTCTTAAGATGTAGATATATAGATGTTGGCAAACTTGAACTTCTATAACATTTCAAGAACAAGTCTCAACAATTAGGAGAACAAGAGAGAGAGTCAACAAAGAGAGAGAGACAGAGAGAGAGAGAGAATTCAAAGCGAAAAAGATGTAGAAAGAGAGAAACAGAGACCTGCATATACTTGCTTTAGCTCGTAAGCGTAGCGCAACTGCGAACGTTGGAGAGCTCTTCGATCAGATGCGTGAAAATGCCGATCGAAGAGCCTCCAATATTCTAATTTTTTCCCGTCAACAGACCGTCGTGTAAGCGATGCTAGATGCGTCGCATAAACGACGTGCACACAGTGTCGCTTATGCGACGTACAAAGCTACGCTTTTGGAACCCACATATAAGCGACGCTACAGGCAAGCGTCGCAGGTCGCAGTACAAGTCGCAAAACACGTCGTTCACTTCATCGTTTAATCGACGGTCCGCACGCGATGCTCATTACGACGCATGTTGAAATTTTATAGTGACGAATTTGTGTCGCCTTAACCGTCGCAATACGCCCGTATTCCTTGTAGTGAGGGTTTGGACTTCCTGAGTTTTCCTGTCCCACTAACTCTCCCCTTTCATTGATCAAATCGGGAAATTCAGACATAATGTATATGTGACTAGCCTTATCCATGTATGCTCCTCCTTCGTACTTCACAGCAGGTCTGGGCACAATCGTGGCATCCATGGAAGTTACCATTCTAGCCACAGATCGGTTTAAGCCATCCAGGTAGATGGGAATCTCTTGGGCATTAGTAGAAACATATTGTAAGGAGGTGCGGTACTCGCCCTCCACAGTGGTCATGAAGTTTCTACCCAAAGCTCGACCATGCATGTCTTCTGAGGCCATTGGTATCTCCTCCTCTGAATCACTAGAGTTGTCTGAATAGGCCGAGCGGTGACTAACTTGAGCGGCACTTCCCACAGAAGATATGACACTTCTTCGGCTACTTAGCACTCTTCCTGACCTCAAGTTCATTCACCCTCCTAAGGCTCCCTAGGTCTCTGGAACTCTTCCCAAGTGGCTCCTCAAATGCCTCAAAGTTGCCCTTAAAAACTGCTTCAAATGCTCTGGGCGATACCACTTTAGGCAATACCACTCTGTCCACGATACGATACCTGAAACCTCGGTGATACGATACTCAAGCAACAGAGGATACGATACCGTTGTTGGTCACGATACGATACGAGCTAACCTGACAATCAACCTTCAGATTAGACGATATAATACCAATATCCACCCACAATACGATACTAAAAAGGGTACGATACAATACTAGAGTTTGCCTCGATACGATACCTGAATAATAGCCGATATGATACCAGCCTCCTCACACAATATGATACCACTGCAAAGGGACGATACGATACCAAATTGGTATCGCGATATGACGTCTGAAAGTGAGACGATACGATACTTGGGAACTGGATGATACGATACCAAATGCTACGACGACACGATACCAGAGTGGGACACAATACGATACCGATGGTTAGGCGATATGATACCACCGAACTGCACGATACGATACTAGTATGGTCTTGCAATACGACGCTCGAATTGAGAGGCGATACGCTACCTGGGCTTCTCGCGATACGATACTGCGACAGGTTGCGATACGATACCACTGACCTACGTGATACGATACCTGAATGATTCGGTGATACAATACTAGGGTACGGGACGATACGATACTTGTATGGTATCGCGATACGAACGGACAGGACACGATACGATACCAAGGCAAGTGGCGATACGGTACCACCGCTTGGACGATACGATACTATGGTGGTATCGCGATACTATACTAGGAAGCGGGACGATACGATACCAGAAGTGGACCACGACACGATACCACTTTGGTAGAATGCGATCCCGATACCAACCTCTCGATATGATACCACGAGTGGTATCACGATACCAAGGTCGGCAATCCACGATACGATACTTCAGCGAGTATCGCGATACAAGGGAATTTTTGGTATCGTGATACCAAAACTCAACCGATCGCGATACTCAAGCCAAAGTATCTCAAAAATCAAAATTTCTCCTTCCCCCTTGTACTTTTCTTACCCCTCTTCACTTCTACACTCTTGCTTCACAAAAAGAAGTCCTCCAAACTCACTGTTTTCCCCCCTCGATACCGGTTGTGCAATTATTCACGTGTAAATGGAAATTTTCACAACTTTTGAGTTTAAAGTTTGCATGTTACTTACCCTTAAGTTGTACTAATCAAGCCCTGAAGTCACAAGGTGAGTGTGAGGGCTCAGATTGCACGATAGAGCTTCGACGATACAAGTCGCTACGCTCAGACGATATCAGAATGAAAGAAGGTGTCAAATGATTTCAAATTTTTGGTTTTTATACTTTTGTGGAGACAAAAACTGAACTACACTAATTTTGGCAAATTTTTTGGGATTTTTTGGTGATCTTGGCTTACTCCTACTCCACTCCTCTTCTCCTAACCTAACCCTAATTCTCTCTTCTCTCCCTTCTTACTCGCCCTAAACCTAAAAACTTATTACACACACCTCCGGGATGTGAAGTAACAAGTGTTGAAGCGGTTGACTACTTGCCACTGAATAAATTCACTTCTACAAGTACGATTTCATCACACTCTAGCTATAATCATCACGAAGGCACCTTGGCTGAGTGTTCCCCGGCAACGGCGCCAAAAAGGTGTGTACCTGAGTCAAGAAGACTCAAGGACTTGTGTCAATGAGACTAAACCCCGATTGCCACACAAGTGTGTATAGTGGGAAATTGACACACGCTTATTTGTCAATCCGATTAAACGACCTAACCAAGCGTATGAGGACATGTGCACACATGATGGAAAATGAAGTGGTTCAGTTGATATGTATGAGAAAAGACTAATCCACCTCTCTAACTCACTAAAATACTGGAAGTGTCTACCGCGACACCACTTACAGTAGTTTTCAGTAAATCGAGGATTTCTCCCAGCTCCGAACTCTGAATATAGTATATTCATTTTGAATCTCTTGATGAGACGCATCTATTGGAAGTAGTTTCACTCGATTCTGACAACCTTGCTTCAAGTTATGACCAAAATAGTGAATGGTGGGAAGCACCCACACTCACTCCACAACTTCTGCAAGTTCACACACACACTACAATGGCTCAAAAACAGTAGGGAGGGGTAGACAACAGTCCTACACACACATTCCAAGCATTACACACACATAGAAGATCAAAGAGAAGATGGAAATCTGCAGGAAAGAGGCAAATTCGAAATTCAGGAGCTCTCCTTCTTTACAATGGCAAAAAGTCTTTACAAAGAGTCACAAAGTGACTTATATACATGTGCCCTAAATTTGGTCCTTTCACACAAGAGACCAGCACTTTATTCCTAAAAAGTGAATTTCCTACTAATTTACAAGGGATATTTTACAATAAGTTGGGATTATGCAACTAGAGGACTCCACTAGTTCATTTACATGGCTTGAGGGAATTTCCTAAGACTTTGAAGAAGGAAAATTATGCCCATTAATTTGAAAATTTTGGGGCTCTTTACTTTGATCGATTTGACTTTGACCATTATAACTTTAATGGGCTCAACAAAGGTGAAAGTCAATAGAAAGACATCGTGTACACTGGGAAGACGATTAACAAAGAACCCTATCTCAGCAATTAGAACAACCATAGGGAGAAGAAGAAGAAGAAGAAGAAGAGGAAGAAGGAGAAGAAGAAGAAGCTACCGAAGCCCCAATCTATATTGCAGACCTCTACAAATTATACAAAATCATTGAAAGAGCGCAGGCACAACAATTACTTTTTGAACAGAGTAGTAGAGTGCTCATGGCCTAGCTCTTGGAAAGGGCTGGTGTCGACTCTGAATTCAGTGAAACTCTGCTACTACTCTTAGAAACCTATGGTATAGTGGAAGAGATACAATGCACATTGTAGAGGCCACCCAGCCAATATGACCCATGCAAATTCCAAACACGACTAAGATCCGATAAAAGCATTCAGATCTCCATCACCAGTGTGGAGACAACCACAACGGAAATCGAACCAATCAACACAACATCCCAAGAAGTTGGAACTCATATCCATGAAACAATAGTCGTCCATGAAGACACAATAGAGCCACTACCTCCAACACCTCCACCTTCACCCCCTTGTACCGAGGTTGTAAATATTATTCCTACCACTGATACCCAAGATCAACTCTTCATCTTTCATAGCCCCACTTCTAGTTCACACCTATTTTCTTCTTTTGACAACCCCTTGTATCATACTGGCATCGTTGCCTCAGAACCCCTCATTGATCGTGCCATAGGACATCCGACCTCTACAACCTCAGTCATAGGACACCCAGACATGAGATCCACTTTTATAGGATTCCCTGTCTCCAAACCTCCTTCCATGGCATTCCCACCTCCAAGCTCTTACTTTCCACCCTCCATCCTACCATTCATTCAACTTGTCGATGCCTTTCTTTCTTGACTGTTTCAAGCCACCACCAAAGTCTCCTTGTCGGTCCCATTCCCAACACCAACACCACAATTATTTACCACCACCTCACACACACAACCTACCATTTAGATGTATATGGTAGACACCACACTCACCTCCATGTCGGACAAAATGGACATTTCACCACCCATAGCACCTCCCCCTCCCCCCATGTTTCCACCACCCCCCATTCCCCCACCTCCAACTTCACCTGCACACACCTTTGTATTAGACATAGCATCCACAATTCCCATCCCCCATTCCCTCTCCCTTGCATAAACCATTGTACAAACTGCATCATCATCTATAGATAGTGCATTTGACACTATGCTCTGGTGTATGTCATAGCTAAGGATAGAATACCATAAACTACAGGCACATAATAGATGTTACAAGAGTGCTCTACAGAACTACAACTATAGATAACAATACTTGAGGAAGACAATGAAAGTCTACAAATGTAGTATCATACATTACAAGAAGCACATAGCACATTAGAGGCAAAGTTTCATAAGATAGACCAAGAAGCCATGCAACAAGTCAAAGGTCATCTTTGGATACAGTTGGAATTCAACATTAAACTCCAGTGCAACATGGTGCTGCTAAGAAGGCATCTCGTAGCAGCTCACGAGAATAATAGATTATTGCGACTCCAAAATCAAGAAGATTTAGAAGCAACCATAGGGAGCACACAAGGGGTGACTGTGTACTCAAGTCAAGAAGACTCAAGGACTCGTGCCAATGAGACTGTACCTCTATTGCAACACAAGTGCGTATAGTGGGAAATTAACACACATTTAAATGTCAATCCGATCGAATGACCTAACCAAGTGTATGAAGACATGTGCACACATGATGGAAAATAAAGTGACTCAGTTGCTATGCATGAGAAAAGACTACTCCACCTCTCACACTCACTGAAAGATTGAAAGTGTCTGTCGTGATACCTCTTACAGTAGTTTTCAGTAAATCAAAGATTTCTCCCAGCTCCAAGCTCTGAATATAGTCAATAGGGTACTCATTTTGAAGCTGTCGACAAGACACATCTATTGGAAGTTGTTTCACTCGATTTTGACAACTCTGCTTCAAGTTATGACCAAAATGGTGAATGGCGGGAAACACCCACACTCACGCCACAACTCCTACAAGCTCACACACACACTACCGTCGCTCAAAAACTGTGGGGAGGGGTAGACAACAGTCCTACACACACATTCCAAGCATTACACACACATACAAGATCAAAGAGGAGATGGAAATCTGCAAGAAAGAGGCAAATTCGAAATTTTGGAGAGCTCCTTCTTCACAATGGCAAAAAGTCTCTACAAAGAGTCACCAAGTGACTTATATACATGTGCCCTAAGTTTGGTTCTTTCACACAAGAGACCGGCACTTTATTCCAAAAAAGTGAATTTCCTACTAATTTACAAGGGATATTTTACAACAAGTTGGGATTATGCATCTAGAGGACTCCTCTATTGCATTTACATGGCTTTAAGGGAATTCTCTAAGACCTCGAAGGAGAAAAATTATGCCCATTAATTTGAAAATTTTGGGGCTCTTCTCTTGTGCTCCTTTGCTTTGCAACACTCTCCCCCTCTTTGTCTCTCTCGTCCCTTGACAGGCTTTACTTCTTATCTTTCCCTTGTCGTCTGCACACATCCCTTGGTCAGTCCTGCCGACTGGTTGAACTGGCGTTCCGTTTTAATGGTCTTGTTCTTGATTTTTCTTTTACATCCTCTCGGCCTGATGCATTTGTCTTGCCTAATAAGTCGGGTTGCCACGCATGCAATTAGTGACTAGGAATGTGTTGTCCTTAGTCACCTCTTTCTAGCTTTTGGTCTTCTGATTTGTCCTGGTTGCACACATCTGACCCGGTTGTATTGTTCTGAGCCTGTTTGCTTTGTTGACAACGCACGTTATCAGCGGAAGGATTATTACCTGCTACATATTGTCTTGCACTTCTTCATGTATGTTTCTTGGCCCTGGTCCGTCCTTCCCATGAAATGTCCTGGTTTTGATTGATCTTTAATTTCAATTCTTAGGACCTGGATGATTCGCGTCATTGCCTGATGTGTGCCCCTGCGCGGCTTTGGGCAGAGGGTGGTTCTTCTTTATATGCTCTTCATTCTTTATTGAGCCATTTTCAACTTTGATGTTCTTCTTCTTCTTTTCTTGCTTGATTCCCCTTCCACACGTCCCTCCTCCTGAACTCTGTTGTCCCCGACATGCTTTTTGTGGCGACGTGTATAGGTCTGTATGGCTGCTTGCTCTCTTTGGTTCAGAAGATTAGCATGACATATCATAAATTCCTTCCACTGTGTTGACTTCACTCCATCCTCTGGTGCTTATCGATGATCCGCAAAAAAACTCGTCTCATAAGCGACTAGACGTGCATTAAGGTTCGAAGTCATTTTGACAAAAATTTCGGAATCGATTTCGAAGAAGCTAGTGAAGAATGCTTCTTCGAAAGTTTGCATATAGGTTGATGGCAAGAACATAATTCGAGAATAATATACCATAAGTGTTAATCGGCTTGGAATAGTAGATAGATCAAAAATGAGTGCTTCAGATCCTTGCGTAATGCAGATGAAATTCAAAAAAGTATATTTTGCATGCTGGAAGACTTTGATTACTATTAGTAGCATACTGAATATTTTATTGGTCATTTTAACTGCTAAGTCCGAGACCGTAGCGTATCTAGCAATCCAAAATTCCATTGTTTTGACCATATATTCTTCCGTTGGTAGGTAGTTATGAGGTGGACTAGGTAATAATGGGTAATTCAACCATTGATTATTGATGTTTACCTGGCGCTGTCCTTCCCAAAATTGCAACCAAGAGCGTCTGCGGGGTACTGGGCAAAAAGATGGGTTTACCTGAAGCACATATGGTGATGCCTCCCACTGTACCTGTAGTGTTGGATTCTTTTCCAAAACTTTGCATCTCCAAATGGGATCAGCCTTCTCAAATTCTTCTTGGGTATACTTGAATGTATCTTGGCTGAAGTGGAGATTGTAGTCCGGATCTTTATTTGTCCTAGTCTTTATATATTGTCGCGTTTTTTCTTTCAGCAGGCCATATGGTACACTGAAAGGCTTCAAAATCTGCTCCAAGTTTTTGCTTTCTATCTCAACTTCCTTCATTACTTGGATTATTTGATCTTCAAATTCAGTCGTAAGCTGGGACACCAGTAGTGCTCTTTCTGGTCGGCTTAGTTCTGCAATGTCTCGAGTAGTATGCTCAATTTGAACCTGCTGTTCCGCCCTTATCGGTGAATGATGTGAGGCGCTGTCCTTCCCAAAATTGCAACCAAGAGCGTCTGCGGGGTACTGGGCAAAAAGATGGGTTTACCTGAAGCACATATGGTGATGCCTCCCACTGTACCTGTAGTGTTGGATTCTTTTCCAAAACTTTGCATCTCCAAATGGGATCAGCCTTCTCAAATTCTTCTTGGGTATACTTGAATGTATCTTGGCTGAAGTGGAGATTGTAGTCCGGATCTTTATTTGTCCTAGTCTTTATATATTGTCGCGTTTTTTCTTTCAGCAGGCCATATGGTACACTGAAAGGCTTCAAAATCTGCTCCAAGTTTTTGCTTTCTATCTCAACTTCCTTCATTACTTGGATTATTTGATCTTCAAATTCAGTCGTAAGCTGGGACACCAGTAGTGCTCTTTCTGGTCGGCTTAGTTCTGCAATGTCTCGAGTAGTATGCTCAATTTGAACCTGCTGTTCCGCCCTTATCGGTGAATGATGTGAGGGGGGAGAGAGAGGACGTACCTCATTCTCCACAGTAGTCGCGATTGACGGTGGAACTACTGGTGTCCCCTGAATTGTTTTCTGCTCTAACTGCTCTTGAAGCTGTTTAATCAATTCATCTTTCTGCTTTATTTCCTCAGTAGCTTGTGCAATGGTATCCTTGTGTTTGAGAAGTTCTTGAGCAACTATATCTAAATGATCAGTGTCTTCTTTACATTGCAGGAGATAATGATTTTCAGCTTTTTTCCATTTAGTTCTTAGGGCAATTGTGTCCTCCATGTATCTTGCTTCCCAATCTGCTATGACTGCCTGGTCCTGCTTGAGCTGATTTTCATACTTAGCTAGCTTTTCTTCCAACTCTTTGATATCCGTTTCTGAGCTTTCATGAGCTTCTATTGGCTGATCACTTAGAAGAGTTGTCATGAGCTCTTTGTTGCGGTTTCGTAGGTTTTCCACTTTCTCCATGTATACCTTGAGCTGAGATTCCAATATTTTGCTCCTAGCGTTCATCCGTGCCTTCTCAGTCTCGTTAGTTTCTAATTTCTTTGTTAATACCTGTAGTTGCTCCTTTAACCCTTCATTTTCCATGGTTAGAGTTTGACACTGTTGCTTGAACTCTTGAACTTCATTGTGTTTCATCTGTACTTGTTCTCTAGTGGATTTTAATTGTGTTGAAAGACTGTTATTCTTTTCTTTAAGCGCATGCTTGTCCTGCATCGCTTGATCATATTCTTCATCAGCCTCAAGTATTAACTGTTGTGTGTCTAGTGCGGTTCTGATCATGTCTTGTACTACTGGCTTGAGCTGAGCTATGTCAACATTTAACCACATCCTAGGTATGCTTGGAGCTTCGTTGGATTGAACATCTTTTCCCTACTCCACGTGGATGGTTTTGTTGTGTGGTTGTCTAATTTGTAATTGTATGTTTTGTACTTTTTCTTGTTCATCCAAATCAAGAGCTTTTGTGGCACTCCCTTGAAATGTGACATCCATGGGGGAGGTTTTTGCCATAACCCTTATTGGTGTGAAGGGTTCTTCGTCTTCTATTTTCTCTTCTTGAGGCTCTTTCTTTGGTATCTTTATGGACATTTCGAGAGGTGGTGTGGCCTCCTTGATACGAATAGTGGAAGTCTCATTAAGTTTTATCACATGCGTACCTTCTTGGTCTGCTTCCTTACTTGTGGTGTTCCTATCAGTATGCATAGTGTGGTCATCCGTCTTCAGGCCTTTTGCTTCTTCATTGTAGTTGACTGCATTCAATTCTACCCATTGTCCATAATCCTTTGACTCACTTTGAATATTCACATTTAATAGTGAGGTGTCGGGTTCTTCTTGTGCATTCGAGGATGAGCTTGAATTGTCCAGCCCTATTTCCCTGTACCGATGGACTTTGGTGAGTTTTCTTTTCGCTTCCGCTTCTTGTTGGGTCTGTTGATAATGGTGACCTTGCACAGGTAAATTGACTTGTCCTTTTGTATATTGGTGTGTCTCTTTCAGGGCCCTAGTTAAGTCTTCATTTGTAATCCGCCTTTGCTCTTCAATTGTTGTTTTCGGTAGTACATGTGTCCTTTTCGTGGCTGGAGCTTCCTCTTCCATTTGCTTGACTTCCTTGAGTCTCTTTGTGCCTCTCATTCTGGGTTGAGAGCTAGTTTCTACTTCTTCTACAATCTTGACTCCTCTTTTCTTTTTAGGAACGGTGGCAACTTTGGCATACTTCGCCATGGCAGTTGATGATGGCATTTCTTGCAGGTGCTCTCGAATGCCTAAAGCGTGGTAGATCAATATCGTCTGGGCCACACTGCCATTGAGGAACTTTTTATTATTCCATTGCTTTTTTGCTTCGAATAACCTTTCTTGGATGTAAGGGGTCAGATTAATCTGATTGCCAATCTCCTTAATGGCATGTGAGATCAGTTGAACAATAATCTTTTGAGGGGCCGTATACCGATGCATATTCGGGAAGCAAAAGTGTTGGTGAATAAGCCTCACTTCCTCTTCTATGTCCACCCGGTTAATGTCTGTGAATGTCTTGGTCTTTGCGCCTCGGCTCTCTTCTTTTACTACGGTAGTTCCATCCTTTTCCCATCCAAAGGCTTCTTTAATCAAGTCATGCGTAAATTGGATGACTACCCATTCACCTATTTTATCCATCACTCCAGCCTCAGGCACCAATGGATCATGCAGTGCTGGCTGTAGGGTATTCATGACCTGTGTGCATCTTTGAAAGTCGAGCTTATAGATTGGAAGTTCAAAATATTTATGTATGCCCGCTTTCTTCATGGTGTCTACAATAGACGGGCATTCATGTAGTACTCTTAAATCCTGGGACATGATTAGAAATTGATGATCTGTATCCATAACTTTGATCGTCGCCAGCAAGAGATACTCCCCAGCTGGTTGATCTTCTTGAAACCAGTGTCCCTTTGCCTTGGTGATACTCTGGAGTGGAAATTCCAATACTTCCTCTTGTACTGTTGCTTCAGAATCTTCAGAAGCCATCTGCACTTGTAAGGAAAAGTGCATTAGCTTCAAAGGAAAGCATGAAGCTGTGTAGTGCATTGTAGTGATTATTGGTGTTCCATCACTCCGTTTCCCATGGTTCTATAAGTGAGATCTCTTACCACATCTTTTTATTTCTTATCCTGAAAGAAAACAAGCGTTAGTATAGCCAAAGCATTTATTTATGTACATAGTATGTCCATTCCTAAGAGAGTTGAAGCTATGATCTAATCTCCATTGGAGAATGTGCACCATTGATTCTATCAGGTACATTCTGTGCCGAATGCGTGGCCTTGTAATGTGGCCCTACTATGCATACTTTAGGTGCATCCGTTGCTTCATGAGTGCAATTGGCGTATCCATTGTTTCGATGGTCCATCCCTTGCAGTCGCTTGGGTTTCCAAATCCATTTCATGGGCGCTTGAATAGGTTAATTTCTTCCTTTGATTCCTTGGACTTTCTTTGTTTGTTTTGTTTCCTCTATAGTCCTAGTGATAAAGGTGTTTCCCTTTCTGTTTCTCGAATGACTGTGTTTTGGCTTCGTCACTCGCCTTTTCCGTCGTAATGCTTCCTCTTGAGTGCTTATCTCCAGCTTGGCTGCCTGTATTGTCATCTTGGGGATCCATATCTGATGTCGTGCTCTCTGAGCTTCAATCAAAGGCTTGGGGAACCATACTTGCAAGAGTCCTTTTGGTTTGGACTTTGGTGAAGCTGACCTTTTCATTTCTATTTTCTCCTTATGAGTTGATGTTGACGTCTGCTCTTTCTCTTCTTGATCTTTGCGTACCCATAGGTATTTAGCCGGTCTTTGATGTAAGTATCTGAGTGTTCGATTCCATATTGCTAGTCCTTTGTCTGGGTGAGAAGCAACATGAGAGTTGATTTCCTTAGTGTCTGGCTGCTCTTACACTGTATGGAGTGATTTTCCTTCTTCTTTGGAGATTTGAGGGTTTGAACTTTCTACTTCCTCTAGCTTGTTTTCTGAATGGTGGGACTGGGATCATGTTTCAGTATCTTTTCCGTGCATTTCCTTGATCTCTCAATGGTGGTGGGTTGGGATAAAGGCTTATCTCCTAATAGACTAAAAATTTCTTTGTGCCCTATCTTGGCTGAAATGTATCCTTGAGCTAGGTTGATACTGACTTCATTCTCAATGATCCAATCTTGTCCTAGGATCAAATCCTCTATTAAATCCTCGTCTCTGCACACTAATACTCGTTGTTCCATTGAAGAATTTCCTAGGTGGAGAGACACTATTATTGTTCCAATGCATTCTAGGGTTTGACCTCCAATTCCTCTCAATTGGGCTTTTGTGGGGCTCAGAATCATTTGCAGATCTTTTATGACCGTATTACGTATGCAACTAAGTCCTGCTCCTGAGTCTATCAATGAATCTATCTATTTGTATTCTGTCTTGCCGATCCCGAGGTTCAAGTAAGGCGGTGACATGTACGACTTCGTCGTGTCAGAGTCATGGACTTGGTAGTTGGCCATAGGGATAGGTTCTTCTCCTTGGAGATAACGTTCATCTTGTTGTCTTATCCATTCTTTCCTTTTCTTAATACGTTCTAGGGCTTCTTGTCGGGACTCCTCTCTAATCCGTTCTTCCTATTTTGAGCACCTACTAGACGTGCTAACATTTGATCCGTCAATGGCTCCATGAACCGTTTAACTCTGCATCCACTTATGTAGTTAGGAAGAATGTCTCCATCTAGAGTGGCTAGATTAACTGCTCCACTAATAGAGATTCTATTGATGAGCAGAGGTCCATATCCGCGTTTTTGTAACTTCTTGGCATGTTGCTTTAAGGTGTACACCAAGACTAAGTCTCCCTCTTTAAGTCCTTTGTCTTTTATATGTGCATCATAATATGCCTTTTGTCTTCTTTTAGCTGCATAGATTCCTGCCACTGCTTGTAACCTAGTTTCCTGTAACTTCTTGATTTGGTCAAGTTGTTGGGATAACTCATGTCCGTTCCATTCATACTATTGGGCTACTCTCAATATTGGGATTAAAAAATCAATTGGCAAAATTGCATTCTGCCCATACACTAAATTGAATGGGGTAGTTCCAATGGCAGTCTTGTATGCTACTCGGAAGGCCCAAATTGCATGAAAATTGCCCCAATCTGACCTCCCATTATTGACAACCTTTGTCAATACAGTACATAACACCTTGTTGGAACTTTCCGCTTGACCACTGGCTTGGGGATGGTATGGGGCTGATTTTTTGTGAATCACTAAAAATTCATTCATTAGGGATTCTATTACTTCATTAAGGAAGTGCGTTCCTCGGTCACTCACCATCTCAATTGGTAATCCGAAACGAGTGAATATATTCTCAAAAAGGAATTTAGCAGTGGTTTGAGCATCGTTCTTTCTCGTAGCTTTTGCTTCTACCCATTTGGTCAAATAGTCTGTGGCTACTATAATGTACTCAGCATGTGATCCTTTGGCTGGTGGGTTGATGGGTCCTATGAAGTCGATACCCCATTTGGAAAATGCTCTCGCACACACCATAAGTCTTAATGTCATGTCATCTCTCCGAATTGGGTATTTAGCCCTTTGGCACGTTTCACAGCTTCGTACATAAGTCTCCGCATCCATATGTAGAGTTGGCCACCACAAGCTGGCGAAGAGGATCATTTTGACAGTTCTCTCAGCTAAAAATGACCTCTTGCAGCACCTGCATGTGCCATCTCTAATATGGGTAGATACTCTCCTTCATGCACGCATAATCGCAATTGGTTATCCTTTCCTCTCCTAAACAATTGTTTTCCCACAAGTACGTAATCCTTGCTCATTTCTTCTAGGGATCGTCTTCTAGTTAAACTTATTCCTTCCTCGTGCTCTCTGCTCTTTAGGAATTTAACCAATGTTTTACTCCAATTGGGTGCCATGCTTGAAAAAATTATGGACATATGATCCTCCTGGATTGTCTCTTGGCATTCCGTACAATTACTCACGTAGTCATGGACATCCTTGGGCATGTCAGGCCAGTACACTCCTAATCTTTTTAACTCCCGAATGGTTCCATAAGTCCCTTGGTGTGTTCTCCATTTGTTCACATGTGCTTGCTCAATTAGTTTCTTTTGTTCATCTTCCTCGACACATCTTAGCAGTACTCCATTGGGTTCATTATAGTACACACTTCCAGCAATAATGTGCAAATTTCTTGATTGAAGAATTTCCTTTTTGCTAACCCTATTGATTGAGTGTTGTGGGCCATGGGTGAGTATAGGAATTAATTTCTCTGCCCACTTTGGACATACTTCCAGATTGAACAAATAAGTATCTCGCAGATCATCGGGTACTCCACTTGGCGGTTCTCCGTGGGTTAACCTTGAAAGGTGGTCTGCTCTTACATGCATATTTCCTTTCTTTACTACCACTTCAAAGTCGAACTCCATTAATAGTAAGAACCATCTTACTAATCTCCCCGTATTACATGGTTTATGAACTAAGTACAGTAGGGCGTGATGGTCTATTAAGAACTTAAATTTATTGGCTAACAAATAGTGTCTAAATTTCTTAACTGCATAGACTATTCCTAATCCTTCTCGCTCGGTAGTGGTATAATTCCTTTTAGCTTGATTCAGTTGTCTACTTGCATAGGCAATTGGATGATCTAGCTTTCCTTCATCAGTCGGTTGGGCTAAGATACATCCGATTGCATAATTAGAAGCATCAACGTGAATATGAAACGGCTTGTTCCAATTGGCCGTTTTCAGAATTGGGGCCGTGCTAAGCCTCTTTTTTAATTCATTTAATGCTTTCTCGCACTCTTCCGTCCAAGTGAATTGGGTTAAGAGACCATACAGGGGTTTGGCTATTATGGCATACATGTGAATAAACCGACGGTAATATCCACAATGTCCCATAAAGGCTTGTACCTCTTTCGCATTCTTTGGTCTAGGAAGCTCTAAAATGACCTTGATCTTGTCCTCATCCTTGGATATTCCATTTCTTGAGACTATGTGTCCTAAGATCTTCCCTTGTCTCACCATGAAGACACACTTTTCTAGCTTTAGGCAGACTCGATACTGGCGGCATTTATTAAATATTTTTCTCAACTCAGGAATGTGATCTCGTCTTTGATTCGAGTAGGTACATAGATCATCTACATACACTTCCATACTCTTCTTCAAGAATTCCCTGAAAACATGACACATCAATCGTTGGAAAGTAGCAGGTGCATTAGTGAGTCCAAAAGGCATCACCCTGAAAGCATAGACTCCCCATTCGGTCGCGAATGCGGTCTTATGTTGATCCTCTGTAGCAATAGCTACTTCGTTGTATCCGAAGAATCCATCTAAGAAGCTATAGACTTCCTTTCCTGCTACCCTTTCCAATAGATGGTCCGTGATGGGTAATGGATAGCTATCACGTATGGTGGCTGCATTGACCTTTTTCAAGTTAATGCACACCCTCAATTTTCCATTTTTCTTAGGCACAACTACTAAAGGCGATACCCACTCGATGTGTTCTATCTCATATATGAATCCGGCAGCTAGTAGCTTGTCAATTCCTTCCTTAATTTTTATTGCATACACCTCATTATACGTATAAGGGCGTTGTTTAGATGGTTTTGCATCTGCAATCATTGGTATTCGATGAGAACAAATATTGGGTTCTACACCCTTAAGATCCTTATATGTCCATGCGAACACGTCTCGATATTCTTGGATCAGTTGTATGAGTTCTTCTTCCTCCTCCTCTGATACATCTTTGCCTATGTAGGTGCATCGCTCTTCTCCGTCTTCCACTATTACTACAATTTTTTTTGTTTGTTCTTTGTTGTCATATGCTTCTCCATCTCTAGCCTCTCGTTTAGGCATTTGAATGGCTACCTTTCTCTCTTCTACTTCATATCTTTTAAAGTGTTCAGGAACTTCAAACGAATCTGGATCAGGTCCTATTTTACTCATGTCTTCTGCTTGCTTTGGTACCATGGGAGTAGCTTCGATTGCTAAGATCTTGGTAGGCCCCTGTTTCTCTCTGTTTTAAATGGTGTCCAGGTAGCCTTCTTCGGAATCAAATTCTGGTTCCATTTCTATACTCTCATATTCCTCTTTCCATTCTTTCTCCAAGATTTCCCCTTCATCTACTTCTTGAAGGACCACCATATAAAGGTTTACATCATAACCTTCCTCATCTATGCACTCGTTCATTGTCAAGACTTCCTCATTCACGCACACATCTAAGGTTGCTAGAATTTCCATCCATCCATGCGGTTCAAAGGTCTCATCTGGAAAGATTTGAGGCATGTACCCTGGGTCCTCTATTGGTCGGTAATTAGGATGTCCTATCGGCCACATTTGTCTTTTATTCTCCTCCTTCTTGGCCTCTTTGCACATCCACAACTGAGCATCCTCGTGCATCCAAGATTGATCGCTCGATCCAGCACTATGCATGGACAGGTCATCTTCCTCTTTGTGTATGGGATTCCACTACAGTGGAGGGACATCTCGATAAGCAAATGTATGCAAGTTTATCTTGGTTCTATTTCATTGATGTTGTAGGTACAATGAATCTCTTCCCCAGTCTTGCACTACCCGCATTTGTCTCATAAAGGGTCGCCCTAATATCATTTCGTAGTTGTTAGCTTTTTCGAACTTACAAATGGTGCTAATGTGTGTTCAAATTCTACTCCACATGTGGTTAAGTTGATTCTTTCCAATATTCCTAAGGGTTTCTCCACATGACCATCTACTAATTGGAGCTTCATGCGTGTGGGTCAAAAGGCATGTTTTCCCCATTTCTCCCAAATCTCCTTGGTGGCGATTCCTACCCCAGCTCCCGTGTCTAGTATAGCCTTGGTCATGTACCCATTGTAAGTGACAGGCAGCAATGTATTGCCTTCGTCTCCTTTACTAAACTCTCCCACTTTATCAACTAGGATTTGTATTTTAGATGTGTTCTCTTTTCCCTTGCCTTCCTTTTCTTGCCCTAATTCTAATTGGCTCGCTAATTGTCTCCATAATTGTGGCTTAAGTTGAAGTAATTCTTCCACGGTCAACTTGCATTGTACTTTTGTTTTCTTGAGTTCCGTTAGATTGTGTGAACTATTTTCTGAGTTTCCTTTTCCTTTTCCCTGTACTGTAGGGGCTCGTATTATTATAGACTCCTTTTTGTATTCTCCCATGTAATTAGGTAAGGTTGAAACACTCAAGGTTTCCTCTCTATTTCTATCGAGTCTTGATACTTCTTCATAGACTTCCTCCAGGTTGGTATTTGGTTGATAAACTTCCACATCTATTTCCTCAAAAGGAGGCTTCGATACTCCATTTTTCTTCCATTGTTCTTCTCGGATTCTATTCCATAATTCCTTCGGCCATTCTGCCTCTAAGTCCGGTATTATTGACACAGGTTCATCTTGAGTTTTCATTTGTTCACCTATGTCTTCCTTCCTTCTAAGCTCTTTACCTTCGGATTTGACACATTCTTCGTATTGATCATCTGTTATCCTTGTCTCTGGTAGAGTTGGGATAGTATTTTCTAAGGTTGCTTGTGCCACCTCTATAAGCTTCCTACATATCGCTAGTCTTTCTTTTTCCAGCTCCCCTTGTGGGTAAAGTTTTTCGTGTTGCTCTACATTCAGCCCAGTCTTAATTCTAGCTTGGTAAGCTTTCAGCCACATGTCTAAGTCGTCTCATTTTGGGTCAGCTAGAATTGATCCTGGTTTCTCTTTCTCTTGGATAAGTGGTGACACCGGAATCTCCTCCCGGATCCTTTGTTCTTTATGTTCCCTTTTGTTTCGGATTTGTTTTTTGTTTTTTTTTACTCTCATTTTTCGCCCATTTATCTTTGAGTTTTTCTCTTCTTTCCTTCCATTTTTGTACCTTGGTGTTCTGGGTATTCTCGCGTGGATCCTCAGAATCTTCAACCACCTGAACTTTAGGGCTTACCATTTTATCGCTCTCTTGTTCCTGTTCTGGGTGTTTCCCTTTTTGTTGCCTTGTCTGAGCTCTTGTAATGGCTTTCAATGGCACAGTATATTCCTTATCACTTCCAGATCCTTCTATTACTTCAATTACATTGATTGGTGCAATATCTTGGACTTTGGTTGGATTCTTAGGACAGTCCCTGAAAAGATGTTCCTTTCCGCAATCGTTGCAATATCCTTCCCAAGTCCTAGGTGTTGGTGGATTGTAAGGTCGAGGGCACTCTCTAATAAAATGGTCTCCTCTGCATCTAGAACAAGGTCCTCTTGGTACAGGTGGTCTAATGGGTGGTCTCATGGGTGGTTGTGCTTTAGGAGCGGTATACATTAGAGTTGTGACCTCAATGCCATAGCTTGGGTCATAGTTTCTATATCCAAATCATAGGTTGGTTCGTAATCTAACATATTGGCTTCATATGGGTAGTAATCTCCTGGTGGCAGCTCATATCCAGGGTTCACAGATTCCTCATTGATTGTAGATGATGCTTGCACTATGGCTCTCTCCAAATTTTCTTCGGGCTGAGCATACTTCACAGGTACTACCTGTTGAGGTTGTGACAATTGTGGCCCTAGCACTGGTTGTGGGGGTGGATATGGTGCCTGTTCATACGGTCTTGGTATTCCTGCTGGTGTTGGATAGGGATTGTATCTGGGCATCTCTCTGCCTTGCTCTCTAGGTGGATATCCATATGGTCGATACTATGGTGGTTGGAATGGTCATGCCTGTCTATTGAATGGACAATTTTCAGTGGTGTGATTAGTGTACTTTTGTTCTGTGTGGCAGTACAAAGCAGTTCCTGGTTGGTGTTGTCTGTTGTATGGGTATGTTTGATGTGCACCGGTCCCTCTTCACACACACGTGTGTGTGGGGTGATCTCCTCCACATAGACTACATCTTCGTAGCATAGGCACTCTTTGTGCTGGGTGTAAGTAAGTCCTTTGTCCCTGGACTCCTAGTTTTTTTGCTAATAGTTCCGCTAATTCTTCCATGTTACTAGAGTTGGAGGTAATGGTACTTCGCGAGTCTTCTGATTTAGTGGGGTGGGTGTACTCTTGAAAAAGGTCCTCGGCTAGGTTATCTTCTAAATCAATGCACTCTTGAAGACACTCACTCAGAGTTTGTAACCTCTTCACATAAACTAAGGTTCTTAGGGTTCCGTTTGTGAGTCCATCCAAAAATAATGAAATCATTTTTTGTTGAGTGGGTCTCTCTGCAACCTGGCATCTATCCACATACTGATTGAATCTTCGGGTTGTTGTTTTCACTGTTTCATTAGGGTTCTGTTTAAAACTATGGATTAAAGACGCGGAATTGTGTTTAATCCCTCTCTTCGTGAATTCCCCAATGAATTCTTGAAAGAATTGCTCCATGTTCTCAAATTGATTAGGGTCTAATGGCTCGAACCAAGTTAGAGCCGTTCCTGTGAGGGTGAGTCCAAAAGACTCATACTGCACAAAGAAGTCGTCTACTTGTTCTGCCCTTAGAACTTATTTAAATTCAGCAATGTGATCGTAGGGTTCTCCCAATCCATCATAGTGATTCCTTACACACTTGGCCACTTGCATAGGTCTCAATCTTCTCATTGGTTTTGGCGGTCTCAGTCTTCTTCGGCTACTTAGCACTCTTCCTGACCTCAAGTTCATTCACCCTCCTAAGGCTCCCTAGGTCTCTGGAACTCTTCCCAAGTGGCTCCTCAAATGCCTCAAAGTTGCCCTTAAAAACTACTTCAAATGCTCTGGGCGATACCACTTTAGGCGATACCACTCTGTCCAAGATACGATACCTGAAACCTCGGCGATACGATATTGCAGCAATAGAGGATACGATACTGCTATTGGTCACGATACGATACGAGCTAACCTGACAATACGATACCTTCATATTAGACGATATGATACCAATATCCACCCACGATATGATACTAAAAAGGGTACGATACGATACTGGAGTTTGCCTCGATACGATACCTAAATAATAGCCAATATGATACCAACCTCCTCACACGATACGATACCACTGCAAAGGGACGATACGATACCAAATTGGTATCGCAATATGACGTCTGAAAGTGAGACGATACGATACTTGGGAACTGGATGATACGATACCAAATGCTACGACGATATGATACCAGAGTGGGACACGATACGATACCGGCAATTAGGTGATACGATACCACCGAACCGCACGATACGATACTAGTATGGTCTTGCAATAAGACACCGGAATTGAGAGGTGATACGCTACCTGGGCTTCTCGCGATACGATACTGCGACAGGTGGCGATACGATACCACTGACCTACGTGATACGATACTTGAATGATCCGGTGATACGATACTAGGGTATGGGACGATACGATACTTGTATGGTATCACGATACGAACTGACAGGACACGATACCATACCAAGGCAAGTGGCGATACGGTACCACCGCTTGGACAATACGATACTATGGTGTTATCGTGATACTATACTGGGAAGCGGGACGATACGATACCAGAAGTGGACCACGACACGATACCACTTTGGTAGAATGCGATCACGATACCAACCTCTCGATACGATACCAAGGCCGGCAATCCACGATACAATACTTCAGCGAGTATCGCGATACAAGGGAATTTTTGGTATCGCGATACCAAAACTCAACCGATCGCGATACTCAAGCCAAAGTATCTCAAAAATCAAAATTTCTCCTTCCCCCTTGTACTTTTCTTACCCCTCTTCACTTCTACACTCTTGCTTCACAAAAAGAAGTCCTCCAAACTCATTGTTTTCCCCCCTCGATACCGGTTGCGCAATTATTCACGTGTAAATGGAAATTTTCACAACATTTGAGTTTAAAGTTTGCATGTTACTTACCCTTAGGTTGTACTAATCAAGCCTTGAAGTCACAAGGTGAGTGTGAGGGCTCAGATTGCACGATACAGCTTCGACGATACAAGTCGCTACGCTCAGACGATAGCAGAATGAAAGAAGGTGTCAAATGATTTCAAATTTTTGGTTTTTATACTTTTATGGAGACAATAACTGAACTACACTAATTTTGGCAAATTTTTTGGGATTTTTTGGTGATCTTGGCTTACTCCTACTCCACTCCTCTTCTCCTAACCTAACCCTAATTCTCTCTTCTCTCCCTTCTTACTCGCCTAAACCTAAAAACTTATTGCACACACCTTCGAGATGTGAAGTAACAAGTGTTGAAGCGGTTGAGTACTTGCCACTGAACGAATTCACTTCTACAAGTACAATTTCATCACACTCTAGCTATAATCATCACGAAGGCACCTTGGCTGAGTGTTCCTCGGCAACGGTGCCAAAAAGGTGTGTACCTGAGTCAAGAAGACTCAAGGACTTGTGTCAATGAGACTAAACCCTCATTTCCACACAAGTGTGTATAGTGGGAAATTGACACACGCTTATTTGTCAATTCGATCAAACGACCTAACCAAGCGTATGAGGACATGTGCACACATGATGGAAAATGAAGTGGTTCAGTTGATATGTATGAGAAAAGACTAATCCACCTCTCTAACTCACTGAAATACTGGAAGTGTCTGCCGCGATACCACTTACAGCAGTTTTCAGTAAATCGAGGATTTCTCCCAGCTCCGAACTCCAAATATAGTATATTCGTTTCGAATCTCTCGACGAGACGCATCTATTAGACGTAGTTTCACTCGATTTTGACAACCTTGCTTCAAGTTATGACCAAAATAGTGAATGATGGGAAGCACCCACACTCACTCCACAACTTCTACAAGTTCACACACACACTACAGTAGCTCAAAAACAGTGGGGAGGGGTAGACAACAGTCCTACACACACATTCCAAGCATTACACACACATAGAAGATCAAAGAGAAGATGGAAATCTGCAGGAAAGAGGCAAATTCAAAATTCAGGAGCTCTCCTTCTTTACAATGGCAAAAAGTCTCTACAAAGAGTCACAAAGTGACTTATATACATGTGCCCTAAATTTGGTCCTTTCACACAAGAGACCGGCACTTTATTCCTAAAAAGTGAATTTCCTACTAATTTACAAGGGATATTTTACAATAAGTTGGGATTATGCAACTAGAAGACTCCTCTAGTGCATTTACATGGCTTGAGGGAATTTCCTAAGACTTTGAAGAAGAAAAATTATGCCCATTAATTTGAAAATTTTGGGGCTCTTTACTTTGATCGATTTGACTTTGACCATTATGACTTTAATGGGCTCAACAAAGGTGAAAGTCAATAGAAAGACATCGTGTACACTGGGAAGACGATTAACAAAGAACCCTATCTCAGCAATTAGAATGACCATAGGGAGGAGAAGAAGAAGAAGAAGAGGAAGAAGGAGAAGAAGAAAAAGCTACCGAAGCCCCAATCTATATTGCAGACCTCTGCAAATTATACAAAATCATGGAAAGAGTGCAGGCACAACAATTACATTTTGAACAGAGTAGTAGAGTGCTCATGGCTTAGCTCTTGGAAGAGGCTAGTGTCGACTCTGAATTCAGTGAAACTCTGCTACTACTCTTAGAAACCTATGGTTTAGTGGAAGAGATACAATGCACATTGTAGAGGCCACCCAGCCAATATGACCCATGCAAATTCCAAACACAACTAAGGTCCGATAAAAGCATTCAGATCCCCATCACCAGTGTGGAGACAACCACAATGGAAATCGAACCAATCAACACAACATCCCAAGAAGTTGGAACTCATAGCCATGAAACAATAGTCGTCCATGAAGACACAATAGAGCCACTACCTCCAACACCTCCACCTTCACCCCCTTGTACCGAGGTTGCAAATATTATTCCTACCACTGATACCCGAGATCAACTCTTCATCTTTCATAGCCCCACTTCTAGTTCACACCTATTTTCTTCTTTTGACAACCCCTTGTATCATACTGGCATCGTTGCCTCTGAACCCCTCATTGATCGTGCCATAGGACATCCGACCTCTACAACCTCAGTCATAGGACACCCAGACATGAGATCCACTTTTATAGGATTCCCTGTCTCCAAACCTCCTTCCATGGCATTCCCACCTCCAAGCTCTTACTTTCCACCCTCCATCCTACCATTCATTCAACTTGTCCATGCCTTTCTTTCTTGACTGTTTCAAGCCACCACCAAAGTCTCCTTGTCGGTCCCATTCCCAACACCAACACCACAATTATTTACCACCACCTCACACACAAGATGTATATGGTAGACACCACACTCAGCTCCATGTCAGACAGCATGGACATTTCACCACCCATAGCACCTCCCCCTCCCCCCATGTTTCCACCACCCCCCATTCCCCCACCTCCAACTTCACCTGCACACACCTTTGTATTAGACATAGCATCCACAATTCCCATCCCCCATTCTCTCTCCCTTGCATAAACCATTGTACAAACTGCATCATCATCTATAAATAGTGCATTTGACACTATGCTCTGGTGTATGTCATAGCTAAGGATAGAATAGCATAAACTACAGGCACATAACTAGATGTTACAAGAGTGCTCTATAGAACTACAACTATAGATAACAACACTTGAGGAAAACAATGAAAGTCTACAAATGTAGTATCATACATTACAAGAAGCACATAGCACATTAGAGGCAAAGTTTCATAAGATAGACCAAGAAGCCATGCAACAAGTCAAAGGTCATCTTTGAATATAGATGGAATGCAACATTAAACTCCAGTGCAACATGGTGCTGCTAAGAAGGCATCTGGTAGCAGCTCATGAGAAGAATAGATTATTGGGACTCCAAAATCAAGAAAATTTAGAAGCAACCATAGGGAGCACACAAGGGGTGACTGTGTACTCAATTCAAGAAGACTCAAGGACTCGTGCCAATGAGAATGTACCTCTATTGCAACACAAGCGCATATAGTGGGAAATTAACACACATTTAAATGTCAATCCGATCGAACGACCTAACCAAGTGTATGAAGACATGTGCACACATGATGGAAAATGAAGTGAATCAGTTGCTATGCATGAGAAAAGACTACTCCACCTCTCACACTCACTGAAAGACTGAAAGTGTCTACTGCGATACCTCTTACAGCAGTTTTCAGTAAATCAAGGATTTCTCCCAGCTCCAAGCTCTGAATATAGTCAATAGGGTACTCATTTGGAAGCTCTCAACAAGACGCATCTATTGGAAGTCGTTTCTCTCGATTCTGAAAACTTTGCTTCAAGTTATGACCAAAATGGTGAATGGGAGGAAACACCCACACTCACACCACAACTCCTACAAGCTCACACACACACTACCGTCGCTCAAAAATAGTGGGGAGGGGTAGACAACAGTCCTACACACATATTCCAAGCATTACACACACATACAAGATCGAAGAGGAGATGGAAATATGCAAAAAAGAGGCAAATTCGAAATTTTGGAGAGCTCCTTCTTCACAATGGCAAAAAGTCTCTACAAAGAGTCACCAAGTGACTTATATACATGTGCCCTAAGTTTGGTCCTTTCACACAAGAGACCGGCACTAATTTTCTACTAATTTACATGGGATATTTTACAACAAGTTGGGATTATGCATCTAGAGGACTCCTCTATTGCATTTACATGGCTTTGAGGGAATTCTCTAAGACCTCGAAGAAGAAAAATTATGCCCATTAATTTGAAAATTTGGGGGCTCTTCTCTTGTGCTCCTTTGCTCTGCAACACTCTCCCCCTCTTTGTCTCTGTCATCCCTTGACAGGCTTTACTTCTTGTCTTTCCCTTGTCGTCCGCACGCATCCCTTGGTCAGTCCGGCCTACTGGTTGAACTTGCATTCCGTTTTAATGGTCCTGTTCTTGATTTTTCTTTTACATCCTCTCGGCCTGATGCATTTGTCTTGCCTAATAAGTCGGGTTGCCAAGCACACCATTAGTGACTAGGAATGTGCTGTCCTTAGTCACCTCTTTCTAGCTTTTGGTCTTCTGATTTGTCCTGGTTGCACACATCTGACCCGGTTGTATTGTTCTGAGCCTGTTTGCTTTGTTGACAACGCACGCTATCAGTGGAAGGATTATTACCTACCAAATATTGTCTTGCACTTCTTCATATATGGTTCCTGGCCCTGGTCCTTCCTTCCCATGAAATGTCCTGGTTCTGATTGATCTTTAATTTCAATTCTCAGGACCTGGATGATTCGCGTTGTTGCCTGATGCGTGCCCCTGCAGGGCTTTGGGTAGAGGGTGGTTCTTCTGTATATGCTCTTCATTCTTTATTGTTGGAGAATTCCTCTCCTAATCGCAGCGGAAAGTGTAGAAGTCCTTCTCAGGATGAAAACTCTTGCCAATAGTAGAACCTTCAAATGAAAACTGGTAACAATTGAAATATCAAATGAACTTGAAACTTTGGTCACTCAAACTAGACACCTAGAGCTTTCAAATGAGATATCAAACACTCAATTTGGAGTAGATTTGGGTTGGCAACTATTTGATTCAAAACAGACTACCTGTCCACTCAGTTAGGCTGAAAATTGGACTTCACTAAAACCTGAATAACTCACAGACTAGAAAGAGTTTCATAAAACTGTTTTAGATAGTGGAAGTGCTCGAGATAAGCTTTCCAAAAAATATTTAAACACTAAAATTGGATACATATATTGAGAGATATGAATCTCACAAGTAGACTACCCAAAAATGCGTGTGCGGCTAGACATACTCTATGAGAGTAAACTGAACGAAATGACTCAAAACAAATGAAGTAGCTACAAGGGGGCTTCCACGCCTTCTTCCTCTATACTTGAGTGTCCTCCCTTGCTTCTTTTATAGCCAAGTGACCAAAAACTCTCATGATGAGTTTGAGAGCTCTTCTCCATCATTTCTCCACTACTTTGGACAACCACTCCTCTTACAGTTCAGTTTTTGGATTTGATTCTCCTTTGAATGATTCTCTTTTGATCTCCACTACTTGCTGAAGTAAATGCTTCTATTTTTCATTTTTGTATTTTTCTTCTACTTGAAGAAAATCCTTTTTGCAAAAAAATATATACGAACTTACTTCTTTATTTTTAACACTCCCCCTCAAGCTCACATGTGAGCTTGCACCTTCAGCCATATCCTGCAAGTTGATGTCATCCTTGAACATCTTGAGCTTAGAAGCATCTAGGGACTTTGTAAGCATGCTGCAACCTGGTCATTAGTTCCAATGAACTTTATATCCACCTCCTTGCTCAAAACCTTTTCTCGAACATAATGATAATGCACTTCTATGTGCTTGCTTCGTGCATGAAACATTGGATTGTTTGTCAAGTGAATGTTTGACATGTTGTCACCATAAATTGGAATGGTCTCCACCTGCACATCAAGATCAGCCAAGAGCTTCTTAATCCACATAGCTTCACAAGTTGCAAAGGCTAAACCTCTATATTCAGCTTCTGTAGATGATAGTGCAACAGTAGGTTGCTTCTTTGAGCTCCATGTGATAGGTTTGCTACCTATCATGAACACATAACCTGAAGTGGATCTTCTGTCTTCCTTCGAACCAGCCCAATTAGCATCACTGAAGCCTTTTACCTGCAATTCTTCTTCATATCCATAAGACAGAGCATGATTGATTGTGTGCTTCACATATCTTAGCACTCGTTTGGCTGAATTTAAATGTTCACTTGTTGGAGCTTGCATAAATTGAGAAAGAACTCCAACAATATAACACAAATCTGGTCTTGTGATCGTAGCATAGATCAATGAACCTATAATACTCCTGTATGTAGTTACATCATGTAACTTCTCTCCATCATTTGAGAATAGCTTCACATTTGTGTCCATAGGTTGAGTGAGTGGTTTGCGTTCACTCATTCCAAATCTGAAAAGAACATCCAATAGGTACTTTGTTTGCATTAAGTAAATGCCATCTTTCCCATAGACTATCTCAATGCCTAAAAAGTATTTCAGCTCACCAAGATCTGAAATTTTAAACTCCTTACCGAGTTTCCTTTTGATCTCTTGTATTCCTGTAACATTACTTCCTGTTATGTTGAGATCATCAACGTATATGCAAATATATACTTGCTTGCCTTCTTCTTTCTTCATGTAGAGAGAGAGATCTGCATTACTTGGACTATACCCACACCTTGTGAGGTACTCGACCAATCTTTGATTCCAAGCACGTGGTGCTTGCTTCAGCCCATACAAAGCTTTCTTCAATCTACAAACAAAATTTGGATGCTTTTTGTCTTTAAATCCAATCGGTTGACTCGTGTATACCTCTTCTTGAAGTTCACCATTGAGAAAAGCATTTTTTATGTCAAGTTGGTACAATGGCCATCTCATTGCTGCACTCACTGCAATCAAGGTTCTAATTGTGTCCCATCTTTGCAACCGGGCTGAAAGTTTCTTCATAATCGATGTCGTGAGTTTGCTTGAATCCTTTTGCTACTAGTCTAGCTTTATGCCTTGCTAGAGAACCATCAGCATTTCTCTTTATTTTAAACACCCATTTATTTGGAACAATCTTCATACCTTCAACCTTTGGAACTAGCTCCCATGTGTGATTGTCCTTGAGAGCTTTCATCTCTTCTTGCATAGCTTCTTGCCATTCTTTTTGTGTACATGCTTCTTCATATGCATCCGGTTCTTTGTCTTTGACCACCTGTGTCATATATGCAAAATGCTTTGCAATAAAACTATCATAGCTCAGCCTTTCAATTGGATACCTTGCTCTTGAAGACCTCCTTTCATTTCCTTTTGAACATTGCTTCTTCAACCGGTTCAACTTTACCTTTGGTGTGATCACCTCTTCATACTCTTCTTCACTTGCATTTGAATCACTATTTTGGGCAGCACTTTCAGCTTTAGATCTTTCATAAGCTGATGTTGGTGATGAGGAATGACTCCTTAGCCTCCCCTTCCATGTTGAGCTTTCTCCAAGTGATGTAGAAGCTTCTGGACTTGACATTTGAGTGCTTGTTTGCTGAAATTCTTCTTGGACAGCACCTCCATCATCTTCACAATCTTCTTCAAGAATCTTCTCTTTCCCTTTGTCTCCAAACCATGGTCTTAGCTCATCAAATACCACATCTCGTGAGACTCGTAGCTCCTTTGTCACCGGATTGTAGCACCTATATCCCTTTTGCTCCGATGAATATCCAATAAAAATACATTTTTCGGACTTTGCCTCCATCTTTGTCCTTAGTTCTTGAGGGATGTGAACATAACACACACATCCAAAAACTTTGAGATGTGTAAGGTCAGGCTTCTTACTGGAATAAACCCCCTCGAGAGTTAGATTATGCACTCCAGCCGTTGTGCACTTGTTCATCAAATAAACGGTCGTACTAGTTGCTTGAGCCCAATAGTTTAGTGGCATCTTCATCTCGTTGAGCATGCATCTTGCAACTTCTGTGATATGTCGATTTTTCCTTTCAGCTATTCCATTTTGTTGAGGTGTGTGCCTACATGTAAATTGTCTCTTGATGCCATTTTTATAAAGAAAATCTGAAAATTCTTTGGAGAAATATTCTCCTCCTCCATCGGACCTCAAGGTCTTTATGTAGCGTCCTGTTTCATTTTCTACCTGTGCTTTAAATCTCTTGAACATGGAGAACACATCTGATTTTTGTTTTATGCAGAACATCCATACTTTCCTTGAATGATCATCGATAAAAGTGATAAAATATCTATTACCAGCCATTGATGGTTGTTGTGATGGTCCCCATACATCCGTGTGTATCAAGTCGAGGACATTCCTTTCCTAGTTGGCATGCTTCACAAAACTCATGTAGTCCGGCATCATTGAATCTTAGAAGACCTCTTACCACTTCATGGTTGCTCATGTCCTTGAGCTTGGGAATGTTGATATGTCCAAAACTTTTGTGCCACAAATCGATTTCAGCAATCCTCTTGTTTCCAAACTGAATATACATCACCTTTCCATGCGGTTGTTGAATGTCCAAAGTGAACATCCTTCCTTCTTTCCTTCCTTGAGCAATGACCTTGAATTCTTCTTTTGGATTCTTTATAAAGCAGCCTTTTTCATTGAAGATAACATGATATCCTTTCTCTACCATTTGTCCTACTGAAATCAAATTCTTTGCAATAGTAGGAACATGAAGAACATCAGCCAATACCTTCTTGTCTCCAAGCTTGATATCTCCAACATGCTCAATTGCGTGTTGAGTTTCATCGCCGGTCTCCACACATCTTTTCCACTTGGAGCTTGTAGCTTTGTGAACAAATCTCCTTGGCATGACACATGGTTGCTGCAACCTGAATCTATGAACCATTTTTGGTCATCACTTCTTGAGTTGTTGTAGTCATGTTTCATGGCAAGCATGGTTTGCTTGTCTCCTTCACTTGATGTACTCGCATAGTTATTTTGGCTTTTTTGGTTGCCTCCATTCAGCCTTCCATTGTTTTGCCAACAATCATTTGCATAATGTCCTAGTTTACCACAATGATAAAATGTTATACCTTTGTGAGGATTCTATGAACCTCGACCTCTTCCTCTATTTCTTCCTCGACCTCTTCCATGTGTGTTGTCATTTGAGTTGTCCTTGTTGTCCTCTGATTTGTGTTGGCTGAAATTTGTCTTGTTGTAGCTTCTTCCTCTTCCTCTCGAGCCTCCTCTTGTGTTCTTTCCTCTACCTCTTCCTACATATAACATTTGACTATCGTTGTCCTTACCTTTGTTGCCTTCTCCTTGTTGAGCAACCTCTTCAGCCACAAGGTTTGGTATAATCTCGTCGAATGTTGGTAGAGGATCTCTATAAAGAATGTTTGTGATGAGGGGCTTCCACTTTTCTTCACTCCTCAAGCCATTGAGGGCTGTTTGGACGATGTCTTCCTCTTCTATCTTGCATCCAACTGATGCTAGCTGATCTCAAAGCTCCTTGATCCTCAATGTATACTCACTAATGCTTTGGTTTGAGCTTTTCTTCATGTTGTTGAGCTCGTTCTTGAGTTGCATCCTCCGAGACCTTGTTGAGGTAGCATACACCTTCTCCAATGCTTCCCAAACTTCCTTGGCTATTTCTAAGCTTTGCACATGACCAATCATAGTGTTACAAATAACTTGTGAGATGAGGAACATCACCCTTCCATTCCTCTCTTCCCAATCAGCAAATTGTCTCCTTTGTGCCGGAGTAATGTTGGGATCTTCAATGTCCACCGGTTGTGGATCGTCTCCGCTAACTGGACTCCATAAACCTTTACCTTTAAGGTAATTTATCATTCTATACCTCCAAGATTGAAAATTATCTTTGTCTAACTTCTCAACTTGTTGTCCTAAATCAGCCATTGAAAACTTCCAAGATTGAAGTTTACCTCAAGTATGTTGTGGTGCTCTTTCTTGACTTCACGAAGCTCCCCCTTGATTTGTAGCTTCTCCTTTGCTTCAATTCAGTTCCAATGCTTTGAATCTTCAAACTCCAATGCTCTGATACCAATTGTTGGAGAATTCCTCTCCTAATCGCAGCGGAAAGTGTAGAAGTCCTTCTCAGGATCAAAACTCTTGCCAATAGTAGAACCTTCAAATGAAAACTGGTACCAACTGAAATATCCAATGAACTTGAAACTTTTGTCACTCAAACTAGACACCTAGAGCTTTCAAATGAGATATCAAACACTCAATTTGGAGTACATTTGGGTTGGAAACTATTTGATTCAAAACAGACTACCTGTCCACTCAGTTAGGTTGAAAACTAGACTTCACTAAAGCCTGAATAACTCACAGATCATAAAGAATTTCATAAAACTGGTTTAGATAGAGGAAGTGCTCAAGATAAGTTTTCCAATGAATGTTTAAACACTAAAATTGGATACATATATTGAGAGATATGACTCTCACAAGTAGACTACCCAAAAATGGGTGTGCGGCTAGACATACTCTATGAGAGTAAACTGAACGAAATGACTCAAAACAAATGAAGTAGCTATAAGGGGGCTTCCACGCCTTCTTACTCTATACTTGAGTGTCCTCCCTTGCCTCTTTTATAGCCAAGTGACCAAAAACTCTCATGATGAGTTTGAGAGCTCTTCTCCATCATTTCTCCACTACTTTGGACAGCCACTCATCTTATAGTTCAGTTTTTGGATTTGATTCTCTTTTGAATGATTCTCTTTTGATCTTCACTACTTGCTAAAGTAAATGCTTCTATTTTTCATTTTTGTATTTTTCTTCTACTTGAAGAAAATCCTTTTTGCAAAAAAATATATACGAGCTTACTTCTTTATTTTTAACATTTATTGAGCCATTTTCAACTTTGATCTTCTTCTTCTTCTTCTTTTCTTGCTTGATTCCCCTTCCACACGTCCCTCCTCCTGAACTCTGTTGTCCCCGACAGGCTTTTTGTGATGACGTGTATAGGTCTGTATGGCTGCTTGCTCTCTTTGGTTCAGAAGATTAGCATGACATATCATAAATTCCTTCCACTGTGTTGACTTCACTCCATCCTCTGGTGCTTGTCGATGATCCGCAAAAAAACTCGTCTCATAAGCGACTAGACGTGCATTAAGCTTCGAAGTCATTTTGACAAAAATTTTGGAATCAATTTCGAAGAAGCCAGTGAAGAATGCTTCTTTGAAAGTTTGCATACAGGTTGATGGCAAGAACATAATTCGAGAATAATATGCCATAAGTGTTAATCGGCTTGGAATAGTAGATAGATCAAAAATGAGTGCTTCGGATCCTTGCGTAATGCCGATGAAATTCAAAAAAGTATATTTTGCATGCTGGAAACTTTGATTACTATTAGTAGCATACTGAATATTTTATTGGTCATTTTAACTGCTAAGTCCGGGACCGTAGCGTATCTGGAAATCCAAAATTCCATTGTTTTGACCATATATTCTTCCGTTGGTAGGTAGTTATGAGGCGGACTAGGTAACAATGGGTAATTCAACCATTGATTATTGATGCTTCCCTAGCACTATCCTTCCCAAAATTGCGACCAGGAGCATCTGCGGGGTACTGGGCAAAAAGATGGGTTTACCTGAAGCACATATGGTGATGCCTCCCACTGTACCCGTAGTGTTGGATTATTTTCCAAAACTTTGCATCTCCAAATGGGATCAGCCTTCTCAAATTCTTCTTGGGTATACTTGAATGTATCTTGGCTGAAGTGGAGATTGTAGTCCGGATCTTTATTTGTTGTAGTCTTTATATATTGTCGCGTTTGTTCTTTCAGCAGGCCATATGGTACACTGAAAGGCTTCAAAATTTGCTCCAAGTTTTCGCTTTCTATCTTAGCTTCCTTCATTACTTGGATGATTTGATCTTCAAATTCAGCCGTAAGCTTGGACACCAGTAGTGCTCTTTCCAGTCGGCTTAGTTCTGCAATGTCCCGAGTAGTATGTTCAATTTGAACCTGTTGTTCCGCCCTTATTGGTGAATGATGTGAGGGGGGAGAGAGAGGACGTACCTCATTCTCCACAGTAGTCGTGATTGATGGTGGAACTACTGGTATCCCCTGAATTGTTTTCTGCTCTAACTGCTCTTGAAGTTGCTTAATCAATTCATCTTTCTGCTTTATTTCCTCAGTAGCTTGTGCAATGATATCCTTGTGTTTGAGAAGTTCTTGAGCAACTATATCTAAATGATCGGTGTCTTCTTTACATTGCAGGAGATAAGGATTTTCAGCTTTTTTCCATTTAGTTCTTAGGGCAGCTGTGTCCTCCATGTATCTTTTTTCCCAATCTGCTATGACTGTCTGCTCCTGCTTGAGCTGATTTTCATACTTAGTTAGCTTTTCTTCCAACTCTTTGATATCCGTTTCTGAGCTTTCGTGAGCTTCTATTGGCTGATCACTTAGAAGAGCTGTCCCTTTGCCCAGCTGGTTGATCTTCTCGAAACCAGTGTCCCTTTGCCTTGGTGATACTCTGGAGTGGAAATTCCAATACTTCCTCTTGTACTGTTGCTTCAGAATCTTCAGAAGCCATCTGCACTTGTAAGGAAAGTGCATTAGCTTCAAAGGAAAGCATGAAGCTGTGTAGTGCATTGTAGTGATTATTGGTGTTCCATCACTCCGTTTCCCATGGTTCTATAAGTGAGATCTCTTACCACATCTTTTTATTTCTTATCCTGAAAGAAAATAAGCATTAGTATAGCCGAAGCATTTATTTATGTACATAGTATGTCCATTCCTAAGAGAGTTGAAGCTATGATCTAATCTCCATTGGAGAATGTGCACCATTGATTCTATCAGGTACATTCTGTGCCGAATGCGTGGCCTTGTAACCCTACTATGCATACTTTAGGTGCATCCGTTGCTTCATGAGTGCAATTGGCGTATCCATTGTTTCGATGGTCCATCCCTTGCAATCGCTTGGGTTTCCAAATCCATTTCATGGGCGCTTGAATAGGTTAATTTCTTCCTTTGATTCCTTGGACTTTCTTTGTTTGTTTTGTTTCCTCTATAGTCCTAGTGATAAAGGTGTTTCCCTTTCTGTTTCTCGGATGACTGTGTTTTGGCTTCGTCACTCGCCTTTTCCGCCGTAATGCTTCCTCTTGAGTGCTTATCTCCAGCTTGGCTGCCTGTATTGTCATCTTGGGGATCCATATCTGATGTCGTGCTCTCTGAGCTTCAATCAAAGGCTTGGGGAACCATACTTGCAAGAGTCCTTTTGGTTTGGACTTTGGTGAAGCTGACCTTTTCATTTCTATTTTCTCCTTATGAGTTGATGTTGACGTCTGCTCTTTCTCTTCCTGATCTTTGCGTACCCATTGGTATTTAGCCGTTCTTTGACGTAAGTATCTGAGTGTTGGATTCCATATTGCTAGTCCTTTGTCTGGGTGAGAAGCAACATGAGAGTTGATTTCCTTAGTGTCTGGCTGCTCTTCCATTGTATGGAGTGATTTTCCTTCTTCTTTGGAGATTTGAGGGTTTGAACTTTCTACTTCTCTAGCTTGTTTTCTGAAATGGTGGGACTCGGATCATGTTTCAGTATCTTTTCCGTGCATTTCCCTGATCTCTCGATGGTGGTGGGTTGGGATAAAGGCTTATCTCCTAACAGACTAAAAATTTCTTTGTGCCCTATCTTGGCCTAAATGTATCCTTGAGCTAGGTTGATACTGACTTCATTCTCAATGATCCAATCTTGTCCTAGGATCAAATCCTCTATTAAATCCTCGTCTCTGCACACTAATACTCGTTGTTCCATGGAAGAATTTCCTAGGTGGAGAGACACTATCGTTGTTCCAATGCATTCTAGGGTTTGACCTCCAATTCCTCTCAATTGGGCTTTTGTGGGGCTCAAAATCATTTGCAGATCTTTTATGACCGTATTACGTATGCAACTAAGTCCTGCTCCTGAGTCTATCAATGCATCTATCAATTTGTATTATATCTTGCCGATCCCGAGGTTCAAGTAAGGGGGTGACATGTACGACTTCGTCGTGTCCGAGTCATGGACTTGGTAGTTGGCCATAGGGATAGGTCCTTCTCCTTGGAGATAACGTTCATCTCGTTGTCTTATCCATTCTTTCCTTTTCTTAATACGTTCTAGGGCTTCTTGTCGGGCCTCCTCTTTAATCCGTTCTTCCTCTTTCTTCCTATTTTGAGCACCTACTAGACGTGTTAACATTTGATCCGTCAATGGCTCCATGAACCGTTTAACTCTGCATCCACTTATGTAGTTAGGAAGAATGTCTCCATCTAGAGTGGCTAGATTAATTGCTCCACTAGTAGAGATTCTATTGATGATCAGAGGTCCATATCCGCGTTTTTGTAACTTCTTGGCATGTTGCTTTAAGGTGTACACCAAGACTAAGTCTCCCTCTTTAATTCCTTTGTCTTTTATATGTGCATCATAATATGCCTTTTGTCTTCTTTTACGTGCATAGATTCCTACCACAGCTTGTAACCTAGTTTCCTGTAACTTCTCGATTTGGTCGAGTTGTTCGGATAACTCATGTCCGTTCCATTCATACTATTGGGCTACTCTCAATGTTGGGATTAAAAAATCAATTGGCAAAATTGCATTCTGCCCATACACTAAATTGAATGGGGTAGTTCCATTGGCAGTCTTGTATGCTACTCGAAAGGCCCAAATTGCATGATGCAATTGTTTGTCCCAATCCGACCTCCCATTATTGACAATCTTTTTCAATACAGTACATAATACCTTGTTGGAACTTTCCGCTTCACCACTGGCTTGGGCATGGTATGGGGCTGATTTTTTGTGAATCACTAAAAATTCATTCATTAGGGATTCTATTACTTCATTAAGGAAGTGCGTTCCTCGGTCACTCACAATCTCAATTGGTAATCCGAAACGAGTGAATATATTCTCAAAAAGGAATTTAGGAGTGGTTTGAGCATCGTTCTTTCTCATAGCTTTTGCTTCTACCCATTTGGTCAAATAGTCTGTGGCTACTATAATGTACTCAGCATGTGATCCTTTGGCTGGTGGGTTGATGGGTCCTATGAAGTTGATACCCCATTTGGAAAATGCTCTCACACACACCATAGGTCTTAATGGCATGTCATCTCTCCGAATTGGGTATTTAGCCCTTTGGCACGTTTCACAGCTTCGTACATAAGTCTCTGCATCCATATGTAGAGTTGGCCACCACAAGCCGACGAAGAGGATCATTTTGACAGTTCTCTCAGCTAAAAATGACCTCTTGCAGCACCTGCATGTGCCATCTCTAATATGGGTAGATACTCTCCTTCATGCACGCATAATCGCAATTGGTTATCCTTTCCTCTCCTAAACAATTGTTTTCCCACAAGTACGTAATCCTTGCTCATTTCTTCTAGGGATCGTCTTCTAGTTAAACTTATTCCTTCCTCATGCTCTCTGCTCTTTAGGAATTTAACCAATGTTTTACTCCAATTGGGTGCCATGGTTGAAAAAGATATGGACATATGATCCTCCGGGATTGTCTCCTGGCATTCCGCACAATTCCTCACGTAGTCATGGACATCCTTGGGCATGTCAGGCCAGTACACTCCTAATCTTTTTAACTCCTGAATGGTTCCATAAGTCCCTTGGTGTGTTCTCCATTTGTTCACATGTGCTTGCTCGATTAGTTTCGTTTGTTCATCGTCCTCGACACATCTTAGCAGTACTCCATTGGGTTCCTTGTAGTACACACTTCCAGCACTAATGTGCAAATTTCTTGATTGAAGAATTTCCTTTTTGCTAACCCTATTGATTGAGTGTTGTGGGCCATGGGTGAGTATAGGAATTAATTTCTCTGCCAACTTTGGACATACTTCTAGATTGAACAAATAAGTATCTGGCAGATCATCGGGTACTCCACTTGGCGGTTCTCTGTGGGTTAACCTAGAAAGGTGGTCTGCTCTTACATACGTATTTCCTTTTTTTACTACCACTTCAAAGTCGAACTCCATTAATAGTAAGAACCATCTTACTAATCTCCCCGTATTACAAGGTTTATAACTAAGTACAGTAGGGCTTGATGGTCTATGAAGAACTTAAATTTATTAGCTAACAAATAGTGTCTAAATTTCTTAACTGCATAGACCATTTCTAATCCTTCTCGCTCGGTAGTGGTATAATTCCTTTCAGCTTGATTCAGTTGTCTACTTGCATAGGCAATTGGATGATCTAGCTTTCCTTCATCGGCCGGTTGGGCTAAGATACATCCGATTGCATAATTAGAAGCATCAACGTGAATATGAAACGGCTTGATCCAATTGGCCGTTTTCAGAATTGGGGCCCTGCTAAGCCTCTTTTTTAATTCATTTAATGCTTTCTCGCACTCTTCCGTCCAAGTGAATTGGGTTAAGAGACCATACAGGGGTTTGGCTATTGTGGCATACATGTGAATAAACCGACGGTAATATCCACAATGTCCCATAAAGGCTTGTAGCTCTTTCGCATTCTTTGGTTTAGGAAGCTCTAAGATGACCTTGATCTTGTCCTCATCCTTGGATATTCCATTTCTTGAGACTATGTGTCCTAAGATCTTCCCTTGTCTCACCATGAAGACACACTTTTCTAGCTTTAGGCAGACTCGATACTGGCGGCATTTATTAAATATTTTTCTCAACTCGGGAATGTGATCTCGTCTTTGATTGGAGTAGGTACATAGATCATCTACATACACTTCCATACTCTTCTTCAAGAATTCCCTGAAAACATGACACATCAATCGTTGGAAAGTAGCAGGTGCATTAGTGAGTCCAAAAGGCATCACCCTGAAAGCATAGACTCCCTATTCGGTCGCGAATGTGGTCTTATGTTGATCCTTAGTAGCAATAGCTACTTGGTTGTATCCGGAGAATCCATCTAAGAAGCTATAGACTTCCTTTCCTGCTACCCTTTCCAATAGATGGTCCGTGATGGGTAATGGATAGCTATCACATATGGTGGCTGCATTGACCTTTTTCAAGTTAATGCACACCCTCAATTTTCCATTTTTCTTAGGCACAACTACTAAAGGCGATACCCGCTCGGTGTGTTCTATCTCATATATGAATCCGGAAGCTAGTAGCTTGTCAATTTCTTCCTTAAATTTTGCTGCATACACCTCATTATACGTATAAGGGCGTTGTTTAGATGGTTTTGCATCTGCAGTCATTGGTATTTGATGAGAACAAATATTGGGTTCTACACCCTTAAGATCCTTATATTTGTCCATGCGAACACGTCTCGATATTCTTGGATCAATTGTATGAGTTCTTCTTCCTCCTCCTCTGATACATCTTTGCCTATGTAGGTGCATCGCTCTTCTCCGTCTTCCACTGTTACTACAATTTTTTTTGTTTGTTCTTTGTTGTCGTATGCTTCTCCATCTCTAGCCTCTCGTTTAGGCATTTGAATGGCTACCTTTCTCTCTTCTACTTCATATCTTTTAAAGTGTTCAGGAACTTCAAACGAATTTGGATCAGGTCCTATTTTACTCATTTCTTCTGCTTGCTTTGGTACCATGGGAGTAGCTTCGATTGCTAAGATCTTGGTAGGCCCCTGTTTCTCTCTGTTTTGAATGGTGTCGAGGTAGCCTTCTTTGGAATCGAATTATGGTTCCATTTCTATATTCTCATATTCCTCTTTCCATTATTTCTCCAAGATTTCCCCTTCATCTACTTCTTGAAGGACCACCATATAAAGGTTTACATCATAACCTTCCTCTTCTATGCACTCGTTCATTGTCAAGACTTCCTCATTCACGCACACATCTAAGGTTGCTAGAATTTCCATCCATCCATGCGGTTCAAAGGTCTCATCTGGAAAGATTTGAGGCATGTACCCTGGGTCCTCTACTGGTAGGTAGTTAGGATGTCCTATCGGCCACATTTGTCTTTTATTCTCCTCCTTCTTGGCCTCTTTGCACATCCACAACTGAGCATCCTCGTGCATCCAAGATTGATCGCTCGATCCAGCACTATGCATGGACAAGTCATCTTCCTCTTTGTGTATGGGATTCCACTACAGTGGAGGGACATCTCGATAAGCAAATGTATGCAAGTTTATCTTGGTTGTATTTCCTTGATGTTGTAGGTACAATGAATCTCTTCCCCAGTCTTGCACTACCCGCATTTGTCTCATAAAGGGTCGCCCTAATATCATTTCGTAGTTGTTAGCTTTTTCGAACTTACAAATGGCTAATGTGTGTTCAAATTCTACTCCACATGTGGTTAAGTTGATTCTTTCCAATATTCCTAAGGGTTTCTCCACATGACCATATTCTAATTGGAGCTTCATGCGTGTGGGTCGTAAGGCAGGTTTTCCCCATTTCTCCCAAATCTCCTTGGTGGCGATTCCTACCCCGGCTCCCGTGTCTAGTATAGCCTTGGTCATGTACCCATTGTAAGTGACAGGCAGACATGTATTGCCTTCGTCTCCTTCACTAAAATCTCCCACTTTATCAATTGGGATTTGTATTTTAGATGTGTTCTCTTTTCCCTTGCCTTCCTTTTCTTGCCCTAATTCTAATTGGCTCGCTGATTGTCTCCATAATTGTGGCTTAAGTTGAAGTAATTCTTCCAGGGTCAACTTGCATTGTACTTTTGTTTTCTTGAGTTCCCTTAGATTGTGTGAACTTTTTTCTGAGTTTCCTTTTCCCTGTACTGTAGGGGCTCGTATTATTATAGACTCCTTTTTGTATTCTCCCATGTAATTAGGTAAGGTTGAAACACTCAAGGTTTCCTCTCTATTTCTATCGAGTCTTGATACTTCTTCATAGACTTCCTCCAGGTTGGTATTTGGTTGATAAACTTCCACATCTATTTCCTCAAAAGGAGGCTTCGATACTCCATTTTTCTTCCATTGTTCTTCTCGGATTCTATTCCATAATTCCTTCGGCCATTCTGCCTCTATGTCCGGTATTATTGACACAGGTTCATCTTGAGTTTTCATTTGTTCACCTATGTCTTCCTTCCTTCTAAGCTCTTTACCTTCGGATTTGACACATTCTTCGTATTGATCATCTGTTATCCTTGTCTCTGGCAGAGCTGGGATAGTCTTTTCTAGGGTTGCTTGTGCCACCTCTATAAGCTTCCTACATATCACTAGTCTTTCTTTTTCCAGCTCCCCTTGTGGGTAAAGTTTTTCGTGTTGCTCTACATTCGGCCCAATCTTAATTCTAGCTTGGTAAGCTTTCAGCCACATGTCTAAGTCGTCTGGTTTTGGGTCAACTAGAATTGATCCTGGTTTCTCTTTCTCTTGGATAAGTGGTGACACCGGAATCTCCTCCCGGATCCTTTGTTCTTTATGTTCCCTTTTGTTTCAGATTTGTTTTTTGTTTTTTTTACTCTCATTTTTCGCCCATTTATCTTTGGGTTTTTCTCTTCTTTCCTTCCATTTTTGTACCTTGGTGTTCTGGGTATTCTCGCGTGGATCCTCAGAATCTTCAACCACCTAAACTTTAGGGCTTACCGTTTTATCGCTCTCTTGTTCCTGTTCTGGGTGTTTCCCTTTTTGTTGCCTTGTCTGAGCTCTTGTAATGGCTTTCAATGGCACAGTATATTCCTTATCACTTCTAGATCCTTACGATATTGAAGATGGTATCACGATACGAATCAGGCAAGTGGACAATACGATACCACAGTAGGTAACGATACGATACTATTGGGGTAAAGTGTGATCGCGATACCAACTTGGCGATACGATACCAAAGTGGTATCGCGATACCAAGACTGGTACCCAACGATACGATACTTCGGCAAGTATCGCGATACAAGGGAATTTTGGTATTGCGATACCAAAACTCAACCGATCGCGATACTCAAGCCAAAATATCTCACAAATCAAAAAATTTAGCCCCCCCTTGCTCTTCTCACACACCTCTTCACTCCTAGCCCACTGTCCCCTTCAATGAAGTTCAAAAAATTAACTGTCTTCCCCCCATGATACCGCATGCGCATTTAATCACGCGTTTGTGCACTTTTAGTGTGTTTTTGTTCAAAATACTTTGTGGAATCTTACCTTAGTGTTGTATTGCTTGCACCTTGAGCTCAAGATCAAGCTTTAGTGGCTTGGAATGCACGATACCTCACACGCGATACCGGTCGCTGCTCCAGGCGATACCAGAACACAGGAAAGTGTCAAATGAGTCAAATTTTTTGGTTTTTATACTTTTTGTGATAGAAACTGAACATTACCAATTTTGGGCAAATTTTTTGGGCTTTTTTAGTGATCTTGGCCTACTCCTACTTCACTTCTCTTCATTTCTCCTCTCCTTCTAACCTAACCCTAACTCCTCCTTCTCTCCCTTCCTACTAACCCTAAACCTAAAAACTCATTACACACACCTCTGGGATGTGAAGTAACAAGTGCTGAAGTGATTGACTACTTGCCACACAACGAGTTCACTTCTACAAGTACGATTCCATCATACTCAATCTATAACCATCACAAAGGCACCTTGGTTGAGTGTTCCCCGGCAACGACACCAAAAATGTGTGTACTCAAGTCAAGAAGACTCAAGGACTCGTGCCAATGAGATTGTACCTCTATTGCAACACAAGTGTGTATAGTGGGAAATTAACACACATTTAAATGTCAATCTGATCGAACGACCTAACCAAGTGTATGAAGACATGTGCACACATGATGGAAAATGAAGTGACTCAGTTGCTATGCATGAGAAAAGACTACTCCACCTCTCACACTCACTGAAAGATTGAAAGTGTCTGCCGCAATACCTCTTACAACAGTTTTCAGTAAATCAAGGATTTCTCCCAGCTCCAAGCTCCGAATATAGTCAATAGGGTACTCGTTTCGAAGCTCTCGACAAGACGCATCTAGTAAGTGGTTTCACTCGATTCTGACAACTCTGCTTCAAGTTATGACCAAAATGGTGAATGGCGGGAAACACCCACACTCACGCCACAACTCCTACAAGCTCACACACACACTACCGTCACTCAAAAACAGTGGGGAGGGGTAGACAACAGTCCTACACACACATTTCAAGCATTACACATACACATACAAGATCAAAGAGGAGATGGAAATCTGCAAGAAAGAGGCAAATTCAAAATTTTGGAGAGCTCCTTCTTCACAATGGCAAAAAGTCTCTACAAAGAGTCACCAAGTGACTTATATACATGTGCCCTAAGTTTGGTCCTTTCACACAAGAGACCGGCACTTTATTCCAAAAAAGTGAATTTCCTACTAATTTACAAGGGATATTTTACAACAAGTTGGGATTATGCATCTAGAGGACTCCTCTATTGCATTTACATGGCTTTGAGGGAATTCTCTAAGACCTCGAAGAAGAAAAATTATGCCCATTAATTTGAAAATTTTGGGGCTCTTCTCTTGTGCTCCTTTGCTCTGCAACATTCCTTCATGCTGTAAGTATACCGTGTCTTTTCCCCAATCTTGTACTACCTTCAGCTATCTCATGAAGGGTCTTCCAAGTATCATCTCTGTTGAGGGCGAGACGAGTAAAAAGAGGAAAAAGAGAAAGCAACGAAAGAAACAGCTTCACTAAAAGACAATTTGAAGATCAGACAAATGTAAAGATACATCTCTGCAGGAAGCCCCGCAGGGGCGCAACACCCATCTCTGCACAGAGCCCCGCAGGGGCACGCACCAGACTACAAAGCTAAACCCCAGGGTCCAGAGGAGTGGATTTTTCAAACATCAAAGTAGGGCCAAAAGTTAGAAAGGGGTAGAGGCTGAAAAGTTGAAGAGGGTGACTAAGAATAGCACATTCCTAGTCACTGGTGGCGTGCGTGGCAACCCAAGTCAACAGGCAAGGCGACTACGTCAGGCTCTCGAGTTGTAGAGCTTGAATCAAGAAGGCCATCGAATCTGCATGTCTGTTTAACTGCAGACAATACTGACCACAGGGCGCGTGCGCGAAGCAAAGTCTGTCAAAGGAAGCGAAGTCTGTCAAGGGACGACAGAGGCGAAGAGGTAGAGAGTGTTGCAGAGCCAAAGAGCGCAGAAAGCAGAGAAAAAGACGGGCCCCAAAATTTTTCCGATTTGGACCAGAGACTTTTGTAACATATTCATTTTTGTAACATATTTCCCTTGTAAAGGCACTAGAGGAGTCCTCTAGATGCATTCCCATAGAAGAATAGAAGCTTATCCATGTAAAATAGTAGGAAATTAGCTCTTAGAGAATAAAAGTGCCGGTCACTAATGTGAAAGGACCAATTTTAGGGCACTAGTATATAAGTCAAAATCTGACTCATTGTAAGAACTTTTTGCCATTGTGAGAATAGAGAGCTCAGATTTTCGAATTTGTGTCTTCTTCACTCTGTATCTTCTTCTTCGTGAGCTTGTATGCGTGTGTATTGCTTGGAAAGAGTGCTTGTGAGTGTTGTCTATCCATGAGAGTGATTATTTGCTGTAGGTAATGTGTGTGCGAAGTGTAGGAAGTGCTGAAGTGTAGGAAAGATTTCCCGCGACTCAGTATTTTGCCCATAACTTGAAGTAGGAGCGTCAGAATTGAGTGAAACCACTGCCATTGGATGCGTCTTCTCGAGAGCTTCGAAACGCATATGCTATTTGCTATATTTGGAGTTCGGAACTGGGAGAAAAGTCCAAAATACTGACGGCTGCTGCACCAAGTATCGTTTCGCCATAACCGACAGTTGAAGCTTGTTTGGATAAGTATTAGTCTTGCTCGCATCCTTGAGTTATCCACTTGCATTGACCATTACACGATTGCATGTCCTCATACACTCGGCTAGGTTTGTATACTCTTTGGATTGATATTTAAAAGCGTGTATCCCCACTATATGCACTTGAGAGGAGATGGAGGTATAGTCTCTGTCGCCGCAAGTCCCTAAGTTGAAGCTTAGGACAACACACTTTTTGGCGCCGTTGCCGGGGAGTAACGAATCAAACCGAGACATTCGTGTGATGGTAAGTAGCTTTTTGAGTTGAAGCGAGAGGAGGAGTGGAAAATTTCTCTTCTTTGGTAAGTCAATTTCAACCGCACTTGCTACTTCTCATTCTTGGAGTGTGTGTAGTGAGTTGTTAGTTTAGGAAAGCGAGTGGAAGAAGTAGAGTAGGAGGAGTAAGGGAGTAGATTAGAGTAGCCTTCACCTCTTGTCTTTTTGTTTCATTTTCAGTAGATAGGAAAAAACCAAGTATAAAAGCCAAAAAAAAACTTCATTTTGCAAATCAATTGTGTGAACAAGTATCGCGTGTTCCTGTGTCGAGTATCGCGCAGATAGCAGAGATCGTTTGTGAGCAAGCAGGCAATCTGGGGCTACATAGAGTTAGGGGAAGTGACCAGGGGATCATAGAAGCTACCAAGGTAAGCTAAACCACCCATTTGATCAAAAATTTTTCAGCAAGTCAACTTAAGAAGGAAAAAACGATCTGCGTTAGGTATCGTTTGGGGATTTCAGAGGTGAAAGGAGGTGATTTCATTGATACAGAGAGGGGAGAAGGGGTAAGAGAACATATAAAACAGTTGCATCAAACCAAAACTTGAAAAATCTTAGTGAAAAATTGAGAATGGGTCAAGTATCGTTTTGCTCCCGCGGTTGAGTATCGCGATACTTCACAAGTATCGTGATCTCCTGTGGTCGAGTATCGCGATATTTCCCAGCGATCTGTATCGTTTGATTCAGAGATCGCGATACTTCCCGAGTATCGTGTATCGTTTGAGTCAGAGATCGCGATACTTCACGAGTATCGTGTATCGTTTGAGTCAGAGATCGCGATACTTCACGAGTATCGTGTATCGTTTGAGTCAGAGATCGCGATACTTCACGAGTATCGTGTATCGTTTGAGTCAGAGATCGCGATACTTCACGAGTATCGTATATCGTTTGAGTCAGTATCGGGTTAATCAAGTATCGTGTATCGTTTTATATCAGATATCGTGTATCGTTCTGTGCAAGTATCGTCATTCGAGTATCGTCTGGAATCAAGTATCGTGTATCGTTTTATATCAGATATCGTGTATCGTTCTGTGCAAGTATCGTCATTCGAGTATCGTCTGGAATCAAGTATCGTGTATCGTTTTATATCAGATATCGTGTATCGTTCTGTGCAAGTATCGTCATTCGAGTATCGTCTGGAATCAAGTATCGTGTATCGTTTTATATCAGATATCGTGTATCGTTCTGTAAGTATCGTCATTCGAGTATCGCCTGGAATCAAGTATCGAGTATCGTGTCGGACTCAGATATCGTGTATCGTGTAATCCAGAGATCATTTCTGGTCCAGAGATCGTGTATCGTGGACTTTGGGAACCAAGTATCGTGAGTTGAAATCTTTGCTTCTGTCTTTTTCCAGCCTAATTTTTCCTAGAATTTTAAGACATAGCTTGGAGTTCTAGAAGCCAGAGGTTAGCAAGGGCTGATTGGAGTTTTTAAGTGGATGAACCTGAGATCCGGAAGAACCCTAGGAAGCCGAAGAAGTGTAATATCTTCTGTAGGGAGTGTAGCAGAGCCAAGTAATCGTTCACATTATACCGAGGCCTCTAGTGAGTCAGAGGAAGAAATTCCCATGGCTTCCGAGGACATGCAAAACACAGTGCCCATGATTGGCATGATGTCAATCATTGAAGGAGAGTACAGAACCTCCTTGGAGTATGTGAACACCAATCAAAATGAAATTCCTATTTATTTGGATGGTCTAAACAGATCAGTGGCTAGACTAAGGAAGGCCTCAGAGGCTTACATAGTGCCTAGACCAGCAGTCAAGTACGTAGGAGGATTTTACATGGACAAAAGGGATATCCAGTATGTTGTCACGGAGCACCCCGAAAACATCAATGAAATTGGTGAGGAAACTAATGCTTCAAACTTAAATGGAGGAGGGAATGTAGAGCAAGTATCTACACCTAGAGGGAGATCTACTATAGCTAGGGTATGGAGAGGAGACCTGATTCCCCAAGATGACACTCTAATAGATGTGTATTTGATCAATGGGATGGAGCATCTGCTTAGAGCCCATTCCTCTATATGGGAAGCTGCCCCTACTCCTGTCACCATCTATGAGTTACAAGACCCTGATTTCCCCACCATCATCACATATCTGGATAAAAATCAGAGAAGATATTGGCCCTTGACAGAAGTAGAAAGAGCTGAGTTGAAGTATCAAAATATTCCAGTGTTTCCCCCTAGGGACCAAGCCACTACTTCAAGAAACCCACATGGAACATCCCAGAATGATTCATATCAACCGTCGGGCCAAACGCAACTAACACAACAAACGCAACTAACGCAACAAACACAACAAACACATCAAACTCAAATTCCGGTCAGACCACACGTGCAGTTTGCAATGCCTGCAAATAACCCTAGTTACCGACCTCAACCAACGATTGACCCAAGACAGGGAGTGCATGCTCCAGTCAGACCACAGGTAGTACGAGGACCAGGCATACCTATAGGAAGACCAATTTTCCCAGTAATGCCTAGACCCCCTGAAGCAGGAAGAAGATTAAGACCAATTCAAGTTGCCAAATGCATGAGAAATCACTATGATGGTTCTAGTGAACCCTACAACCACATAGCGGAATTCAAACAAGTAATCAGAGCCGAACAGGTAGAAGACTTCCTGATCCAATATGAGTCCTTCGGTCTCACATTGACAGACACTGCGTTAGCATGGTTTCAACCATTGGACCCTAACAGTTTTCAAAACATGGAGCAAGTCTACCAAGAAATGATTGAGGAATTCGCTAAGTCTGGAATTAAAAACAACTCATCCTCATTGATTCATAGCTTTAAACAAGCCCCTACCGAATCCGTGAGATTGGCTGCAAGAAGATTCAAGCAGTATGTGGATAGATGCCCAGTGGAAGAAAGACCTACCCAAAATAAAATGGTGTCTTTATTTTTGGAAGGATTATTGAACGGATCTTTGAGATCATTGGTATATGTAAAGAGAGTTCAAACTTTGCAAGAGTGCATGAAGGAATGTATAGACCTAGAGGACAACCTAGCAGAAGACCTAAAAATACCGCCAAGTGGTTTGAAGAGTGAAGATTCGACTAGTAACACATCAATCCCTAAAAACAACATAGAGGAGATAGCTGATTTGCTAGCTAAGAAGTTGAACGTGCAAGGACAAAGGAACTACCCCAATAACCCTATGAGAGTGCCCATGCTTAGAAAATGTATGCAGTGTGGAGGTGATCATCCTTCTCACTTGTGTACCAGGGGAGTAGTCCCACCACCTGCTTACGGGTATCACAGACCACCTGTCCCAGGACCTTTACAATACTGTAGCATAGAGCAAAGGTATACAAACCATAGCACAGAAAACTGCCCTTACAATAGGCAGGCTAGACCAGCACAACCATATATGAGACCTTACGGATACCCCCAGAGAGATCAGGGAGGTGAAGTCTTTAGGTATCCAGCTTACCAACAGCAGGCACCAGTGCCACGACCATACGCATATCAAGGATACACTCAACCTCAGCCGGTGCTAGGACAACAACCGCCCCATCCTCAGAACGTTGTCCCGGTTAAAATGGCTCAACCGGAAGAAAATCTAGAGAGAGCAATAGTCCCAGTCACACCTTTGACCAGTAATGAGCCATATGACTCATCTTACGACCCTAGTCAAGGAGCACACTCAAACTATGACAGCCCTATGACAGAATATGGACAATGGTATGAACCTTATACCTATGGCGTAGAAGTATCGGATAGTTCATACGGATACGAGCAGGATTATGTCCCGTTAATGTACACAGCTCCTAGAGCAACCATACCACCTCGACCCATGAATAGACCGCCGATGCCCAGAGGACCATGTTACAGATGTGGAGGTGATCACTACATTAGAGAATGTACACTGCCAAACCCACCACCACCACAACGCGTCTGGGAAGGCTACTGTAGTGATTGTGGTAAAGAACACCTTTTCAGGGATTGTCCTAAGAATCCCAACAAAGTTACTTCTAACGTGCAAATTAATGTGATAGAAGTAATTGAGTCATCAGGGAGCGATAAAGAGTACACAATACCCTTGAAGGCAATCACAAGAGCCAAAGCTAGAGAGACCCCTGATAAAACTAAGGAAGACAATCAAAGTAGCTCAGAAAGGGATATACCCACGCCACAGAGAGTTGAAGACTCAGAAGAACCTGAGAAAAGTGTGGTAAGTAAAAGAACCCAAAGATGGAAGAATCGTAGAGACAAAATAAAGGAAAAGAAACTATTGCAAAAGAAGGAAAAGGAAAAGAGCGAACTCAACCTTAAAAAGGAACCGCAAGTGGAAGAAGGAAACAGAAAGGAGAATAAATGGGGTGAGGTAGGATCAGTGTTAGCAGATCCCATGCCTGAAGAACTAGCCATGTGGATTCAGGCATACAAAGCACGAATAAGAACAGGACCAACCATAGAACAACATGAGAGAGAATATCCCAGAGGTGACTTAGAAAAGGAAAGGTTGGAGATCTGCAAGAAATTGATAGAAGTTGCTCAACAGACCTTAGAAAAACCTGCATCGCCTTTACCCAATACCCGAATTTCTGAAAGAGAGTTCCAAGAATGTGTAATCATGCATGATCAAGAAAAGCCTGAAGTAGTTAAGACACAGAATCACGAATGTGGTATAGAGAGAAGGGAAGGATCGATTGTTCCCGAAGTAGAAGGGGAATGGCCCAAGGATCTATGGGCAAGAGTCCAAGAGGACAGATGGAAAAATGTGGAGAGAATGGAACCGCCATTTGAAGAGTTGAAAGCAGAGAATGAAATAGAGGATTCAATACCTGAATTAAATTCAGAGGGAATTTCACCAATGGATCCCAGTAACCAAGGAGAGGAAGAGATAGATGAATTGCCAAATTACACGGGGGAGTATGAACACAATTCGGAATTGTATCGCATTCCCTTAACGAGGAAACAAGAACCGAATCCATCAGTTCAAACATCGGAGATTATACAACGCCTTAGAGAGGTAAAGATTCCTTGTACCTTAACATTCGAGGAATTATTGAAGGCAAAACCACATTTGAAAGAAAAATTAATAAATCAATGGGAAATCAAGGAGGAAAAGAAAGAGGAAGCTGATGAAGTAAACACAGTAAAAATTCCAGTTGATAAAGTCGGAGACTTTAGTGAGGGAGATGAAGGAAATACCTGCCTTCCCATTACCTATAACGGTTACACTACCAAAGCCATTTTAGATTCTGGAGCTGGCGTTGGCATCGCTACCAAAGATATTTGGGAGAAATGGGGAAAACCAGCTTTAAGACCAACCCGTATGAAGATTCAAATGGCTGATGGACACACAGAAAGACCCTTAGGATTATTGGAACGAGTAGTATTCACTACGTGTGGAGTGGAATTTGAACACACTTTAGCAATATGTCACTTCGAAAGGCCAAGCAATTATGAAATGATATTGGGAAGACCTTTCATGAGACAGCTAAAGGTCGTACAAGATTGGGGAAAAGATGCTGTGTACCTACAGCACGAAGGAACCACAACTAGAATAAACCTCCACACATACGCTTATCTAGATGTTCCACCTCTGCAATGGAATCAAATTCATAAAGAGGAGGACAATCAATCTGTTCATAGTATAGGTTCGAGTGACCAATCTTGGATGAATGAGGACACTCATCTATGGATTTGCCGAACTGCCCAAAAGGAAGAGGATAGGAGCAAAGGATGGCAGCAAGGGCAAGGTGTAGCAAGGTCTGTACAAGATCCAGCGTACATGCCTCAAATCTTTTTAGATGAAGAATTCGAACCTCATGGTTGGATGGAGATTTTAGCGACCCTCGACGTATGCGTGAATGAAGAAGTGATAACAATGAATGAATGCATTGACGAGGAAGGATACGATGTTAGTCTCTTTGTAGTAGTTCTTCAAGAAGCTGAAGAAGGAGAAGTGATAGAGAGAGAATGGAAAGAGGACTACGAGAGCATTGAAATGGAACCAGAATCAATGGAACATGAGTATGAACATCAAAAAATAAGCATCACAGTTAATGAAAGCGACCAGGAACCTAAACAGGAAGAGGAATTGGAGATAGAGAAAGAGCCAGAGAATGATGAAAACAAACCAGAAGATCAGTTTGAAGTACCAGCTCATTTTAAGAAATATGAAATAGAAGAGAGGAAAATTGCTATTCAAATGCCTAAAAGAGAGGCACAACCGGGAATAGCATATGATAATAAAGAGCAGACCAAGAAAATAGTTGTAACCATGGAAGGAGGAGAGGAACGATGTACTTTCATAGGACAGGATGTCTCAGACGAAGAAGAACGAGAGCTAATTCAACTCATAAGAGAATATCGGGATGTCTTCGCTTGGACTTATAAGGATTTAAAAGGAGTAGATCCATCTATATGTGCGCATAGAATCCCCATGACATCCGAAGCCAAACCTTCCAAACAGAGACCCTACACTTATAATGAGGTATATTCAGCCAAGATAAAAGAAGAAATAGATAAATTGTTGGACGCCGGATTCATATATGAGATAGAACACACAGAATGGGTATCGCCATTAGTGGTAGTGCCCAAGAAAAACGGAAAATTGAGAGTGTGCATAAACCTGAAGAAGGTGAATGCAGCCACTATACGTGATAGCTACCCATTACCGATTACGGACCATCTATTGGAGAGGGTAGCAGGTAAAGCGGTCTATAGCTTCCTAGATGGTTTCTCTGGATACAATCAGGTGGCTATTGCGACTGAGGACCAACACAAGACAGCTTTTGCCACTGAATGGGGTGTGTATGCATTCAGAGTGATGCCCTTTGGACTCACTAATGCACCAGCTACCTTCCAACGATTAATGTGTCATGTTTTTAAGGAATTCTTGAAAAAAAGCATGGAAGTGTATGTGGATGATCTTTGCACATATTCCAATCAAAGACCCGATCACATACCGGAATTAAGAAAGATATTCAACAAATGTAGACAGTATAGAGTCTGCTTAAACCCAGAAAAATGTGTCTTCATGGTACGACAAGGCAAAATACTAGGACACATAGTTTCTAGAAATGGGATATCGACTGATGAGGATAAGATTAAAGTCATATTGGACTTACCTAGACCCAAGAATGCAAAAGAAGTGCAAGCCTTTATGGGACATTGTGGATATTACCGTAGGTTTATTCACATGTATGCCATAATAGCCAAGCCCTTATACGGTCTATTGACTCAGTTCACATGGACAGACGAGTGTGAGAAGGCCTTCAACGAGCTTAAAAAGAGGCTGAGCACAGCCCCAATACTAAAGTCACCCAACTGGAATAAGCCTTTTCATATTCATGTTGACGCTTCGAATTTTGCAATTGGATGTATCCTAGCACAACCGGCTGATGAGGGAAAGCTTGACCATCCAATCGCTTATGCGAGTAGACAATTAAACCAAGCCGAACGAAATTACACAACTACAGAAAGAGAAGGCTTAGGAATGGTTTATGCAGTAAAGAAGTTCAGACATTACCTATTGGCAAACAAATTCAAATTCTTCATTGATCATCAAGCTTTGTTGTATTTAGTCAATAAACCTTGTAGCACAGGACGACTAGTACGATGGTTCTTATTGCTAATGGAATTTGATTTTGAGGTAGTTGTCAAGAAAGGAAATACCCACATAAGAGCAGATCACTTATCGAGAATGACCCATGGCGAACCACCCATAGGGATACCAGATGATCTGCCAGATACTTACCTGTTTAACCTGGAAGTATGTCCCCAATGGGCAGAAAAGTTGATCCCTATACTCACACATGGACCTAAAGATGGGATCACACCAAATCAAACCCAGGATCTGTGGAAGACTAAGAACCTTCATATCATTGCAGGAAGCCTGTATCACCAAGATGCAAGTGGATTGTTAATGAGATGCATAGAAGAGGATGAACAGGAAATGTGGCTTAAGAAAGCACACGTAAATCAATGGAAAACTCATCTAAATGCAAATGGAACATGGCAAACCCTGAAGAGGTTAGGCATATATTGGCCTACCATGCAAAAAGATGCACATAACTATGTATCAGCCTGCCCAAATTGCCAAGGACAGAATCCAGAAGAGAACTCTACTCTAGGCTACTCTACTGTAGCACCAAGATGGAGCATACCTTTGGTGAAGTTCTTGAAGACCCAGGAATACCCAGAAAGAGCTACATTAGCGAGGAAACGTGCGTTAGAACAACAGAGTAATGATTATGCCATTATAGGAAAACAACTCTTTAAGCGTGGAAGGGATAATCAATTACGGTTGTGCATCCATGAGGACGAATATCTGGCTGTGTTAGAGATGGCGCATACAGGAGCTGCAGGAGGACACTTCTCCGCAGACAAAACTGCAAAAATGATTCTCTTTGCAGGAATGTGGTGGCCAACTCTACATCAAGATGCAGCAACATATGTGCAACGATGTGATACGTGTCAACGAACAAAATATCCAGTCAAAAGAGATGAGATGCCACTTAGACCCATGATGAGTGCAAGAGCTTTCACGAAATGGGGAATAGATTTCATAGGACCTATTAGCCCCCCAGCAAAAGGATCCCATGCCGAGTATATAATTGTAGCCACGGACTATCTAACTAAATGGGTTGAAGCGAAAGCAACCAAGAAAAATGACGCGAGAACTACGGCCAAGTTTCTCTTTGAGAATGTTTTCACTAGATTTGGATTACCAATAGAAATTGTGAGTGATAGAGGTACGCATTTTGTGAATGAAGTCATCGAAGCCTTGCTGAATGAATTCTTGGTAATTCATAAGAAATCAGCTCCTTATCACCCACAAGCCAATGGACAAGCGGAGAGTTCGAATAAAATTTTGTGTACAGTTCTCACAAAAATTGTTAACACAGGAAGAACGGATTGGGATAAGCAGTTACATCATGCTTTATGGGCATTTCGAGTAGCTTACAAAACCGCCATAGGCACCACACCTTTTAACTTAGTATATGGACAAAATGCTATTTTGCCAATTGATTTCTTAATTCCCACCCTCAGAGTAGCAACTACTTACGAGTGGAAGGGACATGAACTATCAGCTCAATTGGACCAAATAGAAAAACTTCATGAAACTAGGTTACAAGCAGTAGCAGGCATTTATGCTGCTAAAAGGCGACAAAAAGCCTACTTTGATGCTCACATCAAGGACAAGAATTTGAAGGAAGGAGATTTAGTTTTGGTATACACTTTGAAGCAACATGCTAAGAAACTGCAAAAGAGAGGATATGGTCCATTGATCATCAATCGCATATCAACAAGTGGAGCCATCAATCTCGCAACCTTAGATGGAGACGTATTGCCAAACTACATCAGTGGATGTCGAGTAAAAAAATATCTAGAACCATTGACGGAGGAAACAATGGCTCGATTAATCAAAGGCAAGAATAGACGAATGGAGGAAGAAAGGATAAGAGAAGAAGCTAGACAGGAAGCCCTAGAACGTATCAAAAAACGGAAAGAGTGGATGAGAGAAAGAGACGAGAGATATAGAGTAGGAGAAGAACTCATCCCCATGGCTAATTTTAGAGCCACAGAGAACTCTGGACAACAAGGAAGACAACCTTATTTGAATCTGGGAGCAGGACGGAAAGAGTACCACTTAGTGGATGCTCTTATTGACACAGGAGCAGCAATAAGCTGTATTAGAATTTCTTTGTCTCAGAAACTTAGAGAGGAATTACGCCCATCGAAGGCACAGCTAATTGGAATAGGAGGAAAAGTTACTCAATGCATAGGTGAGATCACTCTACCTTTGCATATGGGGAACAATACTATGGAGCAAAGACTTTTAGTGTGCCAGGATCAAGATTTACTTGAAGATGTGGTGTTAGGGCAAGATTGGATATATGAATATGAGGTAACCATCCAATTGGCTTTAGGATACATCTCGGCCAGGATAGGACCTCGTGAAGTGTTTAGTCTGCTGGACGAACGACCACTCAAAGCCGCTATTATAGAGCCAGAAGTTCATTCCAATGAACAAAGTCATGATTGTCTGCTCACTAGCACTTCAGAAACCTCTTCTTCAAGTCCTACACTGAACTCTGTGTGCATTCCATCTTTAAGTGTTGAGAGTCACAAGAGTGCACCTGAACCTGCTATCAAGCCCAGTGACACACAATGCACAAAAGAGAATATTCCTTTGAAGGAATTAAAGTCTACACCCATGAGAGTATACCCCATTCCACTTTCTACACTAGCTTGGATAAGGAAGGATCAAAAGAAGGCATATCTTCAGCAACAGACCAGTCATCGACATCAGTGTGTCCAATCGAATAAGAAGACTAAGAATTTTGCGCACTACAGTCAACCTCGACTCAAGAGCATTTGGGTTCCGAAGAAAGTGACAACTGCACAACCGGATCGAACACAAATATGGATCCCAAAGGCATGTACTCCAAAGCCGATCGAACATCCTCATAAGGGCAATCACCATCAACATGGTCCACAAGCACACCAGCCAAGAAAGAGGACCTATTGGAGAAAGAAGGAGTCTGCAGCTGCAACTCAAGGAAGACCGAAATTCCAAAAGCAGATAGAGCAAACGCACTATAAGGGAAGAATCACATTTATCACGAAGGTTCCGAAGGAAATACGTCCCCAAAGAGTGAACCAAATTTGGGTACCGAAAGACAAGATAGGAGGCACAAAGCAAACAACTACTTCCAATTGCACACATGCGGAGCTATCAATATCCAAAGTATGCACGATAGGGCCACATTACAAGGCCAAGCATTCGGCACAATCTTCTTCTAATTCGAAATAGTCAAGCACATTCTCCCTTTGGACATAGGAGAGCACTTGTAAATACACCAACAAGAATACTCTAAAAATAATAACCGCTTCGGCTATGAACTAACTTTTCTGTTTTCCTTTCAGATGAAAATATAAAAATATCCAAAAATATAACAATCCAGGTATTACTTTTCTCACACCCACGGGAAAGGGACGACACTATTCACTCGGAGCAAGATCGAGCTTAAGAGAAATAAAGGAGGATTCCTGATCATATATGGCCACTAATTCACCCTCTATATTGAGTGCAGATGTCGTCTACCAATTCTGAAGCCACACAAGAGGAAGAAGTCCAGCTTTTCCAGCTCGAATCAATTACAAAAGCAAGAGGTCACTGGTTCCGGGATGACCAACCAGTGTCAGATCTCATCTTCATGGCAACAATAAAAATTATGGACAGGGATCATTGCTTCCCTATCATGTCACAAGATTTCAAAACGATAATACAAGGGCTACCACATATTGAAGATGTATGGACCCAGGCAGGATTAGAGGCATTTCTCAAATTGCCTATTTATGTTCCAGACTTCCAAAGATGTACACAAGTCATGAATACTATGCAGCCTGCGGCAACGAAGATATCAATTCCAGAAGCACAGGTATTGGATAAAGTAGGCAGATGGAAAACGATTCAATTCACGCATGAATTGATCAATAAAGCTTTTGGATGGAATCAAGAGGGCATTACTAATGTTAAGGACGAGTGCCATGATCCCAAGAAGAAATCATTTTTTGATATAAACCGAATTGACTTAGAAGATGCCGTTCGATTGGTGCATCAACACTTTTGTTTCCCAAGCATGCACAGGTACACAGCTCCACAGAAGATAATAGTTCAATTACTATCTCATGCCATGAGACAGATAGGCAACAAGGTAAATCTGACAGGTTATGTTCAAGAAAGGTTATTTGAAGCCCAGAAAAAGTGGGGCAAGAAAAAGTTTTTGAATGGTAGTTCTGCATTGACATTATTGATATATGAAGCGTTAGACATGAAGAACTGTTTAAGGGAGATGCCTACCTCCGAAGGATTAGCTAAATATGTGAAATCCGCCACAGTTCCCAAAAAGAAGAAAATTACTACAGGCATTGAAGAGGCAGGAACCAGTTCTCAGCCACAAATGAGAGGTACAAAACGCCTACGGGAGGAGGAAGCTCAGGCTACACCTCAATCAAAAAGGACACATATATTGCCAACAATACCGATAGTACAAATGCCAATAACCAAGAGAGATCTTTCCGCCGCCCTCGAAGAAACACACCAATATATGCGAGGGCAGGTGAATCTTCATGTCCAAGGACATCATTATAGACAAGCAAGTCAAGCTCAACAGCAGCAAAGCACCGAGAGAACACCCAAACCGGCTGGAAGATACAAAGAGCTGGGCATAGATGACTCCAGTACCGACATGGAATCCAGTCCTGAGAAAGATACCCTAGATACTGATATCAGGACAGAGACTCAGGAAGACGAAGGACCAGAAATCAATCAAATGAAAGTGACGCCAGACAACCAAGCAAAGGATAAAGAAATTGAGAAGGTCGATGACCCTGAGCATGTCATTCAGTTGAATGACACTACAAAAATAAACATCAAAGAAGCTCCAGTCAGTGAGACATACGTAAAACCACCTATCAAAGAGGAAGACAGAACCCCAGTAAGACAGGAAGCGGAGGAGCTACAAAATAAAGAACAAATTATAATCGAAGTGCCAGAGGATACACCTCAAGGAAACAAAGAAGACATGGTGGCTGAACCAAGCATTCAACTTCAGATTAGGCAGCCCCATGATACCACTTTACATATCGCTCAAGGTAAAGATGTAAATACAGGTGAAGCACCGAGTATACCAACAACATGGTTGAATGTTGATGTGGCACAGTTGAAGCCTGTAGTCAAACAGATGATTCAGACGGCCATGGACACTCAACAACAGATGATGGATATCGACACAGAATATGACAAGGCCATGAGGGAAAGAAGTCAGTTCCAAATAATGAGCGAACAACTGTCATCACAACTCATACAGGCACAGAAGGAGTTAACGGCCAAAACCACTGTGTTGCTTGAAAATAAAAGGCAATATGAATCGTTAATCGCTCAGCACCATCAACTACAATCACAGCTAGCAACTCTCCAAAGATTATATGATACAAGCGAGGCTGACAAAGCACGAATGAAGGCAAGAAGCACTATGCTTGAAACACAGTTGAAGGTGTATATGGAGGAGAATGACAATTTACGCAACCGAAATAAAGAATTAATGAAGTCATTATTATATGATCAGCCGATCGAGCAACCAGAGACCTCGGAAACCAAAGAAAAAGAATTGAGAGAGCAGATTGCACAATATGAAGATCTGCTGAGACAAGAGCGTGCTGTACGAGAAGCATCAGAACAGAAGCACAGTCAAGAAATATATGAACTCACAAAGCAATTAAATACAGCACATGGAAAACTTGCAGCAAGTTACAGTGAAAACATGGATAATGTCGCTGAAGTGGGCAATGAATTGTTAGCCGCTAAAGAAGCACTCAGAGCCGCCCTGCAAGACATAAAAGAGAAGGATGAATGCATAGAAAAATTAAAGATTCAAATCAAAGAGAAAGAACCGATCGGGACATCAGTAGTGCCAGAAAAAGAACATCCTACTGACGAGGTAGAGAACTAAGTCAGAAGGAACGGGCACTAGTGGTGTCCCGGTTGACGGAAAGTTTTGAAAATGAAGTTATCAAGGTTATGAAGGAAGCAAAGATCAAAGGCAAAGACCTGGACAAGATCATGAAGCCTTTCAATATCCCGTATGGATTGTTGAAAGAGAAGACGAGAAGGTACATTAAGCAGACAACAAAGAAAAGTCCAGATGTGCAGCTTAATTTCAAACATGATACATTCACATACACTCAAGCCGAGTTTGAAGCAGCACAGCCAGTGTGGAGGAGAAAGTTTTTGGAGAAACATCCCACACTTCGGGTGCATTGGGAAGCCGCACCTTATTTATTCCAGGTAAACCCTTCATTTTGCCCAATACCACGAAGAAGGGAGCCCACGGAATTTTTGGCTTTACAACGCAGCGGCAACATTAATAAACAGTGGCTCAACTATCCGATGCTACCGAGCCCACCGCATAATTATTTGCCAACCGAGGATTACATGATCAAAACAATAGAATTTTGGCTACACAACTATGCGACAGTACCGGATTTAGCAGTTAAAATGGCAAATAAAATACTTAGTATGCTACTTACAGTTTTGAAAGTCTTCAAACATGCGGCATATACATTTTTGAACTTCATCGGCATTAATCAAGGCACAGATGTACTTGTTTTTGATCTATCAGTGATGCCGAGCCGCCCCACAATAATGGCATACTATTCTAGAATCATGTTTTTGCCAAGTCCATATATGCAGACATTCGAAGAAGCGTTTTTTACTGGATTTTTTGAAATCGATTCAGAGATATTTTTAAAGATGTCATCCAATCTGAATGCCAGACTGGTGGCATATGAACTGAGCTTCTTCGCAGATCATAGACAACCGCCCAACGATGGAGTCAAAGCGGAACAATGGAAACAGATCATGATACGTGAAGCTAATCTGCTAAACGATACAGAGCAACAAGTATACAGAACATATGCCCGGCGCTTATCAAAGCCTGTCGGGGACGACAGAGTTCAGGAGGGGGGCAGTGTTGAGGGCGAGACGAGTAAAAAGAGGAAAAAGAGAAAGCAACGAAAGAAACAGCTTCACTAAAAGACAATTTGAAGATCAGACAAATGTAAAGATACATCTCTGCAGGAAGCCCCGCAGGGGCGCAACACCCATCTCTGCACAGAGCCCCGCAGGGGCACGCACCAGACTACAAAGCTAAACCCCAGGGTCCAGAGGAGTGGATTTTTCAAACATCAAAGTAGGGCCAAAAGTTAGAAAGGGGTAGAGGCTGAAAAGTTGAAGAGGGTGACTAAGAATAGCACATTCCTAGTCACTGGTGGCGTGCGTGGCAACCCAAGTCAACAGGCAAGGCGACTACGTCAGGCTCTCGAGTTGTAGAGCTTGAATCAAGAAGGCCATCGAATCTGCATGTCTGTTTAACTGCAGACAATACTGACCACAGGGCGCGTGCGCGAAGCAAAGTCTGTCAAAGGAAGCGAAGTCTGTCAAGGGACGACAGAGGCGAAGAGGTAGAGAGTGTTGCAGAGCCAAAGAGCGCAGAAAGCAGAGAAAAAGACGGGCCCCAAAATTTTTCCGATTTGGACCAGAGACTTTTGTAACATATTCATTTTTGTAACATATTTCCCTTGTAAAGGCACTAGAGGAGTCCTCTAGATGCATTCCCATAGAAGAATAGAAGCTTATCCATGTAAAATAGTAGGAAATTAGCTCTTAGAGAATAAAAGTGCCGGTCACTAATGTGAAAGGACCAATTTTAGGGCACTAGTATATAAGTCAAAATCTGACTCATTGTAAGAACTTTTTGCCATTGTGAGAATAGAGAGCTCAGATTTTCGAATTTGTGTCTTCTTCACTCTGTATCTTCTTCTTCGTGAGCTTGTATGCGTGTGTATTGCTTGGAAAGAGTGCTTGTGAGTGTTGTCTATCCATGAGAGTGATTATTTGCTGTAGGTAATGTGTGTGCGAAGTGTAGGAAGTGCTGAAGTGTAGGAAAGATTTCCCGCGACTCAGTATTTTGCCCATAACTTGAAGTAGGAGCGTCAGAATTGAGTGAAACCACTGCCATTGGATGCGTCTTCTCGAGAGCTTCGAAACGCATATGCTATTTGCTATATTTGGAGTTCGGAGCTGGGAGAAAAGTCCAAAATACTGACGGCTGCTGCACCAAGTATCGTTTCGCCATAACCGACAGTTGAAGCTTGTTTGGATAAGTATTAGTCTTGCTCGCATCCTTGAGTTATCCACTTGCATTGACCATTACACGATTGCATGTCCTCATACACTCGGCTAGGTTTGTATACTCTTTGGATTGATATTTAAAAGCGTGTATCCCCACTATATGCACTTGAGAGGAGATGGAGGTATAGTCTCTGTCGCCGCAAGTCCCTAAGTTGAAGCTTAGGACAACACAATCTCATAATTGCTAGCCCTTTCAAATTGATAGATCGCTAAGGTGTGCTCGAATTCAACTCCGCAGGTGGTAAAAGTTACCCTTTCCAATATTCCCAAGGGTCGTTCAGTGTGTCCATCTGCCATTTGTATCTTCATGTGTGTTGGTCTTAAAGTTGGTTTTCCCCATTTCTCCCATATTTCTTTAGTAGCGATTCCTACTCCCGCTCCAGAATCTAAGATAGCTTTAGTGGTGTAACCCCTATAAGTAATCGGAAGGCATGTGTTTCCTTCATCTCCCTCGCTAAAATCTCCAACCTTATCGACTAGGATTTTGACTGTGGTCACTTCATCAGGCTTCTCCTTCTCTTCTGACTTGGTCTCCCATTGACTGGTTAGCTTCTCCTTCAAATGTGGTTTTATCTTTAAAAGTTCTTCCAATGTCTGAGTACAAGGGATTTTTACCTTTCTAAGTTGTTGTATGATGTCCGATGTTTGGATTGATGGGTTCTGCTCTTTTTTTCTTATTGAGGGGATGTAGTATAATTCCAAATTATGCTTGTATTCTCTTGTGTAATTTGGCAAAACCTTCACACTGTCATCCTCCTTGTCGCTCTTGTCAAATTGAAATAATCCTTCTGAATTCAACTCAGGTATTGATTCTTCCAATTCACCTTCTGCTTGTAGCTCCTCAAAGGGTGGTTCAATTCCTTCCACTTTCTTCCATCTGTCTTCTTGGACTCTTCCCCACAAGTCTTTAGGCCATTCCCCATCTACTTCGGGGACAACGGATCCTTCTCTTTTATCCTTGCAGTAATCTCCATCAAGTGTCTCACCTTCTTTTCCTTTCTCGGGATCATTAGGGATGACACACTCTTGGAATTCTTTTTTGGAAATTCGTGAATTGGGCAGTCGAAGAACAGGTTTTTCTAGGGTCCGTTGAGCTACTTCAATTAATCTTTTGCATATCTCCAACCTTTCTTTCTCTAAGTCACCTCTAGGGTATTCTTTTTCGTGTAGCTCAATGGTTGGTCCTACTCTTATTCGTGTCTGGTATGCCTGAATCCACATGGCTAACTCTTCTGGCATGGGATCTGCTAAAACTGATCCTACCTCTTCTTTTTTATATTTCCCCGTCTGATTTTCTCCTTCAAGTTTCTGTTTTTCTTTTTTATCTTGCTCTTTCTCTTCATTCTCCTTCTTTTGTTGTAGTTTCTTTTCCTTTATCCTGTCTCTACGATTTTTCCATCTTTGTGTTCGTCTGCTTGTAACACTTTTCCCAGGCTCTTCTGAGTCTTCAACTACTTGGGGTGTAGGTATATTCACTTCTCTGTCGCCTTGATCACTCTCTCTAGTTTTTTCTGGTGTCTCTCTAGCTTTAGCCCTTGTTATTGCTTTCAATGGAACAGTGTACTCCTTATCACTGCCAGACGACTCTATCACTTCTATCACGTTGATTTGCATGTTCGAGTTAACTTTGTTGGGGTTCTTGGGGCAATCTCTAAAAAGGCGTCTTTACCACAATCACTACAGTATCCTTCCCACACTCGTTGTGGTGGTGGTGGGTGTGGTAATGTACATTCTCTGATAAAATGATCACCTCTGCATCTATAACATGGTCCTCTAGGTGCAGGCGGTCTATTCATAGGTCGGGAGGGTATGGGTGCTCTGGGAGCAGTATACATTAGTGACACATAATCTTGTTCATATCCGTAAGAACTATCTATTCCTTCCATGCCATATGCATATGGCTCGTACAATTGTCCATATTCAATCATAGAGATCTCATAAGCGGAGTAATTTCCTTGAACATGGTCATGGGATGGGTCATATGGTTCGTTACCCGTCAATGGCATGGCTGGGACTATTGCTCTTTCTAGGTTCTCTTCAGGTTGAGCTATTTTCACTAGGACAACATTCTGAGGGTGGGGCAGTTGTTGTCCTAACACCGGTTGTGGTTGAGCGTAACCTTGATAAGCATAAGGTCGTGGTGCTGGTGCCTACTGCTAATATGTGGGATATCTAAGGGCTTCACCTCCTAGATCTCTCTGTGGGTATCCATAAGGTCTCATGAGAGGTTGTACTGGTCTTGACTGCCGATTGTAAGGACAGTTTTCCGTATTGTGATTTGTGTACTTTTGTTCTATACTATAATATTGTAGAGGGTCCGGGAGAGGTGGTCTATTGTAAGCATAAGCAGGTGGTGGGACTACTCCCCTAGTGCACAAATGAGAAGGATGATCACCTCCACACTGCACACACCTTCTAAGCATGGGTACTCTCATTGGATTGTTGGGGTAGTTCCTCTGTCCTTGAACATTCAATTTCTTTGCTACTAAATTGGATATTTCCTCTACATTGTTCTTAGAGTTTGACACGCTACTGGCAGAATCTTCACTTTTCACGCTACCTTGAGGTATTTTCATATCTTCTGCTAGATTGTCCTCTAGGTCAATACATTCTTTCATACATTCTTGCAAAGTTTGAACTCTTTTCACATATACCAAAGATCTTAATGATCCATTCACTAGTCCTTCCAAAAACAATGACATCATTTTGTTTTGAGTGGGTCTCTCTTCAACTCGGCATCTATCCACATACTACTTAAATCTTCTTGCTGCCAATCTCACTGATTCTGTAGGAGCTTGCTTAAAACTATGGATCAATGAGGAAGAGTTGTTTTTAATCCCAGATTTGGTGAACTCTTCAATCAATTCTTGATAGGCTTGTTCCATGTTTTGAAAATTATTAGGGTCTAATGGCTGGAACCAAGCTAAAGCTGTGTCTGTCAAAGTTAGACCAAAGGATTCATATTGAATCAAAAAATCTTCCACTTGTTCGGCTCTTATTACTTGCTTAAATTTAGCTATATGATTGTAAGGTTTGCTAGAGCCATCATAATGGTTTCTCATGCATTTAGCAACTTGAATAGGTCTTAATCTTCTTCCTGCTTCAGGCGGTCTAGGCATCACAGGGAAAACTAGTCTTCCTATGGGTATACCAGGTCCTCTTACTACAGGTGGTCTATCTGGGACAGGGATTCTATTCCTTGGTTCAACAGGTGGTTGAGGCCGATGTTGGAGAAACAATCACTAATTGGACATATATTTGAAGGTCAAATCTTAGGAAGAAAACCCCATGCCTATGTGAAGGGAAAAATTCACAAGTGTATTATACTTGTAAAGTTAGTTCACTTTAGTTCTAGAAGTTTTTTTTTTTTTTTTTTTAATCACGAGAATAAGAAAATCTATATAAGTTAGTTTGTATCAACTGACGCGATGAGGAAGACAATGAGAAAATGAGAAGAACTCATTTTTGTATGACTGAGTATAGTCGGGCTTCTCTGAGTGAGAAAGCATCTGTAAAACTTCTGAGTTTTCATAGCTATGAGAAAGAACTGAGTAAAGTTCTGTGTATGAGTCTCTCTCCATCATCTCCATAATTACCTACTGTGTCATGAGTTAAAAAGATCAAGTTTTCCAAACAACTGGATGCCTCGCATCGAATCTCTGTTGATAAGTCATATTTTCATTTATCCTTTTCATTCAGTACTGAAGTGTTTGAAAACATGATGTTGTTGGAGCAACTCGATGCCTGGCATCGAATTCCAGTTGATAAGTCATATTCTAAGTGTGCATGAAATCACCTATAGTTTTGGTGTCCAAAAGATCAAGGTTTTATGCGGGAAGTCGATGCCCGGCATCGAATCCCTGCTGAAAAGTGGCCAAAAACATCCCAAGTCGATGCCCGGCATCGAATTCTCGTTGCAAGTCGATGCTAGGCATCGAATTCTAATTTTAAACAGGCGCTTTTACTATAACAGGAAAGATTTCCAATTTTGGAAGGTCATACAGGGTCATCTTGTGAAGGTCATAACTTGAGTTCTAGAGATCCGTTTGATGCATATGATAGCTTGTTGGAAAGCTCTACTCTTCTATTTTCAGCCTATAAAGTTTCATGGAGAAATAATACTTGAGCTAGGAGAAATTAGCAAAATACTGAAGGTATGTCATTTTTGGTGACTAGGAATTTCTGTAGAAGCAAAGTTCTCACTTTAGGCTATCATTTCTCAAAGTTTGGAGTGGCAATGAGTTAATGGTGACCATAGAGGTGTTCTAGTGTCACATTAATTCATTTCTTGTGGTGTTTCATACATCAACAAGTGGTATCAGAGCAGAAAGATTCTCGAGAGCAGAAGACGACAAAGGTACGAGAAGTTTTGTAAAGTTTTCCATTAAAGTTTCAAAGGTGAAGCATTTGAAGACACAGAGAATCAAAAGGTTACTTCAAAAGTATCCTCATACACAAAGAACTTCAAAAGGTATTATCCTTTATCCTTTAAGCTCACAGGTTGCAGCAGAAGGAAAGAACTATGGCAGATCATATCTCCATTGACAAACTGGACAGAGATAATTACCCCGCATGGGTAATGAGAATGGAAGCCTTACTTATGAGTAAGGATCTCATGATATATGTTACAGGTGAAGAAGAGAAGCCAGTATTTGAAGATGAAAGCCGACCAAAGAAAGAAGAACTAGATGCTTTAAAGCATTGGCAGAAGAAGGATGCAAGTGCAAAAGCATACATCTACAATACAATCTCTGATCATTTGCTACCACACATCAGAGGATTGGAATCATCTGAAGATATATGGAATGCATTGGAGTATCATTTCCAAAGTACTACTAAAGCACGGAAAGCAAGTCTATGGTCAGAGTTTACAACATTCAAGAAGAAGCCAAGTCAAACCATTAGTGATTATGTCACTAAGATGAAGGATCTTGCAGATAGTCTTGGATCCATAGATGAAGATGTTGAAGATCACAGATTGATTGCTCAGCTACTTGTAGGTTTGAGAGGGGATGAAAGGTGGAAACCTTTTGTCTTATCAACAGAACTTTCATTAAATCATTATGTTCCAGATTTGAACCAGTTGCTTGGTTTGATGCTCACATATGAGCAAGACTTGAAGGGAGATGGAGATAAAGGACAAAGTTCTGCAATGTACATGAAGAACAAGAAGAAAGGAGATAAAGGTAAAGCAAAAGATGAAGAAGAGTCAACTTCTCAAGTTTATTATGCAAGAGGTAAAGGCACTGGCAGAGGAAGAGCAAGAGGTTTTGGAAGAGGAAGAGGTAATCAAAATAACAACAAAAAGGCTTGTTGGATCTGTGGATTGAGTAATCATTTGGCTCATGACTATTGGCACAATCAACAAGGATCAAACCAGAATCAAAACAACAATAGCAGAGGTCGAGGTGGAAGATATCAAAGTAATTTTCAAAGAGGTAGACAAAATCAAAGAGGAGGCTATGGTAGAGGTGGAGGAAGAAGTTGGGGACAGAATCAATCCTACAACACCACCTACTACAACTATGCAAATGACACACAGAATGAAAGTCATACATCATTGATGATGAATTCAATCAACACATCAGATAAAGAAGATCTAAAGGTATTTTACATTGACTCTTGATGTTCTAATCATTTGTCAGGAAACATAGAATTGATGTTAGAATTGGAGAAAGGCATTTCTAGTCACACAGTTCAAACAGGTGATAATACTAGACATAGTGTACATTCAATTGGAAAGGTGAAATGCAAGAGTGGAGCAGATTTGCTAACCAATATTTTGTATGTTCCCACAATACCTAAAAACTTGATTAGTGTGGGACAGATAGTTGAAAAAGGTTTTCAAGTCAGGTTTACAAATGAAGGAGTATTTGTGGAAGATCCAGAGAATGGATATAATCAGATTGTCTCTGGTAAGAAAGAAGGTAGACTCTTTACTTTAAGAGTGCAAGGGAACATTGGTCAAGCTTAGCTCACACATGGTGAAGCAGTGATTACAGAACTTGATCTCTGGCATAAGAGATTAGGTCATTTCAATGAAAGAGGAATTAAAGCTATGGTTGCTAATCAGTATGTACTAAGATTACCAAATGTGCAAAGTCAACATATGGTTTATAAATGTGAAGCATGTCAAATGGGTAAAGCACAGAGGTTACCATTTCAGAAGAAAGGATTCAAACATGATGGAGTACTTGAGCTCATTCATACAGATGTATGGGGACTAACAAAAGAAGGATCTATCAGTGGCTCAAGGTATTATGTTCTTTTCATTGATGATGCTACAAGATGGATAACATTATATGTTTTGAAGGAAAGATCAGAAGTGTTTGGAGCTTTCAAGCATTTTCATGCATATGCAGAGAGAGTCACAGGTCAAAAGCTTAAAAGACTGAGGTCTGATGGAGGGGGAGAATATTTCTCCCAAGAGTTCAATGATTATCTTTGGAATGCAAGTATTAAGAGAGAAAGAACCTGTAGGTATACACCACAACAAAATGGTGTAGCAGAAAGAAGGAACAGGACTTTGGTTGAGTTTGCTAGAGCTATGCTAAAGGAGAAGAACTGTCCAAATTATCTTTGGGCTGAGGCTGTAAATACAGCCACATATCTTGTGAATAGTTTACCATGTGCAGCTCTAAATGGAACGACTCCATATGAAGCTTGGTGGGGTAAGAAACCAACACTAGATCATTGTAGAGTGTTTGGATCAATTGCATATGCTTATGTGCCATCACAGCTTAGGCATAAACTTGAACCAAAGGCAGAAAAATATGTGTTCATTGGTTATGATGAAAAGCAGATGAGTTACAGGTTGTGGAATCCTTTAACCAAACAATTTCTTGTTTCTAGAGATGTTATGTTTGATGAACAGAAAAGTTGGTATGCAGATCAAAGTCATACAGCTGAAGAATTTGAAGAAGAGGTAAGAAGATGTGAGAAAGGAAAATCAATTGTGCAGGTAAATAGAGATGAAGACTATATGCAAGCAAGTACATCCAGAAGTGGATTAACAAGAAGGAATGAAGAAGCTCCTATATTTGATGAAGAGGTGTATCCAGAAACTTATGAAGAATGTGAACCAAGAAGGTCAAGCAGGACTAGAAGACAACCAGAAAGGTATTCTTATGATACTTCTTACATAACTCATAAGAACTATGCATATATGGTCAAAGATGATGAAGAACCTCAGAATTATGATGAAGCTAAAGGTAAGAAGCAATGGGAAGAAGCAATGAAGGAAGAATTCAATGCACTGGAGGAGAACAAGACATGGGAACTTGTTCCTAAACCAAATGGTAAGAAAGTAATTGGAAATAAATGGGTTTATAAAGTGAAGAAGCTTGCAGATGGAAGTATAGCCAGATACAAAGCTAGACTGGTGGTGAAAGGCTATGCCCAGACCTATGGCATAGATTATGATGAGACATTCAGTCCTGTAGCTAAGATGTCAACTATAAGGACAATCATTGCTATTGAAGCTTCAAAAGGATGGACTCTAAGTCAATTGGATATAAAGAATGCATTCTTGAATGGATACATATCAGATGAGGTATACATGGAACAACCTCAAGGGTTTATAGATTCCAGGTATCCAAATTTTGTTTGCAGGTTGAGAAGAGCATTGTATGGATTGAAGCAAGCTCCAAGAGCTTGGAACTATAGACTGGTGAAGTATCTCAATGATCTTGGATATCAAAGTTCAAAAGCAGACCCAAGTCTACTTATCAGAAGAACAGAGGAAGGTACAATCTACATTTGTATTTATGTAGATGACATTATAATCACAGGTACTTCAGATGAAGGAATCAAGGAGGTAAAGAGATTACTTGAGAAAGAATTCAAGATCAGTGATCTAGGAAAGTTGTCATACTTTCTTGGAATGGAAGTCACTTATACAGATCATGGCATATATGTGTCACAAGAAAGGTATCTTCTGAACTTGTTGAAGAAGTTTGATATGGAAAATTGCAAAGAAGCTTCAACTCCACTTGAAGTTAATCACAAGCTCAGTAAATATGATGGTGCAGAATACAAAGATATGAGGAAGTATCAATCTCTTGTGGGTAGTTTGATTTATGCTACACTAACAAGACCTGATCTTAGTTATGCAGTGGGAGTCTTGTCACAATTCATGCATTGTCCAAAGGACCCACATTGGATTGCAGGTCAAAGAGTTCTCATATATATCAAAGGAACTATAAAGGAAGGATTATATTATCCTTTTACATCAGATTTGAAGTTGAGAGCCTATAGTGATTCAGATTGGGTAGGTAACCAGGATGACAGAAGATCAACTCATGGTTACATGATATACATTGGTGATAAGCTTGTAAGTTGGTGTTCAAAGAAACAACATACAGTAGCATTATCATCAACTGAAGCAGAGTACAAAGGACTTGTGGAAGCAGCTAAAGAAGTCATATGGATGCAGACATTGTTCAAGAGCTTAGGCATTTATCAAGGTACACCTACAATACATGGAGATAATATGAGTTCACTTTATCTTGCAGCAAATCCAGTATTTCATGCAAGGACAAAGCACATAGAGATACAATATCATTTTCTCAGAGAAAAGGTAATGGAGAAGGAGATTGAAGTGGAGTACATTTCTACTAAAGATCAGTTAGCAGACATAATGACAAAGAGCTTGGATGGTGTGAAGACCAGCAGATTCAAAAGCATGGCAGGAGTAAAAGAAAAGAAGAAAATATGAAGAAATAGGGAATGTCAATTAGTGATTGAGGGGGAGCTGTTGGAGAAACAATCACTAATTGGACATATATTTGAAGGTCAAATCTTAGGAAGAAAACCCCATGCCTATGTGAAGGGACAAATTCACAAGTGTATTATACTTGTAAAGTTAGTTCACTTTAGTTCTAGAAGTTTTTTTTTTTTTTTAAATCACGAGAATAAGAAAATCTATATAAGTTAGTTTGTATCAACTGACGCGATGAGGAAGACAATGAGAAAATGAGAAGAACTCATTTTTGTATGACTGAGTATAGTCGGGCTTCTCTGAGTGAGAAAGCATCTGTAAAACTTCTGAGTTTTCATAGCTATGAGAAAGAACTGAGTAAAGTTCTGTGTATGAGTCTCTCTCCATCATCTCCATAATTACCTACTGTGTCATGAGTTAAAAAGATCAAGTTTTCCAAACAACTGGATGCCTCGCATCGAATCTCTGTTGATAAGTCATATTTTCATTTATCCTTTTCATTCAGTACTGAAGTGTTTGAAAACATGATGTTGTTGGAGCAACTCGATGCCTGGCATCGAATTCCAGTTGATAAGTCATATTCTAAGTGTGCATGAAATCACCTATAGTTTTGGTGTCCAAAAGATCAAGGTTTTATGCGGGAAGTCGATGTCTGGCATCGAATCCCTGCTGAAAAGTGGCCAAAAACATCCCAAGTCGATGCCCGGCATCGAATTCTCGTTGCAAGTCGATGCTAGGCATCGAATTCTAATTTTAAACAGGCGCTTTTACTATAACAGGAAAGATTTCCAATTTTGGAAGGTCATACAGGGTCATTTTGTGAAGGTCATAACTTGAGTTCTAGAGATCCGTTTGATGCATATAATAGCTTGTTGGAAAGCTCTACTCTTTTAGTTTCAGCCTATAAAGTTTCATGGATAAATAATACTTGAGCTAGGAGAAATTAGCAAAATACTGAAGGTATGTCATTTTTGGTGACTAGGAATTTCTGTAGAAGCAAAGTTCTCACTTTAGGCTATCATTTCTCAAAGTTTGGAGTGGCAATGAGTTAATGGTGACCATAGAGGTGTTCTAGTGTCACATTAATTCATTTCTTGTGGTGTTTCATACATCAACAGCCGATAGTTAGGATTATTGGCTAGCATAGCAAACTGCACATGTGGTCTGACAGGTATATGTGTTTGTTGTGTCTGTCCAGAATGCTGATATGAATTATCTTGAAAAGTTCCTTGGGGGTTTTGTGAAGTAGTGGCTTGATCCCTAGGAGGAAACACTAGAATGTTCTGATATTTCAGCCCTACTCTTTCTAACTCCGTTAGGGGCCAGTACCTCCTTTAGTTTTTATCGAAATATGTGATAATGGTGGGGAGTTCAGGATCTTGTAACTCATAGATAGTAACTGGATTAGTGGCCACTTCCCATAATGAAGAGTGGGCTCTGAGGAGATGTTCCATACCATTGATCAGATAGACATCCATTAGGGAATCATCTTGGGGAACTAGGTCTCCTCTCCAAACCCTAACAACCGTGGACCTCCCTCTAGGGGTGGTCACCTGCTCTTCCTGTCCCTCTTCATTAAGGTTGTGGGCATTGCCTTCTTCCCCTTGTTCGTTGATGCTTTCAGGATGTTCTGTAACAACATACTGAATATCTCTTTTGTCCATATAGAACCCTCCTGCATACTTAACTGTTGGCCTAGGTACTATATGAGCATCTGTAGCTTTCTTTAGTCTGGCCACTGATCGGTTTGGACCGTCTAGGTAGATAGGTATTCCATGTTGGTTGGTGTTCACATATTCTAAAGAATTCCGATATTCGCCCTCAATAATCGACATCATGCCAATTATTGGTATAGAAATTTGCATATCCTCTGAAGCCATGGGAATTTCTTCTTTAGACTCACTCGAGGTTTCAGAGTAATGTGAATGACTACTTGGTTCGGCTACACTTCCTGCACAAGATATCACACTTCTTCGACTCCCTAGGGTTCTTCAAGACCTTAGGTTCATTCACCTAGAAATTCTCTTCTCGTTTTAACCACTCCTAGCTTCCAATGCTCTTTGCTGAGGTCCCAATATATAGGAATTATTTGATGGACTGAGAAACTCTCTCTAAATCCACAATACATGATATTCAACCCAAAAGAGTATGTCACGATACTCGATATTTGACTGACTGGAAAGATACCACGATACTCGATACTTCAGCATGCACGATACATGATACTCGACCAACTAGAGAGATCACGATACTCGATATCTGCTAAGTATCGAGGGAGACCCTCCACGATACTCGATTTTGCACAGGTATCGCAAAGAATAATCCCATGATACACGATACTCGATATGAGGCTAGAGCCCAATACGCGATACTTGACACTGAAGTTCACGATACACGATATTGCATGGGTATCGCGAAAAAATCACGATACACGATACTTGGAATTCCCACGATAGTCGTCAAGTATCATTTACAGTTCTCTACAATACTCGATAAGTGACCAATATCGCGAGAAATTTTCTGACGATACTCGATATCTACCAGGTATCGTGAAGCTAACTGTCACGATACACGATATTCATCACGTATCGTGAAAAAATCACGATATACGATACACGATACCAATCTAGTATCGTGAGTGTTTCCCAAAGATACACGATATGTGACCACTTCAAGTATCGCGATACTCGACCACAGGAGTTCACGATATCCAGGTATCACGAAACTTCAATCACGGGAGAACACGATACTTGGCCTTTTTTTAATTTTTTAGCTAGTGTTTTTGGATTTGAAGTGCATACAAATGCTCCTAGAGCTTATCTACCCTCTCCCCTCAGTTTGTATCACAAAAAATAAACTTTCTTTACCCCGGGATAGCCTTCACGATACTCGCCGCAGATCGTTCTACTGAAAATGCTTGATTTAATTGGCAATGATGAGTGAAAGATTAAGGTGCTCACCTTGGAAGCTATCCTTCAACTTTTCAATCACTCTTACTCGCCATGCGTAGCTCAATAACCCGGATCTCAGATCACGATACTCGATTGTTGGCTCTCATGATACTTGCTTGGGAGACAAGTGATTTGAAAAAGAGATCTTTTTGGTTTTTATACTTTTGAAAGTTCTTCCTAACTAGAAAAGACCAACAAGACAAAGGTTGAATGCTACTCTAACTTCCTAACTACTCCCTTCTTCCTCCTACTCTACTCTCTCCACTCACTTCCCTAGACTATCAACTCACTACACACACTCCAAGAGTGAGAAGTAGTAAGTGCGGATCAGTGTGACTTACCAAAGAAGAAAAATTCATAACTCCTCTACTCACTTCAATGCTAAAAGCTACTTACCATCACACGAATGCCTCGGTTTGATTCAACTTCCCCGGCAACGGTGCCAAAAACGTGTGTACCTAAGCACCAACCTAGGGACTTGTGGAGAAAGAGATTGTACCTCGATCCCCCTCAAGTGCATATAGTGGGGATTCACGCTTTATTTATCAAATCCGAGGAGTATCAAAACCTAGCCGAGTGAATAAAGACATGCATTCAAATGATGATCAATGCAAATGAGCTTCCCAAAGAGTGCAAACAAGTCCAAGCCTATTCCAAACAAGTGTCAAGAATCTATGGAGATGCCACGATACTTGGAGGAGCAGCCAACAGTAAATCGAGTTTTTCTCTCAGCTCCGAACTCTGAATATAGTGAGTAGCGGATTCCTTTCGAAGCTCTCAAGAAGACGCATCCAATGGTGGTCTTTTCACTCAATTCTTACACTCCTACTTCAAGTTATGAGCAAAATATTGAGTTGCAGGAATGACCTTCCTACACTTCAGTAGTTTCTACACTTCACACACACCCTAACTACAGCCAACAAGCACTTTCATGGATAGATAACACTTCCAAACACTCTTTTCAAGCATAACACATGCACACAAGCTCACAAAGAAGAACATACAGAGAGGAGAAGACACAAATTCGAAATTTTGTGCTCTTGATTCTCACAATGGCAAAAAGTCTTTACAAAGAGTCACAAATTGACTTATATACATGTGCCCTAAAAATGGTCCTTTCATACAAGAGACCGGCACTTTATTCACTAAGAGGCTAGTTTTCTACTAATTTACACGGTTAAGCTACAATTCTATATGGGTATGCATCTAGAGGACTCCTCTAGTGCATTTACATCGGAAAAATACATTACAAGATGGTTATGATACAAAAATAAAGTGTCCGGAAAAATTTTGGGGCCCATCTTTTTCTCTACCTTTTGCTCTTCTTAGCTCTGCAACACTCTCCCCCTCTTTGTCTCTGTCGTCCCTTGACAAGCTTTACTTCTTGTCTGTCGCTTGTTTTTTGCATGCACCTCTTGGTCAGTTTTGCCTCTTTGTCAGACTGGCATTACGTTTTAATGGCCCTGTTCGTGATTTTTCTTTTACATGCTCTGGGCCTGATGCATTCGTTTTGCCTGTTCGTTTCTTTTCGTCGCTCGCAACCCGTGGAGATGGACTACTTGAGATTTGTAGTCTAGTTCACTAATAACCTCTTTAAATATGGGTTGCTGTGTTAAGTCAGGCTACCATGCACACCACCAGTGGAAGGTATGAAGGTGTGGTTCTTCAGCCTTCGATCTGGACCTTCAGAAGATCAAGAGGTTGAAGCACCTTCTTGGGGTTCTGGAACCGCCGTATATCTTCTTGCACTTCTTCATGGATACTTCCTGGCCCTGGTTCCTCCTTCCCTCCTATGTGCTTTTCTTTGATGTGTGCGCCTGCGGGGCTCTGTGCAGAGATGGGTTTTGCATGCCCCTTGCGGGGCTTCTTGCAGAGATATATCTTCAAATATGATCTTTTTAATGAAGCTTCTTTCTTTGTCTTCTTCTTTTCTTCTTTTTTTTGGATTCTCCCTCAACAGGTATAGTGTTGAAATGGTGAAGCTTCCATGTGCCAAAGCGTAAATGTGCATTGGACCTACTTTTTTATTGTAAGACATGTCCCTAAGAAAATAAAGTCATATTTTTCGCTCGAGTCACCCCCGAGCTAAGCTAACATATGGAAGCAAAGGCCAAATAAGTGTGTTCTCCTAATCGCATCATCCAAGTAGTGAGCACATTGAGACCCAAAAAAATTATGGATTAAATAATGTCCTTATCTTTTACTCTTGCACCGGCATGCTAAGAGTCATTCTAAGGGAAGTGTTGTGTTACCCATGGTCCATCGAGGTTTGGGTATGCAACTTATGAAACAATGGTCAGTGGATTCGTGGCCTTGCCCTCCCGTATGTGCCCTATTATGAAAGATGCCCACAGGTCCCTTCGTGGCAAGGAAAAATGTGCTATAATTAGTCCAGCCCCCGATGAACCCTTCGTGATTTTTTGCATGAAAGACATGCACGAATCTCAAGGACGAAAACTATGTGCGCTAATGTGCTTGCGTGGACTCAAAGATGAGAGACAAGATGATTCACCTCTCAACCACATAGCTCCATAAATATAATTCCTTAGCTAACTCTAACTCCATGCAATGCATGCATGAGTGTCAAGTGGTCTCACACCCTCCAACCTCCAATAGAGGTGGTTCACACTAAAGATGATATAACATTTCCTTCCCCTTAAGTTCAAGTTTGTCCTCAAACTTGGTCATGGAAGGCATAAGTGAGTTAGAGTAATAACATATATATGATTTGTTCCCATTGAACCCCACGTAGCTCGTGTACGTGGTCATCTCTTTGTAGTGTTTCCCCATATTTTTCTCGTTAAGAATACTCTTGAACAATCTTCATAAAGGTGGGAAACCATCTCTGAAGGGTACTAACCTGCTCCCATGTAGCACTATCTTTTGAACTATCTTTCCACTTAACTAAGTACTCTTGATATAAATGACTCCTTGTCCATGTTTCTTGAATATGAAGAATGCTCTTAGGCTCATGTGGAACAGATTGAATAGAACTAGGCTTGATAACCTCACTATCTGGAATGAGCTTGTTAGATTCTCATAATTTCTTTTTTAACCTACTAACATGAAATACAGGATGAATCTGATTACTATCTGGAAGTTGGAGCAAGTAAACCATTTGACCTATTCTCTTTAGTATTGGGAACGGACCATAATACCTAGTACATAATTTAGGACAAGGTCCCATCTTCATGGTCTCAGACATAGAAGGAACTCTAAGATAATGGTGTGTCATGACACTCATATAGAATATGCCATCTCATTTCAGAATCCTTAGGGACACATATGTTTCCTTTATACTACAAATATCAATCTTTGATATTGTAGTTCTTCCACTTGAATCCTTCTTGAGTACTCATTGATACTTCATCCTCATTGGAAACCTGTACTTCAAGATCCCCTTGCTCAATGGCTTCCCAAATCTCTAAATATGCAAGATCAACTGTACACTTTCCTTTGGACTCAAGTAGCTCACTAGCGATCTGAGTAAAATGCAATCCATTGAGCATAGGCATGTGACTAAGTGAATTAACCGCTACATTAGACTTTACCTTCCTATACCTAAGCTCATAATCAAACTCTTAAAGGGTCGCTACCCATCGGACCTTCTGACCTTTAAGGTATGTTTGATTAGAGATCCATTTAATAATCTCTTGATCAAACACTATCGTAACCTTGGCACCATACAAATAATGATGCCACTTCATTAAATCATGAACAATGGCATACAAATCCTTCTCATAGATGGAGTAATTTTTTTGAGTTGGTTCTAATTTCCTACTTTCAAATGCTACTGATCGACCATCCTAAACTAGAACTGCTCCTATAGCATAATCACTTGGGTCAGTCTCAACCACAAAGGTCTGATTGGGATCTACTATTTTTAATAATGGAGTTGTAGCTATTGCTACCTTTATTTTTTCCATACTTCTTCCTTTTTCATCTCCCCATTGAAAGGCTTTCCCTTTCCCTTTAAAATGGTCCATCATCAGAACAACGATCTTGGCACAGTTCTTGATGAATAATTGACAAAATCTGGACAAACCTTGGAAGAGCTAGGTTTTTAGGGTGAGGCCATTCTATAATAGCTCTCAATTTTTCAGGATCCATCTGAATTCCATGATTGGAGATGATATAGCCAAGATATCAAACTTCTTGTTTAAAAAATTCACATTTTGTCTCTTTAGCAAAAAGAGAATTTTCTTGTAACACTTGGAAAACTGATTGTAAGTGTCCCAAATGTGCATCTATGGACTTACTATAGATGAGTATATCATCTAGAAAGTCAACTACAAACGTGCCTAGATAAGGCCTCAAAACACTGTTCATGAGATTCATGAACTTGATGAGAGCATTAGTGAGACCAAATGGCATCACTAAAAGCTCATAATGCTCGTACCTAGTCCTAAAAGTAGTGTTAAATACATATTCTCCTTTTATGCATATTTGATGATAACCACATCTCATATCAAGCTTAGTGAAATATGTAGATTCTTGTAACTGGTCAAATAGATCATCCAATCTAGGCACTGGAAATCTATTCTTAATCATGACTTTATTTAATGCTCTATAGTCAATGAAAAGTCACATAGAGACGTCTCTTTTCTTTACTAAGAGCATTGGTGATGCCCATGGGGAATTACTAGGTCTAATGAATCCTTTGTCTAAGTAATCCCATATTTTACTTTCTACTTCCTAATGCTTAGCTAAACTAAGTCTGTAAGGAGGCTTACAAATGGGTTTAGTGTCAGCAACTAGGTCTATGGCATGGTCAATGTCTCCCCTAGTAGGTGGCAATCCCTTGGGTAAATCAATAGGAAATTACATCTTTATATTCAAACATGACTTGTTTACTCTTTCAATCAAGAAAGATAATAGTAAGAGCTGTCCTTAGTTACATTATGCTAAAAAGAAGATACATCTAAAATGTCCAAGTCATCAATAAGCTAATGAGCATCTAATACAAATAAAGCATAAATGTCATCCACATCATGTGAATCAAATAAAGTGTCTAACTGGATGCATGAAATAAGAGGTGTAATAGGTATATCTCTTTCACCTTGAATACAAAATAAACTTCTTGCTTTAACAAATTCAATAGTATTGTTATAATAACTACGTTTAAGTGTGTCTCCCAAACCCCATAACCATTCTCTGCCCAAAACTAGGTATGTTCTTTCCATATTCATTATTTGGAAATCTAAGTGATCAAAATATCCTTGCGTCTTGATTTCCAAATTGGATACCATAGTATCCCATACTCTTTTATCATTCCCTTGCATCATAGATACAATGGATTTATGTGCACTCGACTGTTGAGGAATCTTGAGTTCTTTTACTAGAGCATAATTGATGAAATTATGAGTTGCAAAATCATCAATCATGATCCGCACTATAGTCCTGTTTACATGACCATGAAGTTTAACCAAATCATGGGGTCCAAGCTATTGTGACCACATGGATTCAGTTAAACAACTTGTATGCCCAACATCCCATGCATAACTTCCACTTCTTTGCAACTAGAGCTACCATAAATACAAAGTTTCTGCATTAGGTGGACTACTTTTTTGCCTTTTTCTAGCCATAATGTTCCTTGGTCCTTGTTTCCTTGTTTCCTTTCTTCCCCCTTTTGTATTGGGCAATTCCATTGAGAATCGTTAGGAGATAAACACATAAAGCATAAGTTATCCTTCTTGGCCTTTTCAAACTGATATGTGGAAAGTCTAGGCCCTCTTGGTTTCTTAACTATGAATTTTTTTCTTTCCTAGGACTACTCATTTCTTAAACTTAGTCATTTGCATAGGTCTCAAAGTTTGATCAATTTCCATAGCAACATGACTAATATCCTCATACAATTGGGCATACTTAAAAGAATCTTCTAGAGTTTTAGGAGCATTATGGCATACTTCAAGTTTTATGGCTTTATCAAGCCCTCTTAAAAACTCATGTACCTTTTGAAATTCATCTAGACCCTTTACATTAAGCACAATCTCATGATAATGTGAAAGGTAAATAGGTAATGGTCTTCCTCTCTGTATTACTCTATCCCACTCATCCCAATTATGTTCTTCCTCATTCTCAAGCAAAAAATCTTTTAGAAAAAGAGTTTCAAATTGAGACCAATCTAGGGGAATAGCTTTTGCCTCTTTCAGACTCATCCACCACTTATATGCACATGTTCCAAGGAATAAACTTGCTTCAAGCATAGGATGCTCAGATGGGCTTCCTTTAAGTTGATGCAAGTCAATCCACTTTTGAAGAAAAGTGTATACTGCATCCTTATTTTGGTCTCTATCATCCCCCATGAAGGTAGGTGGCTTGAGGTCTTTGAGCAAAGGTGTATCCCTAAGATGCTTTTCCTTAATAGTAGTAAGACATATAGCGGCCATAGGATCAAGCTCTGCTTCTTTTCGAACCATGATGGAAGTATCATGAGATACCTCACGTTCAAGCTCTTGTTGGGAAAGAAAAGAAGCAAGATGATTTTCTACAGTTACAAATTGGGCTTTTAATTGTTGTAAAGTTGAGGTCATGCTTTCTAAAATGGATTCTAACTTAGTGGTTCTATCAAGTACGGCATGATGCTGAGCATGAGTAATAAACTCGTCATATAAATCAACTTCCTCCTCAACATCTTGCATATCTACCTCTTTTGGTTTTTCTTGGTTTTTAATTTTTTTGGATTTTTTGTAACCTGAGGAACCTCTAAAGAGGAAACTTGGGCTTGTTTCTTGATAGTTTCCATCGTTGCAACAATACTAATACAATTTTGAAACTATAAGCACTAAATAAAGTATAAAGAAATGAAAGAAAAGACTCAAGTTCACTCCCCTATAGGTCTACGATGCATTTGAAGCAAACTTAGATAGATCTTCAAAGCTTTTAGTCATTGATTGTAGTTCTCGCCATGCCCAAAAGTTAATTTGAAATGTCTGGTTGGCAATTGGGTGCTCGAAAAAGCAAGAAAATCACCAAACAAGTCTTCACAATCACCAAAATTCACCAAATTTGTGCAAATTTGGATTCTTGCTAGTCCTCGCCAAAGAAATGGATATCTAGCACCTAAAACTTGCAAGAACAAATCATTTCCAAGTGAAATAACAAAATTTGGACTTTTGCAACATCAAAACGAGCCTCCAAAATGTATTCCTAGTTCTTGTAGAGAAATTGTAGACTTTTTGACCTGCAAAAAAGTAAGAAAAATTAATTTGGTGTCCTTGGAGATTCTAGACGTTAAGCTTCAATCCCTAACAAAAATCATGGAAATCCAACAGTCAAGTGAGAAATAGTGCCTTGTTGAAGTAGAGGGTGTAGATGTGGGTTGGAGTGGAAGCAATAAAAACAAATCTTGCCACAGGGGTGACTTTGAGGCTTTGAAAAGCAATAGTTTTGTTATCCAAAACTTATAAAGAAGGTGGATTCATAGAGACATGCCACAAAGAACATGGGCATATCTTGCTTTTGAGATTTGGTCATGGTGATGTCCTTCAAATCCTTGCTCAAGATTGGAAAAAAAAAAGTTTGTATCTCCCTCCTTTTTGAAATTTGTATCTTCCACTTCCTTCTTTTTCTCCCTTTGCTCAGAGATTAACAATCAATGGTATCTTTATCCCACATAAGGGCACACATAGATGAAGGGGAGGCTTTATATAACACTTTCCAAGAGGATCTCTCTCACTTGAAGGGTGAAGGGGCTTGCTCCTCCTTAGGAGCCTTCCTTGGGCGGGCACTGCACATTCATGGCTACCCCTCACGTGTGTGCATCATTGTCTTCTTTGCGGGTATGCACGTCATCATCTCTGTGATGCCTTGTCAAAAACAATGGTTTGAATACCAATGTGCTATAATTAGTCTAGCTCCCAATGAGCCCTTCGTGTCTTTTGCATGAAAGACATGCACGAGTCTCAAGGATGAAAGCTACGTGCTCTAATGTGCTTGAGTACACTCAAAGATGAGAGACAAGATGATTCACCTCCTCAACACACAACTCTATAAATATAATTCCTTAGCTAACTCTAACTCCATGCGATGCATGCACGAGTGCCAATTAGCCTCACACCCTCCAACCCTAAGGGGAAAAAATGAGCCTTGCATGGTCCTTGTAAGGATCCCTAATTTTTAGGGATTAAGCTTAATTTTGTTCTTGTTTAAGGGGACAAAGTGCATTTAATGGGGAACTTTTTAGTAGGCTAGAGGAGGCTTTTTTAAGGCTTTACTAGGCCCCTCTCTTTCTTCTTCTAGAGAGAGAGCAAGAGAATCTACTTTCCACATCATCAAACGTGTGCATGTATTTGAATCAAAAAATGATTTTTTTTTTAAGTCTCATTTGCACTGTATACTTACTTAAAAGGGCATGTTTTTTAATATAGATGTCAGAAGTCACTTTTTTTGGACTCATTTTTTAAAGTTTCCTTTAGAAAGTATAATTTGAAAACTCCCTCTAAAAGTAAGTGCCACATCATCAAATCCATGACTATGCTCCCCCCAAAAATGACTTTTTTAATCATTTTCAACCATACACAATGGAAAAATACACTTTAACCCATCCACATACAAGAAAACACATTTTCTGAGCAAATCATATGCGTTAGATTCCCTTTCAATCAATTTTCCACTTTGTTTTTTATATTGTTGGTCATTAGCAAAGATGATGTTGACATGTATTACAAACTCCACACTAGAACTTCCTCATGCTCCCGCATCAGCAAGTATCCATGTTTGTGTGCCTAGAGAGTTTGCTCCAAATACACAATGCAACAATGATGCCGATTCTTAAAATGAACATCGTGTAGCTAGAGAAAAGAGTATTGATCTTTGGACTCATGGTTCACTATATCCTTGTGATCCAATATCTTCTTACCATCCAACATTCCATAACCTCTCAACTTTACTTCAGTTCATTGGTACAAGTGAAGTTGGACTATTAGGTTATTGCAAGTGATTATCTACACATTCACATGCTACTGAGAAGTATTGGTTCCAACAATATCAATTCCATCATATGAGGGTGAACACATTAGAAAGCACAATCATATCTTTACAAAAAAACTTGCAGATTTTGAACAGCATATGGAAGCAAAGGAAAGCACAATTGCAAAGTTAAATGTCAATCTCTAGCTTCTCAAAGAGACTCCACTTTATATGAGATACAGAAAAAGGGCATTGTCATCCTTTGAAGCTCTTTCAATAGGTGGCGGAGCATGCAAACGGCGTATATATGCAACAAGGTGAGTGTTTGTTTTACTTTTATATGTTTTAATGAAGGTTTGAAATTGAGTCTTTCATTATGTAGGTCATTTATTCAAGCCATAAGTGCTTCATCAAAACACAAGACTAGTTCAAGCTGATGAATAGTTGTATAAACAGCAAACAAATCACTTCTGCTATAGACACACCCACATGAAAGTGCATTTGAGTTGTTGTTCAAGCTAAGTCCTCAGAGCAGTTAAAAATCCTTATCAAATTGCAAGATGTCCAAGCAATATGTGATGAAGGGGGCATCAATAGAAATGGGTATACTGCAATGTACACCCTTCTGAGGCAATTCTTACAAGCACAAGGTATTTCTCAAAGTATTTCCATGCCCATACAAATTTTCTATCAAGAAAAAAACTTATAATGAGGATGTGGCTCATACTATTCGACAATATTTATTCATAGAAGACACTATGCTTGCCTCTATTTATCATCCAAATATTCCCAAGAAGCAATTAAAGATCCTATCTACACAAGGATTTACTTACACTAAATTCAACAATATTTTTGTGGATCTTCAGAAGCTCCAACAAACAATGGTTCACTTTTATAGTTCAACAATCAAAGGTATTCCTAATACATTTTCTTTGGTGTTGAAGTTTTACTACATTCAAGTGTTAAATTAAGGTAATGTTTCCTCTTTTGTGTAGATTGTAATGATAAATTAAAGTTCATACTAAAGCTTGATGAGTGCCAAATTATAAAGGGTCGGCGATTGGAAAGGTTGAGTGTGACACTAATGAATGAAGTTATAAACCATGCAATGAGTGATAAAACTTTAGATCTGCTTCACATTTTACTTACAGTGTGCAATCAGAGAGAGATATCTGGTGGTTAGGTGCTATAGAAGTTCCCAAAGAAACAAACAATGTTATTTTTAGGACTCCATGGATTAAAAAAAGTAAATTTCTTCTCAAATACATGGATTAAAAAAGTGATTTTTAGTAGGACTCCATGGATTAAAAAAGTAATTTCTTCTCAAATACATGGCAAAAGCTTTATGTAGATGGTATAAGTGATTTTGAGGTAGAATGGCATTTGTGTGGAGACCTTAAGGGTATAAAATGCATGTTAGGTTATAAACAAGGAGCGTCTTCTCTCTATCCTTGCCCATATTGTACAGAAGGTTACAGAGGATCTAAGAGACAGTCTAAACCTGCAAGGCCATTGATGAGAGTTGATGACTCTAAAGAAATTGATGACATAGACTCATGGAAACGTTTTGAGGTGTCCAATGTTAGAAGAACCGAGTCGTGAAAAAATGAGCAATGATTGGAACTCCATTATTCCATTTCCCTTACATTTTTTTTATTTGGTCTTAAATACCACATGTATATCTTATTGACTAGACCATAGCATATTCTTTTTGCACATGGAGCATATTTTATGAATTGATATGGATCACTGTACTTTTTTAGTACACAAGGAATGGAGAAGTCACATTACAGGGCTAGAGGTGTTTACTTTAAAAACACCCATCATAGGGGTGGTCTACTGCAATCTAACTATTTAGAAGAAATGTTCAACTGGTTTTTTCGTACGACATTCTCTAGAAAAAATATGCAATGGAACAAGCATGTGATTCATGAATAGCAAAGATTTCAAGAAAGATACAACATGATATTACAAGAGAGAAGTGGATCTCATCATCAAGATAGCTATATCATGCCAAATGGCGTGCACAAAGAGCCCGCAAGGGTTCTGCTTGTAAATAGTTTCCCAACTCCCACAATACATTATTTCTCATCAAAACTTTTTTCAAGGTTATTATAATTCCTTTCCCTTCAAATAAAATTTTCAATTCTTTCATATCATGCTGAATTTTTTATTGTTACTATTAGTTTTTAAATGTTTTTCTAAATATTCTTTTAATGTTTAAAACTAATTTTTATCCGTTTAAATGTGAATAGGACAAATCTTAAGTGAAAGGCTATAAATAAAGGTGTCCTTATTCATTTCTCACTTTAAATTCTAAGAGAATGGCACGCACAAAGCAAAGTGCTAGAAAGGATCGTGTCATCTACCCTAGCCATGTGCAAGGTACTCAGTGCCCACCATGGATGACACCCCACAAGAAGCATCGAACCACAAGCTAGTCTTTTAGGAAAAACTTGGGTGCACGAACACACTATAGCAGCATTCTATTGCGGGGGAATGAAGCTTTAGCACAAGAGAAAGAGAGAGAGAGAGAGAGAGAGAGAGAGAGAGAGAGAGAGAGAGAGAGAGAGAGAGAGAGAGAGAGATGTAACACAAGAAATGGAACCTTCCCCTTCTATATCTAATGATGAGCCCCCATGTAAGACATCATTCAAGGCAAGGCCCAAACAACAAGGATGGAGGCAAGTCATAATGGAGTCAACGTCAAATTTAAAGAGTTCCTCGAATGAAGAAAATGTTAACAAGCCACCATGGAACCATGATCATATCCTAGTGAACCATCGAGTGACACAAGGAGGCAAGACACTCCCTACAAGACAAGGACAAAGACCAACCAATGATAAGGACAAAGACAAGGACAAAGAACAAAGTCGGTCAGAGCAGGTAAATGATGAAGCAAGACCATCTAGGCATGCTCTAAGAAGAAAGAAGAACTATCAACCACGTCGTAGTCCACAACGGCCACAACCCAACATCCCTCCAAATGCAAGAGTACCGCAAAGGCTTGCAGAGATTCGGCATTATCAAAAGTTTGTGGAGCTTCTTATTCCACGAAGGCCATTTGCAAGAGTTGTGAAGGAAGAGCTTCAAAGCTATTGCACCAGACTTTGTATTCAAGGGATATCCATGGAGGCACTCCAAGAAGTTGTAGAGGCATATCTAATCTCAATGTTGGAGGACTCTAACCTATATGCTATCCATGCAAAGAGAGTAACAATACAACCTAAAGATATGCAGCTAGCGAGAAGGATTAGGGGGAATAACCCTTAACATTTGTAAACTCTCTTGTTGAAATAACTTTTTGTATATTCCAAATGATTAATATAATCTTCTTCTTATTACATTTGTTCTCCATAGTGTTTGTCTGTGAATGTACATGTTTTAAAGTCTGTGTCCTAAGTATCTAAAAGGGTCTCATTGTCATTGCACATAAGGGCAAAGGACTTCCTAACTAAAATTACACAATTGGTCCCTTGCATTATTGTAGATAGGTACAAAATTTTGCTCAAGGTCTTCAGAAACCAATTCATGAAGTGTCCTTGAGGGGAAAGTCCTTGTGGATGATTACAAAATCTTCCTTTGGCAATTTTCCAATGTAGTTTTCCAAGAAAGATCCACTGCCATGGGCAACTCTATCACCACCACTCCTTGCTGCGAATTTATCAACTTCAATTGCTTCCTGCACATTAACATTTAATGAGTACAAATATGAAACATAGTCAATCATAAATGTCATTAGATACTTGCATCTTGAAGCCTATCTTCATCCTCTCCTCTTCCCATTGCATCTAGTGGAATGGAAGAGTCAGCCATGCCAATTTGCTCGACAAGAGGGGATGCCGAAATCTTCTTCTCCAAAATTCTTTCCCTTGCTATGGCCAGATCCTCTTTAGTGGCATTTTTGTTGGCATCACTCATAATCTCCTCGCACACAAATGTAATGGTGTTTGCAATTGAATCACCAAATTTTGATTTTTTAATTCTGTCAAAAGCTTTGTCCATGGGAACATCCGAAGTTGAGTAAAAAATACTTAGGTATTCATCGAGGCATACACTGAATGTCTTCTCAATATCATGTAAGAATAAAAATTCTTCTCCGTCGACAAGCACCACAGAAAACATTTCCATCTCTACCTCTAGAAGAGTGGTTTCCAAGGTCTCCAAGTTGGAGGGTGGAAATTTTTCTAAACTACTGGCTTCCTTCAATTTGTCCCCTATGCCATGAGGAAATTGTGTACAAATTTTTTCACTCTCTTCTAATAAGTTGGGAGCTTCTATTGGTGGTCCCTTATCATCATCTACAAAACCTCCAATAACAAGATGGGGTAGGTCCACGGGTGTAGGTTTGGGCTCCTCATTGACAAAAAAATATTATTGTTGCAACATAGGATAGATACTTTCTTCCCATCTTCCTCTTCCTATTTAATTGCTTAATCAACGGCATTGTGTCATCTAACAAGTGCCCTGCATCCTCAGTAACAGCCATGAAATGCTTTAGGCGCTTTGCAAAGGCCTCATCTCCTTTATGCATGTAAAAAAGTAGGTCATAGGGGATCCATTTACACTCATATGTTGGAATATCTATGGCGTATCATAAGATATAGAATTCTAGGAAATTAGTAATCTCCTCAAGCGCATCAGATTTCATGGTTAGCATCCCTTCAAGATTAGGGACTATATAGACTAGGTCATACAGATCTATACGACCTTTGTAATCTATACTATCCAAGAACTCCATGAATAGATCTCCAGGAGATTTGATGGGAGGTGGGCGTAGTATTCTATTGGCTTGCAAGATTTTCTAGATCTTTGTAAGTGAAAATGTGAGAAATGAGCACATAGAACCCATCTTTATAGTGGTTTCAAGTTTTTTAAGTGATTGGACCCACGTTTAAAAGTACATAATAAAACAGTGAAAGTTAAAAAAATGAGTTTCTGATGACAAAATAATGCACAGAACACCAAACGATATGAATATTTTTGTATCAAAGCAAATCTTTAAACATAACATAACAAAAAACAACATGATCAACCACATTTCAAAGTAGTGAACATAGAATTTTAACATTCCAAAAGTTTTGAAATTACCATTGCAAATAAGAAGGTATATACACTATTTAACACGTATTGTTTATCCTAATTTTTACAAGTTTCTTGAAAGTGCAAAAACCATGAGGTACAATGACTAGGACCCAAAAAGTGAAATCATCAGGTTGCAAAAGAACTATGACAATGAGAGTTCAGTTCCAACTTTACTCCAATCTACAGGGACTTTCATTTTGTATTCCAATTTTCTTCCCACCTATAATCAATTTACAATAAATTAAAGTTATAAAACTAAAAAAAGAAATAATGAAAAGATTACTTTTACAAAGGCACAAAACATTTCTCACCTCATGTCATTGTATTTTGAATTTGGATTGATTTAGTCCCTCAAACCCCATAATCACCAAGTGTTCTCTAAGATTACCCAAGATCCAATGATGATTCACTAAAATAGTTTATGTTTCATTGTTGGGCAATTTAAGCTTTATTTCAAATGAATGTAAAGACCCTTTTGAACTTTGAAATGGTATCGATTGGCCAAGTTTTCACATCCAACGATCATAGTAGAATCTAATGTATAATGATGTATAATGAAGTACTTTATTTCAAATATTGAAATCCTATACTTGTTCCACCTATTTTACAAAGATATTTATCACCTTTTGCAATTCCTTCCATCAAACCCCAATTTTCACGTAGAAGCCTTTCGATTTGCTCATATGTGATATATTTACACATGAACATGGTGGAAGTCTCTTGGAATGAGAATCCTTGAAATAACTATACAAAACAATGGATGGGAAAAGACCAATGCAAACCTACAGATCTAGACACTTTTGTGAATTTCAAAGAGTTACGTATATCCATTACCATGTTGTGCTTCAAAGATGATATGGACCATATATCATATTTTTAACACTCCAAACTAAGAAGAGAATGTACTACAATTCTCTCTAACCTTTTGAAACCATTCATTGAAAAGGGTACAACATATCTATGTGTGTAAAAGAAAACTCTATCATGGTAAAGTTGAGCAGGAGATATTTCTGGAAAGACTAGTGTGCCAACATCTGCATGCAATGCCTGGAAAGCACCTATAAGACTATGAAGTGGTTGCATTTCAACCAAAGTAGAAGGAAATATATCTCAAACAAACAAAAGCATATCTAAGTATTTCATAAATATATTCAACATTATAAAACATACAATATTGTAGAGTAATACTTACAATTCACAAGATATCTCATTCTTATGGTGTTCGAGTTTCATAGTTGCCATTGTAAAAACATGTTGTACGATAGCAACCATCCCATTGTCTTTGTGCTTCTTGAAGCCAAGTAGCTTTCCCTTCCAATGAAGATCCAAGTTCCCACGAGCTCTAACTCAATGAGGCACAACTCTAGAGGGTTGCATGTACACCCATGCACTTTTGGAGTACTCTTGTGATAGCCATTGTCCATCTATAACTTTGATCTTGTGGCATCTTAATCTGATGACTTCATCTTTTGGTCGCCTAGAAGTTTTAGATGTTGCCATTGAAGTTTAAGGTCTTCAAGCTACAACAGTAGTTCAAGATAAGAGATGCAGGTAGGTTGGAATGTAGAAACAAGAGCTTCAATGGTGTGCTACAAAGAAAAAGTAGTGGAAAAAGATGACTTTTTTGGACCTGAGTATGAAAATGTGAGGTTTAGGAGAGAAATAACTCTTTTTTTAGTATTTTTTTAAAAAGTCATTTTTTCCAGCTCAGAACATGCACGGATTTTGAATTTGGGGTCAAAAAGAGTACTTTTGACCCTAAAAACTAATAAGGGGTCCATTCTCAGGTGTTATGATGAGTTTTTTAACTTTTTAGAAATTATGAGTTTTTGGGCCCATCCAAGTTATGAGATTCCTTCTCTCTCTAGAGGCAGCTCATAAATAAGGGAGAAATATGTCCCTTCTCCTCCCTTCAGCTTAGTATTTTATAGGGCTTAGACTTTGGCCACCATCCTCTTCTTATTAGTCCATCACTAATCACTCCTTAATTTAAAAGGCCCATGCAAGGCTCATTTTTTTCCCTAATGCCTCCAATAGAGGTGGTTCACAATAAAGGTGATATAACAAAAAGTTCCAAGTACATGGGTCGGCATGACTGTAAGTTGCACTATACACTCCACATCCGTGCTTTGGAATGGAAATGCAAATTGAGTCATCGATAGGCTCGTTTCTGGGTGGTCGATGAGTATGTAAGTCGTCATGCCATGGCTCTCTAAGATTGTAGGTCGACAAAAAGCCATCTCGTTCATGCCTAAGGTTCGAGGATGCCTATGGGTTTCTTCATGGTCGAGGTTTGTCCTAAGGGCTTGGTTCAGTTGGCATGCATAAATTGGTTTGTGCAGTAAGTCTCAATGCATTGTAAGTCATTGTGCCATAAGTGGGAAAACAATGCACCATAACTCACTTTCATTGTTGCAAGTCACAATGATGTGTGGCATGCCTGTGTCGTTCTTGGAACATAACATTGTGGACCTTCGACAAGCCCCATTTCCTTGGTGGGAATTACCTTGGTTGGCACTTGCAGTGTGGGCTTCATTGTGCCTTAGTAATTATGAAAAGCTAGAATGGAACCAGAGGGTGTGCATGGATTGGTCACGAGCCTTTCCCATCACAAAACGGGCATGGACCCTTATTGTTATATTTGCCCAGGACTGGGAAAATTTTTACATAGAAACTGGCTTGGGACTTAGTGTTTCACTTAGACTCCTACCTTGTACAGAATGACCCTATCTTCTATATCGATAGCAAAGGGCATATGGACGACTAGTCATGAATTGAATTAAAGGGTTGGCCATCCTTTTGACAATAGGATCTTCTCGAAAGTCCTTGGAACCGAAGCAGCACATTCAACATAAGTAGAGGCAAGGTGCCATCACCTAAACTATGAGGTCCTCTTTATACAAGATCCAACTCATGTGGAGCTTGGCATGTCCCGATGCAATCAGAGTGGGGCATGTCGTCCCTGTAAATCCTAAGTAGTCTCTTTGCTCCGAGCCAAACCAATGGTGTGGTGGTGCATTTATAGGGTCAAGGTTTGCTCACAAAGAGCCCTAGTGCAAAGATTTCCTCAACTTATTGTAAATGATGCAACATCAAATGATCAAAATCATTTAAGCATACAAATTTTTCAATCAAGACAGTGTTAGTAAAATTGAAAATAAGAAATTTACCTTGAATACTTGAATTCACAACTCACAAATCAATGTTGACATTGCATGAAACATGTTGAAGAATTCACCAGTCTTGTTGAAGTTAATCTTCACACACCAAATTTGACTTCATCATCATCATGGACCCTCAACAATGTCATTTGTGCTCAAAGATGAAGGATGTATTACTAATCAAGGTGTAAAAAGATTACAAGCTTAATGAATCCAAAAATCCATAATGGTTTCTCTCACAAATGGAAACTTAAAGGTTAGTTCAAGTGTTTAGACTCAAAGGTTCTCTAATTGCATTATGAACTAAACTTCTCAATTCTTGGGCAATAAAAAAAATGAATGGACTTGTCCTTTTATAGGAAAAAATGACCCTTTGATCCATGCTTCATTTACATGGACCAATCAAATTCTTTTATTTTTCCTTTACAAACAAACACGAGTGTGTTTTCTACATGATCTTTCACATAGGCATTGCAGGGTCAAAAGTGTCCAAATTTGAAACCATTTATTGCTCCTTGCTCCTCTTCTTCATCTCTATCATTTGATTATGGTTGAACCCTTGGAATTACCTTCATAAACCTTCCCTTTGCTTTGAAAACTCCATTTCCTTCATCTTTTTTTTCTTCACTTGATGTAGACCAATGGTTGAGCATCTTCACATTTGAGAACTCCATATAAAGCTTTGAAAAATTCATCTTGATGTGTTGATGAGGAGGCATGGCCACAATCACTACCACATCGGTGTTATGCATTCGCACAACAATCCATGGTACTAAGGAAATTGCCCCAAAATTAGAGAGTAAGAACACCATAGAGTCTCACAACCATCACAATTTTCACCCTTTCAACTTCACCACAAACGGGAATCATTATATGGCCCGTAGGTGAAATACTCAAAGACGAGAAGTCTATCACAGAGGGGTGGGATATCATGCCCCTTTGCCTCCTACTTGGTTTTCTATCCAATGCACGTTGGTGCTTGGGTGGTTTGTCTTGTTGCACTAAATTGTAGGAAATTATAACGGAAGTTGTAACTGTGCATGCCTCGGGACAATGCACCAGCTAGGAATGCCCTCCAACATTCACACAATGACACACTATCGAGCATACGTGCACCGAATCATGGGCAACTATAACGGGAGTGGTAATTGTGTATGCCTCTGGACAATGCATCGGCTAGGAATACCCTTCAACTTTCAGGCGACAATGCACTACCAAGCGCACATGCTGAGCCTTTCCTTCCTCACTTTCCATGGGAACATCAGATGTCCCTTGTGTTGATATATTTAGGTAGTGATGTGTGTGAACACACTAGGACCGCCGGGGCACTTTTTTCCCTCTTTAGGAGGTTTTTTTCCCCCCGCTTGTATATATGCCTATTGCCCTAATGGGCTACTTATCTTTGTACATTCTCTAGTAATACATTCACTATTGTGTGTTGTGCTCCAAGCTTCTTCTTCTTCCTTGTGCTGTTCGCGTGCTTCCACAGACGTCTAACTCCAACAATTGGTATCAGAGCAGGTCGTTGCTTCATCTAGGGCATCGTCAACACTCCTCCATTTGCAGTCTCAGAATCGCACAAATTTTGGTGAGCATACTCAACGTGTCTCCGAGATCAAAATTGCTTTGCTATGTGGTGCCGAAATCGCAATTTGAGCTCGTTTCGGCCTCCGAACGCATTATCGTAGCGCTTGTGTAGGCTATTTCGTCTTTTTGTGCCAAAGGTATATACCAGTTTCTGTTTGCCAATATAAGCATCTCGAAGTCTTCTACAGGTCTAGTGGAATTCGTCTAGGCAGTTCTGTTCAACTTTTTGAGATACAGTCAATTTTCTGCATCAAGGTATTTTAGTCACTAGCCATGGCTAAAACAGTGATGTATTTCGTATGTTGGCTGTTGAGGATAAGTGGGATGGTACCAACTACCCGTTATGGGCTTATATGATGCGACATGTGTTGGTTGCAAAAGGACTGTGGAACATTGTATAGGGTGTCGAAAAATGTCCTATCACACCTGCAACTGTTACAACTGCAGGTACTGAAGCTGATGTAGAAGGTGTCGAAGATGATGATATTCTTCATATTCCTAATCGTGCTGCGGTTTCTGCTGCACCTACTGTAGAGAAGATTTGCTGGGATGGCAGAGATGCCTAGGCACATGCATTGATAGCTTTGTCTGTCAAATGTGCCATTATTCCTCACATTCGCTCTTGCAGAACAACTAAGGATGCTTGGGATACACTTACCACATTGTACCAAGCTAGGAATGAGGCTCGTGTTGCTTACCTCCGAAAACAGTTGGAGAGTGAGCACATGAATGAAGGTGATTCTATGGATAGTTTCCTAAGGAAGATCAAAGACTTGAAGGAACAATTGATTTCTGTTGATGAGGTTATACCAGATAGCTCACTTGTGCAAACCGTTCTGAATGGTCTTCTTGATTCATATCAGAGTTTTCCTTGTACTCTTCGGTTGATGATGAAAGGCAATCCAAATGCCCTATCATTTGAGGAGTCAGTCTCTATTATGTTGCAGGAAGATCAGTCTAGGCAGAACAACTCCATTATGCGAGTTGCAGATCAAGCTTTCCTGGCTAGTCAGAAGGGCAAAGGAAAATGGAGCTCTTCAACTAGTAAGCAAAAATATGCTACTTTTGCATATTCGAAGAAGGAAGATAAAGATGAGAGGAAATCAGAAAAGCAGAAATTGTTTTATAAGTACTGTAAAGGGAATGATCATATCATAAAGAACTGTCCAAAACTGGCTGCAAAAGAGGCAAAGAAGAAAGAGGTTTGAATGGTTGTTGCAGAAGCCTCTACACCAAAAATGGAGTCTGCTAATCTTGTGCAGGAAGAAGAATGGGCGTTTACTATTGTTTGCAGTTTTGACCCATCTTCTCATGAGCAGTGCATGTCTACAGTAGACTCAGATATTTGTTACTTTGACAGTGGGGCGACCAAATATATTACCTCACAACGCAGTTTCTTCTCTTCACTCAAGCCTGCCCCTAGAGGGAATACTGTTACATGTGCCAACAACTCCTCTTATCCTGTTATGGGAGTTGGTAAGATCATTTTGACTACTGCTGATGGTAGTTCTTTCACTTTGTCAGAAGCTTTATTTGTGCCAGGGATCAAGAAGAACTTGTTATCAGATTCTGCATTAGCCAAGATTGGCTTGGTTGTGAAATTTGTTGATGACAGGTGTACAGTTCATGATCAGTCAAATGGCGATGTGATTATTGCTTCTGGCATTTTATGTCGTGGGTTGTATAACCTCATAGACTATGAAAGATCTGTAAATGATTTGGCATGTGCAATAAATGATTCTCAGGCTATGTCAGATGCAAATCTTTGGCATGCACGCTTTGGTCATCTGAATTTTGCTAGTTTGCTACCTGCAGAAATTTGAAATGGTGTCCTCTTTGCCCAAACTTGAGGCACCTGGAAAACATGTTTGTGAAGGCTGTATTCTGGGCAAGATGCAACGTTCGTCCTTTCCAAAAGATGGTTCAGTTCAGGCTACGCAGAAATTGCAGCTTGTACATATTGATGTCTGTGGTCCTATGTAGACACCTTCTTTTGGGAATTATCTTTACTTCTTGACTTTCATCGAGGATTTTTCCAGGCATGCATGGGTATATCCATTGAAGGCAAAGTCCGAAGTGTTCATGTGCTTCAAACAGTTTTTTATTTTGGCTAAAAATCTGTCAGCATGTAAAATGGGCACCCTCCGTTCTGATCGAGGGGAGGAATATATGTCTTCTGATTTTAATGCATTTCTAGCTGAATGTGGGATAAAACACCAATGTACAGTGCCGTATATACCTCAATAGAATGGAGTTGCTAAACGAAAGAACACGTCACTCATGGAGATGGCAAGGTGTATGGTCAAGAGTCAGGCTTTACCACATAGTTTCTGGCTTGAGGCTGTCATGTATGCAACATAGGTACTGAACAGGTGTCCCACTAAAGCACTGCAGTCTATCACTCCATATGAGGCTTGGCATGACCGCAAGCCATCAGTTGCTCATCTACGTGTTTTTGGTTGTTTGGCATATGCATTAGTGCCTGAACAACATCGCAAAAAGTTGGATGATAAAGCAGTAAAATGTATTTTTGTTGGCTACAGTTCTGAAAGTAAAGGCTATCGTCTATATCATCCACAGACTAAACGCATTCTGGTTAGCCGTGATGTTGTTTTTGTGGAAGATGCTATTCAGCCATTGCTTTCATGTACTACGGAGACATCTGTTAGCTCCAAAGACATGTATGATAATTTGCTTCCTCTTTTTACAGGTGGACAGTCTAGTGCTGGTCCCAATGAGGCAACTTCTCAGCCTTTGGAGGTTTCATGTGATGATGAAGATAATTCCATTTTTTATGCAGATGTACATGATGCACTTATTGATGAGAGAGCTGATATTGAGCAGGCAAGAACTATGCCAAAATGGCTGGTGCAGACCTTGTGTGGTAGCAAATTAGATGCACCTCTGTCATATCGTACTCGTTCAGGCTCTCATAGTGCCTCTTTTGCATCAAATTGCTATGTTATGGCTGCATCTAGTCTCTGTGATGAGAATGAGCCTGTTTCGTTTGATGAAGCACAAAATTCAGAAAATTGGATGGCTACTATGCAATCTGAATATGATGCTATAATGAAGAATGGTACTTGGTCTTTATGTGACTTGCCTCCTGGCAAGAAGGCCATTGGCACTAAGTGGGTATACAAGCTGAAGCGTAAACCAGATGGTACAGTTGACAGGTATAAGGCTAGGCTTGTTGCAAAGGGTTATGCACAGGAAAGAGGCATTGATTTTGATGAGACCTTTGCACCTACATGATGTATGACTACTGTTCGGAGCATTTCTGCACTTGCAACCCATCATGGTTGGAATGCACATCAGTTGGACATTAAAACTGCATTTTTGAATGGTGACTTGCATGAAGAAGTGTGTGTTTTTCAGCCCCGTGGCTTTGTGTAGAAAGGGCATGAAAACCAGGTATGCAGGTTAAAGAAGGCATTATATGGTTTAAAGCAAGCACCACGTGCTTGGTATGAGAAGATACATGCCTATCTGATTGCACATGGTTTTGAGAACAGTCCAACTAAAAGCACCTTATATGTTAAGCGTGCTAATGATGTGCTTCTGATCATTGTTGTCTATGTTGACGACATGCTGCTCACTGGTCCTATTGAGAAGCATATTGCTGATTTTAAGGCTTATTTGCATGCCTCATTTGAGATGTCTGATTTGGGGCATTTGCATCACTATTTGGGCATTCAGTTTATGCAAGTTGATGGTGGAATGGCTTTGTGTCAAACAAAATATATTACCAGATATTCAGTTTGCTGTCTCACAGATGCGCAGTTTTATGCATTGCCCAGGAGTCAAGCATTAGCAGGCAGTTAAGCGCATCTTTTGCTATTTGAGTGGTACTCGGCTACTTGGTTTGTTTTATCCCAAGGGGGGATCACTACCGCCAGATTTGCATCCTTTTTTTGACTCTGATTGGGCTGGTTGCTATGACACTTGTGTGTCCACTAGTGGCTTTTGCTTCATGCTTGGTAGCTCATGTATATCTTGGTTGAGCAAGAAGCAGCCTACTGTGGCCACTTCCAGTTGTGAGGCTGAGTATAGGGAAGCTTTCACAGCGACTGTTGAGTGTGTGTGGCTCAGGCGCCTTATGGCTGATTTGGGTGTTGGTCAGACTTTTGCCACCACCATCTTCACTGACAGTCAGAGCGCATTGGCAATTGCGAGGGACCCTGTGTTCGATGCTCGCACTCTTGTTATCCATATGTATGATCCTAGGTTGTGGGATCCTTCATATCTTCTTCATATTTATGTTTCTTATCTATGAGTCTCAAGTAACGAGACCTTGCAACATAATCATATTCAGAGGTGGATGAACCATACCTTAAGAGAGGGGATTATGATGTAATCCTCAACCATGGCTTTTGGGGCAACTAGTTAGCCTATCATACTCCTAGCTGGGAAGTTGTGAGTTCAATTCCCAACATTGGTATGAGAGCCCAATTGAGGAACTTGGGTGGCATTGGGGGTAGGAAGCCTCAATCATGGGAACTTGGGAAGCACTTGACCATGGCGAGTATGAAATTGGCCACAAATGAAGGTACATGTGCATTTGGGCACCAAAGGGTGGTTGGATAGGTCCAAAGTAGGTCCTCATACTAGAATTTGGGGTTAATGGAGGTACTTAACCTTGGGAAGGGCTCTACCAAGTTATAGAGAGGGTCCACAAGTGAGCATTGAGGAATATGCTCAATAAGGGGGAAGGAATGTCACATAATCCTAGCATGAGATGGATGAATGATACCTTAAGATAGAGGATTAGGAACTAATCCTCAACCATGGATTTTGGGGCAAGTGGTTAGCCTATCATACTCCTAACTGGGGGGGTTGTGAGTTCAATTCCCAATAGTCGACCTCAATGGATGAGAGACATCCACAAGCTACTCAAATACACACAAAATAGAAGAATGCATGCCTCCACCCCTCCACATGACCTTTTAAATAAGTGTTGATTTCTTGATAGAGAGCTCCATACTCTAGTCCTTTTGCATCCACAACACTCACATAAAATTTGGATGAGAATCCAAGTCTTCTTAACATCATACCCATGTGTTAAGGTCCAAGAAATCACTTTATAACATCGAAACCTTCAAGTATTTGGATTCCAACTATTATTCTTGTTTAGTTTCTAGTACTACCCTTGTCTACTCTAGCTCCCAGTCTTCTTATCTTGTTGTATTGTGATCTTGTAGTATGAGATCTATGTAGCTTTATTTTATATCTTGTTCCTCTTGTTGTCTTGTGATCTTGTAGTATGAGATCTATATAGCTTTATTTTTTTTATACTTGTTTAGTTTCTTTTTCTACCCTTGTCTAGTATAAATCCTAGTGTTCATGTCTTGTTGTCTTGTGATCTTATAGTATGAGATCTATATATCTTTATTTTATATCTTGCTTATATCTTTTTCATCTATGTGAAGGGAGATCCTTGATTTTGATATCATGTTTTATACTTATGATCCCAAGTTGTGGGTTCCCTTGCATTTAGTCTAGTTATATAACCCATACCTATGGTCCCAATTTGTGGGATCCTTTGATATTCCTTTTCCATTAATCTTGAGTTATGAAACCTCTAATGTTAGTTTGATATTGTTGGAATATATATCCCTTTATGGGGGCTATTTTGTTATCATTGTTTATGGTAATCTTGTATCCTTTTCTTGGGAGCACATTCTAGTGCCCCCATGATGGTTGGGGGATCCTTCAATAACTATAGAGATTGAAGATCATAAAGAATTTGAAGTGGGGGAGGTCCTAGTCTCAATATTATCTTGTTGAATAATGGATTATCTTATACATTGGAAAATGTATGACATTAGATTGCCCTTGGCAACTGCAAAATATATCTAGAGATCACTTACCAAGGTTAAAGGATCTTGTAGAAATAATTGAACAATGCCCGAGAAATAGGCTCCAAATACTCTATTTGGTATTTTTCACTGGAGAGGAAGATGATGCTATGGATTATCAGACAAATTTGAGTATGATATGCTTGGTCTCTCACTTTACCACATGTACTTGGTTGATCCTAGTATGCATCATGTTCATGCATCTTATCTTGTACTATTTCTTATCCTAGTATGTGTGGACATGCCTTTACTTCATGGAACTTGGATAACCATGCGGACTTTCCCTTGCCAGATTATCATGGAAGCTTCTAGAAATTCATGTCATTTATGCATTATAGACGAGGGAATCATGGAACATTCTACAATAGGCTCGATTACCTTCCAATGCGTATATAGGGAGGGGCTCTACATACAGATCCTTGGTCTTGCCATGCTAGTATTGGGAGAAAGGAGTCTTGGTTTGCACGTAAGTACTTTCTAGTTTTAGTTCTCTCGAGAAGCATACCCTAGTGCTCTCTTGACACATGCAACTAGAATTAAGATACAACTAGATTAAGATTCAAATTCCATGATTTTGTCCACGTCTCATAGGTGGGTTGGTATGGCACTAGCCTTTTGAGGTGGAGCTCTTGTGTTCAACCCCCGGGCTGGACATGTAATGGCTTTTGCCAATCTAAACCACTTGTAACCTTGTATAATGTAAGAGAATGATAATTACGACCACCACATGCTAGAGAGATGACTCTCCTCCCAACCAAATGCCTCTATATATAGCTCTCACCAGGGGACTGCCTTCTTGGGCAGGTGGATACTAGCTAGCCATGTGTCGGCCATGTAACTGCATGTGCACCAAGTGTCCCAGTTAACTCGAGTTAACTCAAGTGGATTCTTCTAGAAGGCTCTAGATCTCTTTGGGAAAAATACTCTTCCCATGTCCCCCATGGGGATTGAACCCAAGACCTCCTCCTTCACATCGTTGAGACTTAACCACTAAGCTAAGTGGATCACTTGTTCACAAGAGCACAAGACCTCCTAGTAAGTCTACACTAGAGATCTTTGGTCATACAGACGGATGACCAAACGGTGTCCGATTTCAGATCTGTGTGAACCGGCTGGATCCTTGGATCATAGACTTACTTTATTACATTCTTTTCCCCTTGGAAAAATATTTTTGTCCTAAAAAATAGAGCTATATATCTATTGTAGGCAACCCCTGAGCCTCATGTTCTAAAACTGGAAGAACGTGGTCATGTTCTAGAACTGGAAGAACATGTCTCATCTCTGTGGTGGCATCCCTGCCCAAATAATTCAAAACACTGTCTTGCTTTGCACTTTGATAAACTGGTCAAAGTACAAAGTAGTGAATGAATAATGAGGGTGGATCTAAAAAACATCCCTTGCCAATTCATAGTTTCTTGATATGCGATCTAGGCACAAACATGTGAACTGGATGGATTCAAATTACTAGTCCATTTCTAGGCATGACTGGTGCATGGACTTAGTAACGAAGGTGGGATTCTTATCCCTCGCAAGACTTTGAGAACTCTTGATTCACTTGTATTTGTTTTGGAGAACTAGAAGTTTGGTTGTCCCAAACATCTAACTTAGTGGTTAACTCCTATCCAATAGCTACTTGATTTTATCACCCGACTAGAGGACTACTTTATCCTAATGAGTTTAAAAATCCTATGTAAACTATAGTAGAAAGTTTACCATTTTCTTTGAGTCAACCATACTATAGCTTGACCAATTCAAATTCAAAATGAAAATTGTCCAACTTAGGAAACTTTTCTCAAAGACTTGAGCTAAAAAGTTCTTGGGAATTTTCAATTTGCTGAGCAATTGCTAAATTCTCTATTCTAGAGTATACTTGACTCTAGAAAATCCTTTATGCTATAACTTGAAGCAAACTCAAATAAATAAGTCCACTTAGACTTATTATTTTTTGAAGGTTAAAAAGGTTCTTGTACAGAACATCTATCTAGGATGTTCAATTTAGTTATCTAGTTCTAGCTGGCTAACCTTGGTCTTTTGCAAAAGGAATCAGATACCATATCTGAGCAAATTCAAAAGATTTGGAAAGTGGAAACAAATAACTAAAACTCTGTACAACCAATTCAAACTTCAAAAATATATAAACTTGCTATGAGTCAAAGTCTAGATGACTCAGGACTTTAACTTCAAAGATCTGTTTTAATAGGGTCAAAAATATGTAAACTTGCTATGAGTCAAAGTCTAGATGACTCAAGACTTTAACTTCAAAGATCTGTTTTAACAAGGTATTGAAGCATTTTCTTTATCTTTAAGAGAAATAAGCTGGATTCTTAAAAAGATTCGGAGCAACTCGAAAACATCATCCGACCACAAGATACTAGTGTGGTTACCAATATGAGTGTGTCGACCGACTGAGGTTCTGTTGATGAGTTTTGTATTCAAATAATGCTTCACTTGAGACCAAGTTCAAGTCACATTCAATCTTTCTGACTTCTTACTGGGGATGCAATTCTTGTGCATTTCTTTGAGTCAAAAGAGTGAATTTAACAAGTTACACTAGGAACTTGATACTTGACTTAGTCAATCAAAATCCTTTGAAAATATCAACTCAAAATCAAAGTGTTCTAAGAAGATCTTGGAGTGTTACTTACTTCATATCTTCAATTTTCTTGATCTTGAAGTTATCTTGAAGTATCTTGAAATATTACTTTTATCCTCCTTGAATTGAAACTTCTTCTTTGAAGTTTTAATTCCCTTGAGGATCAAACCTAACTTCAAGATCCAGTCTATGACTAAAAGATAATCATCATCTCATGGTCCGATGTCCCATACCATCTTTCCTACATCAATCTGAGTATAAAATCCGGTGTCCCATACCACCCTATTTTATGCTCACATTGATGTGTGAGTGAATTTTATCCTAAAGTCTAAACATCTCTTGATAGAGAACCTTCTTGCTTCAATTCTTTACGAGAATTTTGAAGTTTTAAGCATTATCTCTAACTAGATATTCTAGGTTTTGATCCCTTCACATGATCGTTTCACGATCTTGTGCTTTATCTTGGAAATTAAAAAACCTTTGACAGAATATCGCTTCTTCTTTACTAGGATTTTCAAAAGAAAAACCCACTATCATTCCAAGTTCTTGAATTTATCAAATTAAAGTCTAATTGGTTATACTTGACCAATTCGTAGCGACAAGAGCTTTTTACTTCTTATCTTTATATTCCTTTCTTATTGTAGCTTTAAATAGCTACCTTGGCCAGGACTTTACAGGAATCTCTCTACTGCATAAGTCTAAGCATCCGCTCATGCTTTTTGGATTTGTACCAAAATCCCTTTAAGGATAGGTAAACTTTTATGTTACATCTTCCACAGACTTATTTATCGTTGACATGGTTGCAGACTACATACTTGGAACATCTACTATGTTCAAACTTGGAACAGCTTACTATTTCGATTGCCAATACTTGGGCAAACTTCATAGTAGTTCCAACCGCAATTCTTGGACAACCTTGGCCAAGCTTGATCAAGTCTGGTTGATCTTGCAACTAGAATAAAGACTTAGTCTTTATCTTTTAAGATCTCCTGAACTATCTAAAGCTTCTTTGCTTACCCGTGGGATTTTAGAGATCTTTCCCCTACTAAGTACAAGCATACACTAATGCCTCTCAGATTCCAAAGATAAGAATCTTTGATATACCTTTGGGTTATATCACTATTTGGACTTAAGTAACCATACCAAAGGTTTGGAAACTATTGGGAATTACTTGTTATTAAACTCACTTGAAAGATTATAGTCTCACATCTAGGGAGATATATTTCTTTCAAGAACTTTTAGATTCCTACCAGGGATTCAAGTAATACTAAGCCAATGATTCATCTTGGAATCTTTTGCTTTCAAGTCCAATGATTCATCTTGGAATCTTTTGCTTTACTAGAATCATCTCTCTAAAAGAAATCTTGACTATTGAACAAGAACAAGACTTAAGGTTTTATTGCTTGTCCAAAAGATATTCATTTTTAACTAAGGATTTAACTAGGCTATTTTCTTTGTTGGTTTAACTTTTAGGAAGTAGCTTAATTCCTAAAGATTACTTTGACATATCTTTTAGAAAATATCTTGATTCCCAAAGATTAATTTGACTTGGGTTTCTTCTTTAAGCTCTAATTAGCTTAAACAAAACCAAGCATACTTTTCTTATCCTCAGAAAAATGCTTAATAAAGTTTCCATGCTTTTTGAAAGCTTTGCATCTTAACTAGAGATACAGTCATGGAACCTAGCATCCAACTATTGAACACTAAAGTTCAAGTGATGCTAAAGTTTATTCATCTTTTTGAAGTTTATCACTCATCAGGATGAAAAGAAAAAACTTCAATAGTTCCACTAAAGCTTATCTATATGACTTTCTAAATATCACCTATACTTAGAGTAATCATTATAAGCTTATCTTCATGACTCCCTAAGTACATCCGGGACTTAGAGTCATCATACATTGCAAAAGCTTTGCAAGTAATTAAGTTTTCTTGGTAATCAAGAAAATTTAATACTTAACTTTCTCCTAGTGCTTACTTATACCTAGTAAGACATCAAACATACTTAATTGTCATTAAGTATTTGTTTCTGATAGCGAAGTATCAACTTGGGAAGGAATCGACTAATTACTTGAGCTGCAAACTAGAACTAGCATGTCTTTGCAACTAACTAGTCCTCTGTCTTCCCTAATGTCAAACCGTGAGCTTTATAAAGTAAGCTAAATACGAAGAGAGTACATTATCATATCTACTTGCAAACAGCATTCCGTTCTATCAGACAAATGCATGTGAATGCATATGCTCACATGCATATGCATGCATGTTCTTTGCATGCCCAAAAAATAATGCAACAATCATGCATGAGCTTGATGCATGACTCTTCCTTGTACTAAGAATGCATATCATGCAATCTTGATGCATGTATATCCTTTCCTTTGTCCTAATGCACTATGATATGAAAACATATCTTTGTGGTGCAATAAAAATCTTACTCAATGGAAAGGAAATCTAGAATTAAACTACCAAAATATATTCTTTGACGCACAAGGATCCTTTTTTAAATCAAGTCTTTCCTTATTGCAAATCAATGCTTGGAATGAGAAGTGGATTGTTTCATTATCCTAATCTAGACTTAATCGATTGAAATCTTGGCTATTTCAATGTGCATTTAGGATTAAATGTAGACTAATGAAAACAAGATAAATCAAGCATTAAGGCCAAGTAGAAACTGGAAAATACTTAGCTTTGATCATAGCTTCATCCATCCTCTGATTCTCGCGAAGAGCCAACCGTCATAGCCATGCTCACCTCTCTCCAAGACCTTGAAAAGAGATTTCTTTTGTTGATCGGAAAGAAATGAAAATTGAAAGCATGATATTCCTTGCTCTGATATGATGTTGCTTCACTTTAGCTTTGATCACAAAGAAATCTCAAAGTATGCACTCAGGTTCAGTTGTAGATAGCAACAAATGTAATGGACAAAGTGCATTTGTCAGATAGAAGACAGAAGAGTTGTTGGGATCGATCCGAGTCACCCCCGACTGTTGAAGAAACTCTTTTGCTTTGATAATCAAAGCTTCTTCGTGCACAGAGGTCTTGAGCTCGAATCCTGATTGCTTCATCTAACGTCACTTGTCTTCTGCTTCCACAAGTCAGAGATAAGCATTATATAATCACTAAAACAAAATCAGAAGCGCGGTTTAGTGTTATGGAAAGAGGAGATGGTTCTATTTGATGTCGTGGGTTCGAATTTCCACAACCACCCTCTGAAAATTATCCCTTTTGCTTGTAAGTCTGTAGTGACCGGGAATCACTAAAACAAAATCAGAAGCACGGTTTAGTGTTATGGAAAGAAGAGATGGTTCTATTTGATGTCGTGGGTTCGAATCTCCACAACCATCCTCTGAAAATTATCCCTTTTGCTTGTGAGTCTGTAGTGACCCGGGAATAAAAATAATCAGGTGTGAGTCCATTTTCACAAATCCGCCTAGGATTCTGGGCTAAAACGACGCTCTCTGATCAAACGGTCACATGCTCAAATCCCCTGAGTAACTTCTGAAAAATCAGTGGTCACTTTTACTTTCGCAACAGTGCTAACATTTGTATTTTAATTAGAGCTTCTGATAATGGCACTGCACTCGTGGATAGCTTATTGACTTAAGGTCGTGGGTTGCACAAGGTTAGAACAGAATCTGCTTGGCGCATATCTAATGTAAAAGTGATTAAATCATCTATTGAGCATGGCAGCGCGATTGCGTCAGTATCCCAAGAACTTAGATTGCACATTCAATACCCGTGAGGCTCAATTAAGAAAATAACACCGTTTTGTGCCTCAGTCTACGTTTCGTACGAGCTTCGATCCTTCATAGCTCAGTTGGCAGAGCATCGGACTGATAATCAAGCTCGATCCTTCGTAGCTTAGTTGGCAGAGCGTCGGAGTGATAATCTGGAAATGTTTGTAGCTCATGAAAATATTAAACATGAGAAACACATGAGTACATGGGTTCTTCATTCACCTTACAAATAAAAGTCATGGGATCAAGTCCCAGCATTAGCAGAAATCTCCGTGTACTGTTCTCGTGTGCAATGCAAAGGTCCTTTCTAAATAATAATAACAGCTGCGCGCTAAATATTCACAGAGTTAAACAAAGGTCTCGTGGCTAGCTCGTCGTACGAAATTCCCTGTAGTCACGAATCAAAACTGATGGAGTGTGATTTCCTTTGACATCTCATATACTTTTGCAACAAAAAAGAGAGGCCGAGGTTTGTCTAAGTGCACGTGAACCTCATCGGGATGCGCATAAAAGAAAGAGAGTGTTCAGCATCAGAATCCGAAGATAAACTGGCAAGATGCTTTCCCTAGACAAGATGATGAGGCTACTATTAACACTAGAGACACATTCTAATGAAGAAGATGATGAGCCTAGCAAAGTCGCCATGAAAGCTTGCTTAGAGCTCTGATACCAATGTAAGAGAACGATAATTACGACCACCACGTGCTAGAGAGATGACTCTCCTCCCAACCAAATGCCTCTATATATAGCTCTCTGTAGGGGATTGCTTTCTTGGGCAAGTGGATACTAGCGAGCCATGTGTCGGCCATGTAACTGCATGTGCGCCAAGTGTCCCAGTTAACTCGAGTTAACTCAAGTGGATGCTTATAGAAGGCTCTAGATCTCTTTGGGCAAAATAATCTTCTCGTGGATACTAGCCAGCCATGTGTCGACCATGTGTCGGCCATGTAACTGCATGTGCGCCAAGTGTCCCAGTTAACTCGAGTTAACTCAAATGGATGCTTTTAGAAGGCTCTAGATCTCTTTGGGCAAAATACTCTTCCCATGTCCCCGATTGGGATTGAACCCAAGACCTCCTCCTTCACATCCTTGAGACTTAACCACTAAGCTAAGTGGATCACTTGTTCACAAGAGCACAACACCTCCTAGTAAGTTTAAACTGGAGATCTTTGGTCATACACATGGATGACCAAACGGTGTCCGATTTCAGGTCTGTTTGAACCGGCTGGATCCTTGGATCATATACTTACTTTATTACATATAACCCCTACTTTATCCGATTTCAGAGGTTGCGTGAGTACTATGCCTCTTTCAAAGTTAAAGCTCGGAGGAGTAGGTGCTTGCCGAACCGCCATTTGATAAAAAAAATTCCATGATCTTCATGATCTTTGACATTTTTACATGACGCTATATCCTATTATAGGAAATGCCGAGATACTATGGTTGTGTGCTAAAATGATTCCATAATAATCCTTTGAAGCTTCTGTAACGCACACGAGAATATGGCTTTCCAAAATCACATGAACCGTCCTTAAACACACATTTGGAATTTAGGGCCTCCCTTTCAAATTTTGTGAGCCTCTAAAGGTTCAAAACTAAAAAAGAAAAAAATAAAAGAAATCAATATCCCTCTTTACAAATTAATAATTACATTCTTATAATTAAACTCAAGAAATCCATGGCAATCAACATTGTTGATCATTTAATGGTGCATGTGTCCTTTCTCCTCATCAAGATCTTTTAGTAAACATTTTTAACTATTAAATGGCACATGCTTCATTTCTCATTGGTCTTCCTTTGACCTTGAAATATCTTTATGGATTTAGTATATTTCATAAAAATGACGGGCTGTATTTTGTGCACATCAAATCATCAACACCGTCATCACATCAAACAATAATTTAGCGCACCATTCCATTATTTGGAAATAACTTTATGGATCCGCCACTTTCTCCCCGTATATTCCATAAAAAGGAATTGCTATATTTTGTGAAGATAAAACCATCAACACCACCATCACATCAAACAATAATTTAGGCCACCAATTGCATATTATATGGAGCCAAGATGAAGATATGGCAGCACTCTATATGCACACATTTATAAAATGCACAATAATGACCAAACTTCCATCAATATAAGTACACATAATGCATTTGATGATACATACAAAAGTTCAAGTAAACAATGTTGTTAGACCCTAATATGCCATGTGCAATGTATGCCTACATGAATTATAAATACTTTGAACCCCCTAGCAACACTTCACTACACTCTGTCTACCTTGAGAGGATGTGGCGGCAAAGGAAGCAATTCAAATGACACGCGTTATCTAAAATAACAAGAAAGACATCAATTGACATTGACTTTTCTGTAGTTATTCTTTGTGATCTTGTGAATAAGCTTTGATGCTTATGCACAACTCTACATAAAGAAAGATTCCTATGTTGTTAAGGTGAGTGAGAGAGTGTCTCTCCCTCAAAGCACATGGATTAGGGTAAGTGAGAGAGTCTCTCTCTCTCTCAAAGCACATGGATTGGCCACTCCTACTTATATGTCCCAAAAGTTTGGTGGCATTACCAAACTCTACTTTTGGAGAGCCAATACTATGCTTACATATGGCCTAGGAGGCATGGACTCTATGATGATCCCATCTCATGTAGACTCAACCTTAGGGTGGTTTAGAGAGACGGGTGGTTGTTGCGCCTAACCCTCACTCTAACACCAAATGGTGCAACCTTATATTGACAACGTCTATGTTCCCTTTTAGAGAGTCCACCTAACGACAAAGAAAGAATGTAGGTTAGATCTTCGGAGAGTCCAAGGATGAAGAAAATTTCTTCCATATTTTAGCTACTGCCTCGTGTATCTTCAAGTGGTTGCAAAGTTCCACATAAGCTTCCACCCTATACTACCTCCTAGTGGCCCCAAAGCTCCCCCCGCAAGCCTTCACCACCATTGTCACCACCATTGTGTGAACACAGCCATGGTCTTTCAAAGGAGAAGGATTTGGTACTAGCTTTAGACACCCCATGCATGATACACGTTATATGTGAGGGTACCATGGCTTCTAAAGTCCGATTAGAGTCCATCCCAAGGCACATGCGCTAGTTAGCTACTACCAAAAGACGAGAGTCAAGTTGATGTTAGTTGCAACGTAAGTACGTGGAAAGCGAACATTCAAACACACGTGGAAAGGTCAGATACGTGGCCTAAACAAATTGGAAAACGGGCGTTTCTATCTAGACACGTCAGATGACCATTTGGCAAATGCTCCAAAAAAAAAAATTGAAGCACGATTGCAGCCGCCTATGTTTTGGAGCCCGCGGCACAGATTCGCAGGACTCGCCGGCTTCCAAGCCATGTTTTCGCAACAGCATACCGATGATGAGTATCAGAAGCTTGTATGGCGCTTGAACCCGCCGAGGTTTTCCTTCCTCTCTCTCTCTCTCTCTCTCTCTCTCTCTCTCTCTCTCCCGCTTTCTCCCTCTTGGCTACCGCGGCTTTGTTCGTTCTTGCGTTTGGTCGCTCATGCGCACTTGTGCACACTTCTTCTGAATCCTGATCCCCGTGCTCTCACTTTGGCATTCACTGCATCTTGATGTGCGCATACTCACTGAATTTCTATAGACCTGATCTACATTCGGTTATTCATGTAGGGTTGTCGTGGACAATGATTCTTGCGAGAATGCCACCGTTTTCAAGGTTTGCCTTCATTTTTTTTGTTTTGACTGGAAACATCTTCAGAAATATTTGGTCTGAAAATCCTTTCATTTGACTTGCGCTGTTCTACGCTCTCCGTTTTTTCGCCAGGTTGACAGCTCTAATAGGCATTGCATCCTTCTCGAGGTTGTACAGCTGCTCACGGACCTTGAGCTCAACATTCACAAAGCTTACATCTCTTCTGATGGGGGATGGTTCATGGATGGTAATCTTTTGTGATTGTTCAGTTTCCACTCTGAACCTAACTGTTCCATAGTAATGTGCGGCGTGCTTGTTATACGATCTTTACGTATATTCAATCATCTCTATGTTCAAGTTTCTGATGCTTGTTCTTGTGCAACTTTATGCTCTCTTTCCTTGCCCTTGTATAAGAGTGTAATATTCTCCGTTCATCTGGACTGGATGCAGTATTCCATGTGACAGATACATTCGGCAAAAAAGTTACAAGCGAAGAAACCATTCGCAATATCGAGGAGGTTTGTTCTACTACTGTTGAACATTATTGACAATGCTGATTTCTTGTATCTGACTCTACCTTTAACACTTCGTTTTCTTCCTTTACTTACAGACTATTGGTTTTAGTCATCAATGTTCTCAAACAGTTGGCGTTCAATCAGTGGCACGACACACCATCATCGAACTAGTTGGGACTGACAGACCTGGCCTTATGTCTGAGATATGTGCCCTTCTAGTGAATATGAACTGCAACGTCGTATCTGCAGAACTGTGGACTCAATGCATGCGGGTGGCATGTGTTCTGTATATCACAGATGAGATTACTCTTGGCCCTATCACTGATTCGACAAGGCTTGGCAAAATCAAAGAGTCCTTGAGTAAAGTTTTAAACGGCGATCCAACCTCTAAGTGTGCCAGGATGGATTTCGCCAGAAGTGTCACTCATACTGAAAGGCGATTACACCAAATTATGTATGCTGATCGTGATTATGAAAGGGTAGAAGAAGAATGTTGGGACTTTGATGGCAAGATAACGATCGAGAGCTGTGCTGAGAAAGGATATTCTGTTGTTAGTGTGGAAAGTAGAAACAGATCTAAGCTTCTTTTTGACACAATTTGCACGTTAATTGACATGGAGTATGTTGTATTTCATGCAACTATAGACACAGATGGTCTAATTGCTCTTCAAGTAAATATCCTTTCCTTAATGATAAAGAATATTGCTTATTGTGTGATACCTGTAGTTGAATTGCTTGCATCTGTTCAGGAATATTACATTCGTCACATAGATGGGCGCATGCTTGATTCGGCAGCAGAGAGGCGACGAGTGAGTCAATGCCTTCGAGCTGCTATAAATAGGCGTGTTACACAGGTACTATATTCTTTTCTCCACTGAGTAGATGAATAGCTTGATGTCTGTGGCTGTATCACATCATCCATTTTTGTGTACCTTTACTCCTTCCTAGTAAAGTTATGCATTCTGCACAGATATGTTTCCGAGGAAGGTTGAATTGGTTTTCATAACAGTCAGAAACAGTGCTTCCAGTGTACATCCTGAATGCATCATACCATTGGAACATGCACCCAAAAAGACTGTATTTATTAAATGTACTGTTTATGAGCAATGGATTTTTTCCTTGTTTGTTTGTGGTTCGTTT